>VWZY01014441.1:1521650-1607068 GCA_013399075.1 Chloroceryle aenea | reverse complement strand
GGGGGGATTCTGATAGAAGATTTTGACAAATAATGATAGTACGTTGGGAAAGAGATGATGAATGCAGTGCTTTGTGTCTAATTGTATGCCTGGAGTACAAAATCTTTTTTTCAGGAATAAAATGCTATGGTAGCTGCCAAGTTTAAAAATCTATCTGTGCAGAGCATCCCCCAGAAACTTCCATTTAAAGTCATCCAAACCTTCTAAATAACTGTCAGGTTAAATGAATTATTAGCCCTAAGACAAGAAAGTTTTTTTGCCTGTATTACTCATAATAACTATTTTATCTTGTTTAAAGTTATGTTTGTATTATGTGGCTATGTGGATACCAGCTTTACTCTATCTCTGCCACACTGAATTATTAGTTTAAAGTCTAAACACTGCCTATCTTGGCTATCAAATTTTCATCACAGAAGTTTCACTGAAAATTATTTTCAGTTGCATCTTGATTTCAAACAGTTTAGGTGAAATAAGATCTAGATTAAATATTAGTTCTGCATGTTTTTTAATGCTAAGATTTACATTTGTAATGTTAAAACACCAGTAGAGATGGTGGCTGCTTGTCACAGCAGTCTCTGCTTCAGGTCAGTAATTAATTATCATATCTTCATTGACTTGAAGGCCAAAACATGACTCAAAATCACTAGGGTACAACTAATGCAGTGGCTAGCATTTGAAAGATTGCATTGGAATTTAATTACTTGAAATTGCTACCCAAGAACTAGTGCACTACAGCACGCACAGTATTAGAGTCGAACAGGCAGAATTAGTAAAGGAATTCAATGCCTATTACCAAGACGCTGCAGGACTTGACACCTGAGATCGCTCCAAATCTAAGCAAGACTCCTAGACTTCTTACATGAACAGAGAAAGATAAGTGCTTCCAAAGGGCACTTCAGAACCCCTGATTGCTGAGCTGAAAGCTGCCTACAACTGGTCAATAGGAAACACTAAACTAAAACCAGGTCTCTGGGTAGATTAATTAGTTGGATAGATTTATATCCCAAGTCAGTCAAGAGGTAGAAGTCAAAGATACAGTGATGGGTTTCTGTTAAACCTGTCCTATAAAAAAAAAATTCCTGTGTCAAAATCCTGTAGTGTGCAGGATTCAGCTGTGTATATTCAGTTGCATTCAACATGAATTCTACATACCCGGAAATAAAAGGTATTAGGTATGAAACTGTTGCTTATTTAAGATGTCTGTTGCATGTATGCCCAGTCCTGATTTTCCCTGCAAAGAAGGGCTGTGTAGAAGTTGCTGTGCGCATTAGAAAGATACTGAAGCAGCATGGAGTGCTCTTCTGGACAACTCTTCCTTTGCTGGATCAGTGATAAGTGTCTGGCAGTTAGTACCTTTCTTTTTGTTTTCAAATCCAAACTTTCTTTCCCCCACTTTCTGCTAAGCTTGCAAGCCTTTCAAACAATACCATTTTCAGTAATACACTAAATAATGTCTAATGTCTTAAAACTTTTATAGCACTTCAGGTTTGCAAGCTGGAAGAGCTTTTACAGCCTCTGAGGTTGCCACAAACCAGTGAATTCATTATACAGCAAAATACACTCTCAAATTGAAACTGTTCTTGAAAACAAGCCTATTCTCTCTGCAATGATAGTTACAAAATAACTGTCTGTTTTAAGCCAATTGGACTCCCTTCACCTATGAAATAAGAAACGTCTATATTAGACCTTTTTCCAGACATAGCAGGAAAGAAAGTTCCTGCTGCCCTTTGTCACCAAAGTGACCTAGCAAAGATTCATTTTGAATCAGAGTGGCTGGAAAGGCTCATGTTACTGCAGATCAGCTGGTTCTGACATTGCTGCAGCTTGTTCCTGCATGACCATTGTTATTCCTACAGTAAACTATAAAGTAGAGAAAGGGGTTTGTTTTATTTTGTTTTTCAACTCTTTAGTTTAGGATGGGGGTGATGCACTCATCCTCTGAAATATCAAAAGCAGAGTTTAATCATAAAAAAAGCCAAAGAAATATAAATGGAAATGAAAAATAACCCCAGACTTAATGCTGTTCATCGCTCCCTCTTATCTTGTGCAGTATCAGGAAGAGTGTGATTGCATTTCTGTGCTCCAGCCGAGCTGCTTCTAGTAAACAATGGCAGCTAGGGCAAGGCACTGGGGATACCAGTTATTTTGGGCAGAGGCGGAATGACAAGCAGATGTCTTGTGGCAAGGCAAACTGATAACATTTCATTATTCTACTGTACTTTATAATGAAATTGAAATAAGTTTTGGTTGTCTTTAAAGCAAACCCAGGAAATACAGGAGCTTTATGCCAGATACTCTTTTCCTTGAAGATTTGAAATTCCTATCCAAAAAATCCAAGATTTTTTACAGGAGGTAAAAGGAGGTACAAGTCAGGAGAAGTTCACACCTTCTATGAAGCTGCCAGGTTCTGTTCACTTCCCAAAGTTAGGAGATGACAGTTTGCAGAGGTTATACCTGGCAAAGACTTATGAAGACTTCTCAGTGGAAGGTATCACCAAAGGGGGTGTTAAGCAGGTGAAGAGACAGAGAGTTCATCACACCCACACTTGCATTGAGTTAAAGGCTGGATCCATTTAACATTTAAGAATGGAAAGGCTTATGCTCTGCTGGAGGAGATGTTGCGAGCTCTCAGCCTTGCATCTAAGAAAATGTTTTTGTTGCAGTAAAGATTTCCCTGACTCTCACTGCATCCCTGTGCTGGCCACCACACCTCTCCCATTTTGTTAATGCCCGTATTCTTTTGTCTTTTCCTTTAAAACAGAAATAAGCATCTATTACTTATATAATGAAGTCAATTTTTTTCTCTTGATTTTGCAGCTGCTATAAAGAAAATAATTTCGTGTCTTCTTCTCTACAATATACCTAACATATACTGATTGCTTGTGGCAAAATCATGTTAGCACAAACTCACTACATTACTATGGTGAGTGTCTCTACATTATAGGAGATCTACTGCCATTAAGAGAAAAAAAAAAAAAAGACCAAAAAACAACCCAGTCATTTGGTTTAAAATAGTGTAGCAGAAGAAAACACTTCCCATTGCTCTTGGAGACTTAATTCTAGCTCTTTGGGAACATTTCCTTTCACTTCTGTTGAAGATAGATTGAGCTTTCTTAGTTCTTACTAAGTCCTCTACAATCAAAAGTCTAAATAACAGAACTGTTAAGTAACACATGATGAACTAAATAATTTACTTAGTGGAGGTCTTCCTAAGCAGAGCTTTTTTTTGTCTGAAGATTAAGGGCTGTCAGTATTTCAAGATCTGTTGCTTTTCAAGCTCTCCCTTGCCAGGAATACATCTGGTGCATCTAACTGATTCTAAATGTTGAGCTTTAATTGCTTGCTGGTAAATCTATATGACAAATCTACAACCCAGATTCCTTATTTAAAAAGCTTCCAGAATACCTCGTGGTTTACTGTTTTGGTTTGGTTGGTTTTTTTTGTTTTGTTTTTTTTACATACTGCATCAAGAGAATAACAACAAAAATATCAGCTGTCTGTTGTCTTCTATTCTTCTTTATTATTCTACACTTCAGCTTTTATAGACATTACAAATATGGGCAGAAGTTTAAACATAGAAGTATATATTATCGAGAATGTTTTTTTGTCATTATGATGCACCTATTTGGTACCAACCGCAGGAGGAGGAGAAAGAACTGAATTATAAAACTGCTCCATGAGGTAGAATCTCAAAATATTTTCTAACAGATGTGCCTACAAATGAAATGCTTGTGTCAGGGAGACTGGAAAATTCTCCACTGCAGAACTCTGTAGGAACTTCTCCATAGCAGAGCATCCAAATTTAAGGAAGTGGAAGTTATTCAGGCAACTAAGTGCCTGTAAGTCAAATTTCAGCTGTAGAAAAGGTTTAGGGATACATGTGAAGGGAAAAAAAATATTCCAGATTTGATCTTCTTTAATATTGTCACCTAACAACTTTAGCAGATATACATGGCGTGCTAATGAGATGAGTGAGAAACTCATGAGGCAGCACCCGTGACACAACCTGAATGACACACAAAGACATGTTTGACCCATGTACTGAGGGACGGAGTGGTGGAGAGGTGCAATGGTAGAAAGACAATGTCAGGCATTCAAAGGCAAAGGGCTATTCTGCCATTGGGTGGCACCATGTCACCTGAAGGTTACAAAAGGCAGACCTGCAGGGCTTAGACTCACCAAGACTCTGAGTGGCTATGATTCGGATCTTGGGATGTTAGCTGAAATCATGAGAATATCTCTCTGCTCTATTTCCAATGGCTATACTATCTCTTACCCTGTGATGACATATGGGAAAAGCAGCACTGTGTACTTACCACCATTCTATTTACTTAATTTTTATTTAGTCAATTGCTTGTTGCTTTTCCGGGTCTTAGTTAAAAACTTGGCCTATTGCCTGCAGTGCTGTTCTGCAGCCACATTCAGTTCAGCGTGTTGGAGCCCTCCCTTCTCAAGCATACACATTTTAGTACTGAGAAAGTTACAGAATTGCTTGAATTTGCCCTCATCGTGATCAAGTATCTACAGAGATTTAATTCATGCATTTTAGCACAAGATAGATTATGGCAATGTGCTTTTGGCTGATCTCTGAGGTAGGAGTTGGTAAACTACAAGCAAAACGTTGCTATCAAACACTTGACACATACAAAGTACCAAGAGTCTGATTTTGTCATTTTTATGTTGGCTGTCTGCTAAAGAATGAAAAGATTACAAAATCAGACCAGAACAAGCAATGTCACAAAAAAACCCAGATTTATGAATTAGAAGGCATAAGGATGAAATAGGTCATAATGCCCTTTCCTCCATACCTGTCTTCCTTTTTACAGTTGGGTCTTGCAACTAACTCTGCAGACTGTGCTGTCCATGTAGTCATGGGAAAACCTTGCTCCTATCTGCATCAGTGACAAAATTTGGCCAAGAGTTGTCATTTGGAGATGTTGAGTTTGATTCTCGTCTCAGTTACACAGTTAATTTCCATGTAGCAATACAAAAGTACATGGAAGCGCATGAAAATTATCTTTCCTATAATTCTCTCATTACAATTCACAACTGTTAAGTTCTCAGTGGCCTTTTATTGTTTTTTTATTGTTTCCTACCACTTTTTCCTTAAACAGACTTTCTTTCTGAGGATCTATTTTTTTAAGTGACTTCTTATATAAAAAAATATTCATGGACAGTTTACAGACTAGAAAACTTGTTATTAGCCAAATTAGGTTTTTCCCACCTTTATGAAGGGAGGATTAAAACAATGCTGTTGTAAAATACTGTAAATTAAGATTGGCATAAAACATGTTATTTTATGCAGATCAAGAAAATAAAATTGGTAGAATACATATGAAGTATTCTAAATAATTACTTGATTGTAATGCTGATAAGAAAGAAGAGGGATTACATTTCTCTCTCTCTCTTCCTCTTTTGTGTGCATATGTATGAATTTCAAGACCTTTTCTGAAAGCATTTCCAGTTTCTAGTCATCTTTAATTTACTGGTATTCAGAAACACTAGGAGGAAGGAAAGGGAGAAAAAGAAAGGTATGTTTAAGCTTAAAAAAACTCACCAGAAAAAGATGAATGCACAATTTAACTCCATAATGCAATACCATTTGATGTCAGATAAAAGGCTGGATTTTCATTTACTTTGTTGATCTAAATACAATGAAGAGAGAATATATTTTTTAATTATTTCATTTCATCACAAGGATGATTTCAGTGATGCATATCATAAAACCACATTCACTGAGGTGAATTAAAGCCCTTTTACTTACACACTCCAATAAAATCACCACAGCAAATTGTTTTATTGAGTTGGTTGTTTTGTTGTTTTTTTTTAACTCATCTCCTCTTGGAAGCAGTGATCTGTATTTATGTCAGACACCGATCTGCCAGTGAAAGGAACTTGCTAAATAAAGTGTAGCAATAGTACACATAAATGAAAGCAAACAATCACAGACGATCATGAACAGTGAGGTCTAGAGTTGTATGGGACTCTTAAGGGGATATCACCAATTGCTGCTGGATGAGGGTGGTGAAACACTGGCCCAAGCTGCCCAGAGAAGTAGTCATGCCCCATCCCTAGAAACATGTTGTACAAGACTCTAAGCAACCTGCTCTAGTCCCTGCTCACTGCACGGGGGTCAGATCAGATGACATCTAAAGGTCACTTCCAACCCATACTATTCTATGATTCAATGGATGCTGATCCACATCCCTGTTACCCTCATGCCAGATGTTGCTGTCTGCAACATGGAGTAGTTGCAATTCATACAAGTCTACCATTAAATAATGGAATTTATAAGATTTGGGGAACACCATCCTCAAACATCTGCAAGAAACCACAATTCTTCACCTACAAAGAAAGTGTATGAGAAGTGGAGGAAATTTTATAAAGGGTGGGGGGGAAGCACAGGTCATTATCTCAGAATATACAGCAAACCAAATGAGTTAGTCAAATACAGCTCAGACAGGTATCACAGTCCCTGCAGGTCTTTGTCCCTTCCCTGTGCACTGAACTCCACTTGCACATAGCTGGCAGTGGGGAATACAGTCCCGAGGCAGCTTTGAACTGGTCTGCCTCAAATCTTTTGTGAAACGTTGTCTCCTCCAATTCTAGGAGTCCATTTTCTAAAGCAGTTTTTTTTTTCTCAGTGACTACACAGGAACAGCCTTACATGAATTCACTTTTCTCTGCTGTATCCCTCTGCAACTGCAGGGGATGGCTCCTTAGTGACACGTCCTCCTCAAGTAGCCCTGTTATCTGTGTCACACTATCACTTCTATTTCTCCTCACAGGGCAGAAATACCATTTGAAAGGACAGAGCAGCATAGAAACATTGCTGTGTCCTCACTGGGTGAGATGTCCTCCTTACCAGAGACTACACAATTTCTATCTCCGAGTCCTAAACTGCTTTCTCAACTTAAATCAATTGATTAACCAGATTTATATAATTTTTGCAAATACACTGGCTCACAAAGCATCAGTGGAGGAATCTGGAGTTTGAAAGCTGCTGCTTCGGTCCAAACTCAAGTGCTTGAAGAATAGGAAGGGGCTCCTTCCCCTCTGACGCTGCAGTTCTAGGCAGAGGTAGCAGTTCACCTGCTAATATATGTGAGGAGCTTTTGAGATCATTCCTCCCTGATCACCAGGGCAGAGAGGCAAAGGTCTCTTTACCTGCTGCAGGTTTGGTCACCAGGGCTTACAGGTATTGCTCAAATGGAATGCAACAGCAACGGATCACAGAAGGATGAATGACTATGTGGAGTTGTGCCTCCATACAATCTGCAAAAGGTCCGGGGGAATCTGCCTGTTTTGCTGTATGTTAGTCTTCTGATGTTCATACTGAGAACAGCCAAAAAGCACATTTAGGGAAAAATAAAACAAAACAACATAGTAAGACTGATTAATATTCTGTTTATATTTAAAGAAGAGTACGGATCACTGAATGATTAGCAGGATTTTCAGTAAGGATAAACAACAGCTAGTTTTTCTCCTGTAACTTTCTCCCATTGCATTCCTAATTTCAATGCTGAGTTTAATCCTACTGAATCCTCACTTACATGAGTAAGTCTTTACTTATGCTTTTAAGTAACACTATATAATCAAATTAGTGTTTTGATGGCAGATCTGAGAGCCACCAAAAGCAAGTGCTGTCAAACCAAGGAGTTGCTGTCTATATTTTCTTTTCTCTTCTCACTTCAGCGGCTTAATTCTCCAAAAAGCAAAAAATTGCTTTAATAAAAACACCAGCTTAGCAACCTCTGCATTTACTTTGGAAACTGGAGTGACCTGAGGACCAAAATATCTATCCACAGTTTTCAGCAGCTACATTTCAGAATGCTCTAAGGTTCAGTAAAATGCTGCTGCTGTTGTTAACCCCTGGGTCTCTGTCTTTCCCTGTGCCTCAGGTATCAGAATTTGATTATCCATGTGACACTACAGCACCTCTTCTCTAGCATGCCAGTCCCTTGGCCAAACTTTACTTCAGAAGCATTGGACTTTAAAAGTCTTTATGGACGAGCTAAGTTCACAGAAGGTCCCATCTCTTAACCAGCACTCAGACTATACCACATGGTGTACACAGGAGCCAGAAGTTACCTGCCACCTCTGCAGGGTGATGAGCTGCTTGGGCTCCCTTGGGTGACAGTGTTGCAGTGAAGTGCTAAGTTTACTTCAACTACAGCAGCTTTTTTACTTTGTCAGGGAAGTCCAAACCTAGAACACATTACAAGAATGTCACTCCCCTTCCCCAAATTTTAGCTTTTTCATTTAAACTACAAATTTGATAAGCCCACATAAGGGTTCCTCTCCCTAACATACAGCTTAGTAGAGATTTGCAAAATCAGTATTAAAGGAATTCCTAAATCTGCTAGTAGTTTTTAATAATCTGGGCTGGACCAGAGCAGCAAAGGCAGGTATGAAAGGTTTCCCAGGGCCTGCTGAGTTGTCTGTAGGTGGATTCACAGGAGTGGCCTGGAGAAGAGACAAAACCTGCTCACACAGTGACAGCTACTCACAGCTACTTTTTTTTTTGTCCTGTGCAGGCAGCAGGGTTGATGTGTTTCATGGATCAATCACTACAGGCTGAGGCTCTTCTATAAACAAGTTCTCTGTGTTGCTGAAGAAGAATTGCAAGTGGACATTTTTTAAGCACAGAACCAGACATACTGAGCAGAGGTTTTGTTTCAGTGTGTTGCACTGGAGTACAAAGTCACAGCTCTGTCATGCAAAGTCAAGATGATGCACTAGGGATTGCTTTAACGCTCTGATCTGGCTCCCTGAATGCCGGGCTCATAATGCTGCTGCATTACAAGCTTGACTAATACTGAAGAGACACAACCTGAAATCATCACTGAGCAAATACAAACAGAAAGATGTGTACGCTGTTCTCTGAAGACTCGAAAGAAGGCACATTTTGAATGCCTAATTTAGCAGAAAGTATTACAAATAAGAGAGGCAGGAAAAATAAATGAAACGTAACTTTCTGCTGCTGGAGTTTGGACTGAAACACTGCAAAAGGAGCAGGCAACACAACTGGGAAAGAAAGCAGTTTGAGAGGGAAGAGATAAATAAAACAAACCAACCCATAAGCTGTGAATATTTGTTGATGATAGACAACAGTGTATCAACCTGTCCCTGGAAACTCTGCCCAGGTGTGGCACTGGCTGAACAATAAATACAGTGGAGCTGAACTGGGCCTTTCCAGAGTGAGACAATTTGGGGGAGCTGAATGGCTCCCTGGAGTCACCCCTTTTTCTGTACTGTCATTATATGGGCTGCCCTCATTAGGGACAAAGCTTATAGCTGTTGGAGGTCAAGTGATTGCCTGAAGCTTTAGGGGGAGAGAGGACATAGACCAGGCAGTGACTGAGAGAGATTTACTCAAGTACTCATCAAGGCAACAGCTACTGTAAATAGTCCTGGGAAGGACCCACTGCAACAGCAGCTGATTGGGATGCCCAGGAGGGTAGACTCAGGCCTAAGGGAAGGTTCTCAAGTATATTGACTTTAGGAAGTAGTATGAAACATTCTGAGGTTTTTTATTTGAACTCTCTCACAGGAAAGAATGTAGAAAATTCTGCTGTCTTTAAGAAAATTAGTGAAAGCTCCTCATCATTAAGCATAAGCAGGTAAAGTTATTACCTATGCCAGCTGAGAGGTCTCAGTCTCCCAAAGCAGGGCCTTTTTGCTGACAGCAGCAAAATATTCACTGTAGTTATACAGACTTGGCCTTTATTGTAATCAATTTTCAGGCAAACTCAAAATAGATGTATAACATCTGTATAACAGCCTCTAAAGGATAAAATACATTACAAGAGAAGTGTGCAAGATACATTCAGTCTGGACTGTGAATTGCATCATTAGCCAAAAATTTTTCTCTTGTTAGTATTCAGTTCTTTGCCCCCACCTATTTACAAACACACTTGATAGGTTTTCTATAACTTCTTCATTAAAAATTATTTTCCAGACAGCTTATGCTAATGTAGTTCAGCCTGTGAATTTGCCATGACTGTGCCACTTTAGGCACTCGTTATTTGCTCTGTGTGATGGGTATCACACAGCATCATTGCTGCTCTGTAATAAGCCATCTCTGAGGCTCCTGGGGAGCTCTCAAGGTAGATGTCTGGCCCTTGCCAGGGGAATACCCCTCAACAGACCTGCTTCTGGTTCCACCACATCCTTGGTAGGAAAAAGATGCATGTGTAAATATTTACAGGAAACAAGGAAGAGGGACAACTACTCGTGAATACAAAGTGAATTCTCTGTTTTTATCAAATAGCATCCACAAACATTTTCTTTCCATCTCTCCCATAGAGATTACTTTAGCTAAGAAAATTCTTCTCTGTTTGCTATCAGAGAAAAGGTACTACAAAGACTAATCGAAAAATTATCAGGGGATTGGAAAAAAAGTAAATAACTCTAAATTGCATTTATACTTGCTTGTTCTATCTCCACCTATTAATAATAAAAAAAAAAAAAACAGTGATGGAAATAGCCTTTGAACACTTAGGATATCTCCAACTAGCCCAAGAACCTCCCATGAAGTGGATTTCTTTTCTTTGGATTTTCCCAGATAATTTGAAGTTTTCAACAAAAGAATAGACATCCCACTGCTTTCTCTTTATAGATATTAAGAAATTCACCTTATTTTTTGTTTTGTTTTGGTTTTGTTTGTTTGCTTTTAAAGGTAGGATGTGCATTTGATGTCTGGGCAACAACTGCTTGGTGGGGGCTGCTCCAGCAGGCACACACTGAGCTCTCTAGCTGCCATCTGCCAACAGAAATGCATCCTTACAAGTACAAAACAACCCTGCTCTATACGGTTAGGACCATTTCCGAATGCAAAAGCCAACATGCAAAATGAAAAGGGAAACCAAGGATGACAGAGGAGTGCAGCCTTTAATATTCTTTATTCTTTCCTCTGAAAGCTTCACTTTATATTGCTTATTATATATTCATTGGGAAGCATGAAAACCTATTAATTTTTCCACTTGCTGAGTGGGAGTCACAGGTTAGGTTTTCCCAAACTCCTATATCAGCTTAAAGCCCCTTTCCCTGATTGTTTAGCAGTGTAGGCAGGGACAGTCCTGCTCTTTCTACATCTTCCCTGCCACCTGCCATGGCAGCCTGCAGACCCCTCTGTGCAGAAGCTGCCCAACAATGACAGGCACCCTGGGACACGTCAAAGAGAACCATCGCACCTTGGATGGTCCTTGCAGCCCACGAGCAGTGCTTGGCAAGAAGCACTAGGTTGCCCACTGACCTCTCTGGAGTTTTCAGGTGCTGGCTGTGCAGGCTCAGCAAGGCAAAAACTTTAAGTGTCTATCCTCCCCCCAGTATGTTCATTTTTAGTTGCAAGTTCAGGTAAGTGAACCATTAAAAGTGAAACAAACTGAGCTGAGCGACAAATTAAGATGTGCCTCAGGCAGCCAACATGTTTCTTTTTTAACTTCCATCTGTTGAGTGCCAGCTTCTCAGGTATATGACAAAAAAGCACCTTTGCTTACGAACAGCTTTTCACTCCTGCTCATGGGGGGGCCTTACTGAGAAAGGGGAGGGAGAGACTTTACAGGCTGTGGGTCTTGAATCTAACACTCAGGCCTTCGAAATCTGCTGGTGGATTTGGGATCCATGGGGACAAGGGAAATAGTAAAATAAAGCTCAGATAACAGATATCTGGAAAGCAGGCTTGGATGGGTGTGTTCATTTTCCCTTTACAGAAAACCAGCAAGGGGCTGAGCCAGAATACTGGAGTTTAGCTTTCACCTTTAGGCAGGAGAGACATTCTCCAAAACGTAGCATGAAACACCCATTATAGATGCATTGGCAGACACTGGCAGTATGAATACACTCCTTATACACAACAAAAGAACAAGGACTTTTGTTATTATTCACTGAGTTGGGGTCCCAGTTAGAAAAAGGAGACTGGAAATACGGTGCCTTCCCTGACAAGTTCACAACTGCAAGAGTTTTGCAGAAGTATGGTAATCAGTGCATCCCTTCATTTGCTCAGGGCAAACACAGATGCATTAAAAATGAATAATTACTGACTGACAATCTAAATCACATTGGAGGTGTTTCACTGACAGTAGGTGAGAAATATCAGTTTGGTTTCTACAGAGATTTTTATTTTGCTTTCCTTCAACTGGGAAAAAACTAAAAGCCTCTGACAGTAACAAATGAAAGACTCTAAGGGCCTCACGGGATACAAGGAGAGCCAGCTGATTAATTCTCTAGGACAAAAAGGTTCATTGTGATAATTTGTAATATTTCCTCTTGAAGTTTACTAGCAAGGGCATTTTTTAATAGTTACATGAGTAGCAAAAGGACTTCCAGTGAATTTGGGGTATTTCTCCCCATGAATGCTATTTACAAGATGATGTTTGAGACTGACCATGACCTGGAGGATGCTTTACAATCTTTAGGCAATGCTCAGCACACCACAGCATTAGTCCTTAGAATAAAAAGAAACAGTAGCAAGATAAATGCCACAAGTGCAAACTGACTGTGATACAGCATTTGTGCCACAGTTTTGTTTAAATTGGGCTCCCTTTTAATTTCTGAAGGACTAGAAGGAAACTGGGTGCAAATGAGATTCATTTCTCCAGTGCAGGGTGGTACATTTAGGAAAGCTCCCTGCAAGGGCTACTTGGTGACTGATGAACTCTTAGAAGACAGTAGAAGGATTATATTGCAGGCCCTTTCCAATGAAATAAAGGTGAGTTTGGATACAGGGAGTTTTTTAATGACAATTTGCATCTGGAAGTGAACACCTGTCAATGTTTGTGGGCTACCATGACCTTCCCTATCTTGTGCTTTTTTACAGAACCTTTAAATCACAGCTACCTTTTTTTTTTAATCCATTTTTTGAAGGATGGTGTTTTAAAAGTGCCTGTTATGTGTGTGTGAGCACTTCTTACATGAGAGCTGGAAAGCCATTATTCAAATGTTTCTCTCAAACAATATATTTCGTAATTTCACAAAGAGACAAAGATTAACTCTAAAGTAAATAAGAGGATCTTTGTGTTTTGCTTTCCATTGAGATTTACTCCTCAAGTAGAATTTAATTTTGTTCTTTAGTGTCCCTGGGATGTATTTGCCAGCCAAGAAATCCACATTTGACCTCTGTGTCACCTGGATCTTCTGAACTCAGATACCCTTCCTTTTGCATTAGTTTTAATAAGCACCTTCTGAAAAACACTTTTACATCTGTTCCTTTAGCAATAAATGGAAGTTCAGGTACTTGGCCACAGCTTTGCCCAACTGCAGCAATACTAAGTAATTTCCTGCATCTGTGGTAGGCCTTGTAATACAACAGCTACAGCAGAAAGCCAAGGTACCAGGAAGGACATAAACACACCTGAGAAATGCCAACTGAGCACAAATTTGTTAAAAAACAAACAAAAACCACCAGTCTGAAACAATAACTATGCAATATTAAGTGCCAGAAAATACCTGAAATACACTGAAAATTCTTTGATTTCCTTGTTTCCTAATGTATTATCAACTATTTTCTTGATATATTGTAATATTTCTTCATTGACTAGGCAAAAAACCACTGCAGAAAGTATTTTGCAAGAGATCTCACCTGAGGATAGGGCCACAAGTTGGGATTTTTTTTTTAGTGTTTTCAACATAACCCTGTATTATATACACTTATTATAAATCCTGTCCATATGTTGAATTGAAACACATTTTATCGCTTAGCTATGGAAAAAAAAATTGTTCCAAGCAACATCAGCTCTACTGGTTGTGCTGAAATATTAAAAAGTGTAAATTATTTATATACAGACCAAGACACAGAAGAGAGAAGAGTTCTTCTGAACATTACATATATAAATTATATACAATGCTTGATTCAAGAAGAAGTTTAATTTGTTAGAAAACATCCACCTGAGCTTATGTAATTTCATTTTTTGATATGTTAGCCAATGTTTAAAAGAACAATATTGGAATTTTAGCTCAGCAATTTGAAAATAGGAAAAAAACTCACTCCCATCAACTATAAATATTGTCTCCTTCCTGCTATAACAAAACCAATTATGCTTATTGAAAATAGAGATGTGTCTCGAACAAAAGGGAACACTAGATTCTTATTGTAGCAATAAAGACCTTCATCAAAGAATTTCTAAGATATTATTTCAATATTTGAGTTCTGAGCATACTCTGCAGGACAGCTGCAGAGGAAAAAGTCATTGCAGTGAAGTCCCAGCTCTTTATGACTCTTAGTTCTGAAGTTTTAATTTAATTACGTTACAGTAGACCAAACATTGCTTTAAACAGCAAGAAAAAAAAAAACAAAAAAAACCAAAACCCACAATAAAAACAAAAGCTTTCCTAACAGCATGGATTGTTCAACTTAGAGTGATCTCTTATGTTGCTTGCTTTATTCAGGTTTTCTGCTGAGACTTCTTTGAGAGCTGAATCAAAGCTACAGTTTAATTTTATTTTGCATTGGGCAATATAACTTATCACATATAAACTTGCAACAGGGAAATAAATATCCTCTCACCTTAAGTGCTCATTTATTGTTCTCGATCTGTCACACTTGATTAAAATATAGAGCTTGCCTCCCAGGCTGAAATTAGCTTTTCATTTTAAGTGACTAGCATTCAGGTCTGAAAAATAACAGCCCATTTATTTCAATATTTACCATGTCCATTCAGAAGGGGCTTACATTATGGCCAATTAGTAGTTAATTGTGATCCATAATTCGAAGATTTGCTTGCTATTTGGAAATGCAGAATTTGGGCTGCACACTCCTCTACCTACACAGTCCTGTGCCTTTCATTGAGATGAGTCAAGACATGGGCTTGAGATGGTGCTGCAACAAGAGCTGTCAAAACCTGGTGTGTGTTAAGCTCAGGAAGGGAGGGAAAGGCGGACAACACATGCAAATCTGTTTGAAAAAGTGCTGGACACTGTGAAGGTGTCTACTGCAGAATTCAAGCTCAAGACAATCCACATCTATTCCTGCACTCTACTTACTTGATCCAAAGTCCTCAGGGTTGTGTCTTTACAAGCCATTTACTCCATGTTGCTTGTGCACTTTTCTGTCTCCAAGTATGTAATGGGAAGGGCCGGAAATTATTTTTACTGTGGAAATATATTCAAGAACGAACTCCAGGCTCAGATCCTACACTGAAGAAGGATTTGATGCTTCCCTCAGCCACATGAACCCCTTCAGTGGCAAAGCAGTTTAGTATCTGGTTATGGTGAACTGAAAGCCAGCTCAGTTCAGCCTGTATTCATCCAGTAGTCTCAACTGGAGAGCTAATGAGTATCCACAGATCTTTAGTGATTTGTATTCACATGATGTTTCATGTTCAAAGCTGGAAAGCCACCGACAGAGGAATGCCAGGCTTTAAAATTTACAATCTTGTTATTCAGTTAATTTTCAGAGGTATTGCTCTTAGTGCAGAACACCCTTGCTATCTAAAAAGGGTACAAGTATCCAGCAAACCAGGGAAAGACTCCAGTCTCAAAGCCAGCTTAGAAAACAAGTATATATAGGCAAAATCAGTGCAACAGCACTTGAGAGGTAGCCTTTGCTGCAGCGTGACCAGTGTTGCCTCCCAAAGGAAGCAGGTTTTTTAATAATTCTCCAGAGAAGGCTGTCCTCCTGAGATCCACATACAACTCTGTTCTTGGCTGCAGCAGTGTCTGGGAAGTTCTCAGTGCCACTCGTCTGCAGCCACGTACAGCAGTGCAAAACCTACAGGGCTCACTCACCAGGACTTAAATCTTATGCTGACAGTTTACTGCTTTCCATTTAAAAAACACGATTCTCCTGGATTATTGTCATTGCTATGGGCAGAGCTTTGTGCTGGAAGGCAAGGGGAATAACAACTTTCAAACAACTTTATTTTAAAAGCTCTTCGAGTGGACTGTAGCTCTGAAGACAATTTTGATAAAGAAGCTGGTAACAGGACTGAATTCTCAGAGCAATCAGTCTCCCAAATGGAACAAAATATGAATAACGAGAGATTGAAGTACACCCAAGTTGTTTTTCCTGTGCTGTCTTACTCATCTCCTAGCTTCTGTTCTCTCTCCCTCCTATCTGTCCCTGTTTATTATTTTCAGAATTGTTTTATGAGAAAAAGGACTTCCATAAATGTGCCCTCAGCACCAGGTTCTCAACAATTTCAGCAAGTACTGCTGCTAATCTGCATTATAATTGGTGCTCAAACTTTTTTGAGGTTCTCTTAATGAAGGCCTGTTGCAAACAACTCATAGCACAGAGTCCGAATGTAGGGTAAATTCTAAAAAAAATAAAATAAATAAATGTCACCTGGAAAAGTATCACAATTTTAATTATACATTTTAAGAGGCAATGCTGAGAAGCTGAATTTTTTCACAAAGCTTTGTGCCTAAAGGAGGGAATTATTCAGAGATGATGGTTTTACCCTTAAACAGTGAAGGGATTTATTGAGATGTACTGTGACAACTACCAAATTACAGCTGTGGAAGCATTTATGTGAAATACCCAACCAGAGAGGCTGTTCTAATCGGTGGTGTCTTTTTTTATTAGCACTGCACCTGGGATGCCTATAAAATGATAGTGTTGCTTATCTGTAATACAGTATTTTTAAATGCATCTAATCTGTGGAATCTCAAAGTGTTTTGCCATAGATAAGTATTTTAGTGGGCTTTCCTGCCCTCCCCTCCTGCTTTAGGTAGTAAATTGCAGACTAAATTATGTGTAGAAATAGGAATTTAAAACAAAGCTGTTTGTTTGGTATTTTAAAAAAATAGAAAAAAAAAAGCTGGAGTGTGAAGTAACTAGTTTTCTAATGTTAGGTCTTTGCAGAGCAGGCAATGGTTTGCCTTAAGGATCTTAAATGCTAACATCACCAACATAAATTATGGGTTTTTCTCTATTTTTTTCTTTATGTAGATGATACAACATCTTTTCATTATTGTTTATATTTATAAGCCTTTAAAAAAGAAAGCAAAACTACAGCAAGTAACCTGACACACAAGAGATTTCATAATTTATCCTGGACACAGACCAAAAAACAGAAAGGTTTTGAAAGCAGGAAAGGCTTCAGGAGGGGACACCTAGAAATCTGCTGTGTGGAGTAAGAACCTGAGTGAATTGTCTAGGGACAGGAAACATCTGGGACCTCTGGATTGAAATGACTAGTCCTTGGCAGGTGGATGCACAGAGAAGCACAAAAGGAGTCCAAGCCTGGAGGCATTTCACAGAGGAGAATGGTCTGTTGAAGGTCACAGGGCTACGAAGAGACATCAGTGAATTTTAAGGAGCTTTGGAGGTGGTAACTTCCTGTGCCCTCCTGAAGAGCTGCCTCAGCAGCTGGAAAGGTGGACACGTCTGGGTACAAGTGTGTGCTCTGCCTGTTACATCCCTCTCCTGCTGAACCAGGCTGGTGAGACAGTGTCATGCTGCAAAACCCTCATGAATTTTTAAGTCTTACACAGGAAGAAGTGAGGCATATTGTTTTTATTTAAAAGGGGGAAAACCACAAAAAAACCCTTCTTTGCTACAGTTACCTGGAAAATCTCTATAAACCAAACCAACCACCACCTGAGAAATTCACCAGACCAAATGCAAAAGACCCAACCACTTTTCCTTACCACTCCACTTTTTGTTAAATATATCAAACGTACAGATAGCACATTTAGTTTCAGAACGATTTGAAGGAAATACAACATGCAACCTTTGAGGCAATGGCAAATACCTAGAACACATACTGCCCAGCTGTCTTTTCAGGTTGTCTTTTCATATTGTCGCTTAACACATTTTATTGTCTCTAAAGGTTAGTTATCAGTTAAAATGGTTTAAACTATTAATTTCTTTTAAAATTAATAAAATGCAATTTATGAAAGATAATTAATTTCCTACTTTCTGAAACAAAAGAGGACATGAATCCGGAATGTCATATACCAAACTCCACACTACTCTGTCTGGATAGGATCCTCCTGCCCACTTGGCTTTTGTTTCTAACAGCTTATTTCACAGATGAGGGTTGAGAGGTGTACATGCAAATAATGCCTTGAACTGCATAAACCCACATTTCATGCCTCTTTCCCAGAATGTTCTCCCACCAAGAACACAGGCAGCTCATGTTATCCTGGAATATTTTTATTGTGAGAACTTTCTGCCCTACTCAGTAGGGACAGATCCTGAGCTCCACAGTAGCTCTGTCTATGCTCCAGGAAAAAACACACAGCAATTCTCAGAGTCTTCTTCCACACATCTAGATTTTCTTTTGATACAAAGCCAGAAACACAGGGAAATGCCACCTGGGCATTACACATTCAGCTAGAGAGTGCAGGTGAATCACAGAGTGCTGCCTCATGATACTGGAGACAAAAGCTCTCAACCAGCTAGGTAGATTTAAAACAAGCACAAAATTCCCCAGAAATAAAAAACCCAATGCACTGCAAACAAACTAGAATAACACAACAGTTCCTTTCAGACCAGTACTAGAGCAGGCAAGAGAATAAAGCTTATTTTCCAAGAATTCTATGGTCTCCCTTCTTTCTCAAAACACATAATTCATTTGAGTGTCCCTATGAAGAAGAAAGAAAAGCCACCTACCAGAATAACCAGTTCCTGGCAGGCTCCAGACGCTCCTGGGTATGAGATGTTGGCTTTTGTCTGTAGGACTGCCTCCCTCCACCAGCTCCTGGCTGTTATGGGAAGGAGAAGGCCAATTCACTCCTCTCCAGGTGCTGAGAAAGGTGCGATCGACACAACAAAGCTTTTCTAGCTAAAGGTGCTGCTTAAACAGATACACACCCCTAAGTTTTGTGGGGTTTGTTTGTTTTGTTTTTTAAAGAGCATTTTTCAAAGAAATGAGGAAATGCCTTGAATAGAGGAACAAGCATGGCCCAGGGACTGTGACCAACTTGCAACAGGCTGGCTTTAGCATCTCTGCAGATCCAAACTTTTAACTGTAGCTTCTCAAGCGACTGAACATTAAAAAGGAATTTCTCCCAGGTGGATGCTCTGATGGCTAAGAAGATATTAAATGATCCTGCAGCTGGGATCAGTGAATAAACTGATCTCTCAGCTGGGCGCTGAAAGGTCTCCTTCCTTAGTAGAACTGTTGATGAATGTGGTCACATTGAATCCATATTTCCAGCTGCAAAAGCTTATCAAAATGTTTCCAAGCAATTTCTTTTAAAAAAAGGCATGAATCTGAGGCAGCCTCCACAGGAAGACTAATATTTAAAGAGAACTAAATTCCACTCCCTCACCCAACCATTTTATGTTATTTCTTTAGAGTTAATTTAGTGCATATGAGCAGGACGGTAGAGATAAAAATTCTGAGTCATCTGTCCTCTGGCTGCTCTGTGGAGCTCTGATCCTAAAGTGTATAACAACTGAGTGGAAATTAATAAATCTGTAAAAAACCGATTAGGAAACAAGCAGGAATCCCAAAAATTCTGTAAAACAAATCCATTCACATGAAATCACGTGTTCAGCGCCTTGAGATGTGCAAAGCACAAAAAGTTAGAACTGGCAACCAAGAGGCAATAAAGCACTACAGTGAGATGTCAGACCTTCTTAGGAGGAATTTGTCAGGCTCTTGAGAGCAGGTGCTTAAATTTACTTGACTTAATTGAGGATGTGTGCAGGATGAAAGTGTAAAAAATTGTCTTCAAAAATGAAAACTGACACCTATGGGGATAGGAAAAGAAAGTTTTGAACCAAAAAAAAAAGGGTTAGTAAAGCAAGATAGGCACCACCACAAGATATAACTCATGTGTTCTGAACTCTGATAATTGCATAACTGGAACATATATCACCCCTGTCACTATGAGTCCATTTTCTCTAATTCTCTTATTTTTCTTAGTTTTTTTGCTGGTTTTCCTTTCAGTTTTTAGGAAATTAGGAGGGAAGAGAGAGCAATGAAACTGTTGCTAAATTGCCAAATGCTTGATTTAGTGCCATTTCTTTTGCAGAAGTCATCTGTTCTGCCCATGCATGGAAATAATTTAATTTAACAACATAATAAACATTTAGAAAAGCATTAATATTTGATTACTAAGTGGTGTTATTTTACTAGTGCCACTTCTTTTTAAAAATATTGGCTCTAAAAAAGTATAGATTAAACATCTAGAGAATAAAGTGTAAGCACTAGTTGAAACTCCCTAGAATGGCTTGCAGAGAGGGATGGCTTATTGGCCCTTAAATAAGTCCATAGCCTGGATTTTAACAGCTCACAAAGAAAGCTTTAAAATTGATAAGCAGGCTGCTGTTAGTAGTTCCATTTTTTTTTAATGGAGAGAGGAATGATTAGGATGTGAGGAAACAAAACAGCATACTGAAAACATGAAGTGGAACAGCTCCAGAAAGAAATATGGAGACAGTGTTTGCTGAGAAAGCCAACAACTCGACAGTCAGGCCATTTTTATTTATTTTTGATATGCAAAGAGGCAGATTAGGGACTTGAATGCAGGATATTGAATTTTAACCACTGGATTACTAGCTATTCTGGATTAGATTTCAATCTCATATTTACTGAAGAAATGCCAACCATTCAGGTGCTTTCTTCTGTTCCTTGTCTTCCTCAGGAAAAAAAAAAAAATCAATTGTCAGGGACAAATGAATAGAATCACAAATTATCCAAAAATTTGAATCCTGACAACTTGTTTCCCACCATGCTGTACTCCAGAGCCATTTTATTTGCCAAACATTACTTTATAGGAAAAACTTTAAGGAAGCATGATGAACAGTCTCACTTGAATGCAATAGATGGAGCAGCTCAGTTAAACTTCTGCCCTGGAGGCAGCATCTGTGCTTCCAGCACAGCACGAGGTTTCCATCCGCTCTGGGACCTCTGTGGTCACTTTGCAGCTCTTCTGTGCCTATCACTTCTCTACTGAAGTGGTAATTTACAACTTTTCCCCAATTCAATGGGATCCAATAAAATACTGCAAGCAGAAGAAGGGTGAGGAGATCGTGTTTGGCATACCAAGAGATACCACTTTCTATTTGGAATAGGAATTTAAGTATCTCATAATGCACTGTTAACATCACATTTCTGCTCTCATTTTACTAAGGAACATCAGAAGAAGTTCTGATTGAGTCAAGGACATTACACCTGAGGAAAAAATAAAAGGCATAAGCAAAGTGAGAATTTAACATTAGTGAGTGCCAGCAGTTGCAATGTGAGAGAATTAAAATCACTTTTTCAGGTTCTAGTTAATTATTATAACCCTACAACAATTATGCTCTAATTTTTCTGTCTTGCAATTCTTTGTTACTACTGACCTTCTTTTTAGTAACACACTTTTATTCCAGCTATGAAAATGCCTCTTTTAGAGTGAACATAGACGGAAGACAAGTAGCAGAGGGCTTTTCTATCACAGTCTAGGTAGTTTCACACCTTTATCCAAATAATAGGTAACCCCAAGAACACAAACTGGCAGGTATAGCTGTTCTCACTAAAGTGGCAAATCTCAGTCTTTCCACTTCTGTCGTGTACCCACGGAAGTTCCTAACATTAAATTCTCCAACCCATTGCCTGATCGACTACAAATTTCTCTTTTTCCTTAAAAAAACCTTCTTTCCGTGCAGCGCAATGTTATACATAGCTCAGACCTAGAGAATGCTGGGAAAAGAAAAAAACAACACCACAACAAAAACCTGTCTCTTCTCTGGGGACCCATCAAGAATAATTACCTCCCTAGCCTGCATTCAGCTGGGGATCCTCCCACCATAGGCACACACATTTTCTCGCAGAAAATAAACATTTCTGTTGGCTCCGATCCCGACGCCTCGCAGGTTCAGGCGTGAGGTGTGGGAGGCGCAGGAAAACGATGCTCTGTCTTGATGCTCTGCACCTGCAGTCATCATCCCTTGGGCAGCCCACTGTGTGCAGGCAGGCGGCTGCCAGTCTGGCAGCGGCAGGGAGACAAACAGACTCTTTTAAAGTGTCTTAGTCACAAAAGTTCTGTCAGTGGTGTATCTGAAAACACAGGTATTTCTATTCTCACATTCTCTCATTCTCTTTTCTTTCTCCATTAGCTCTGCACACATTTTTCAAAAAGACAATGGAGGAAAAAATATTTTCACTATCTTTATTGTGAGGCACTTGGCATTCTTTGTTCCTCTCTCCTTAAGGGTAATGTGCCTTTTTATAATAGAGGGGTTCTTATGAGTCTCCTGAAATGATAAAATCAGATCATTTACATAGTGGAATTGCCAGCTGGAGAGGAGAAGACATACGCTTGTGTTCAAGAAAAGTTTCACATGACGTTAAAAGAAACCATCTGCTTTTTCTTTTTTGTTCTTGTTTAAGAACAGCTTGTGTTTGCAGATCACAATTTAACACATGGTAATAACCTACAGGACTTTGTGAAGCATGGATCTTGTTTTCCTGCATGCATAAAAAACCATAAAAGATTGTGAAGAAAGCATTTACTTCTGATCACTGTCTTTTTGCGCTTGGTTATGTTTTCACAACGCCTGTAACACTGCAGTAAAATCCAACTGATGGGTATAAAATGAATATAATGCATAGAGACTAATTTATACTGTACTCTCAAGTAAAGCTGAGTTTTCTTTCAGTGCATATGCAGCCAGTTTCAGATTATGATAAGCAAACAAATTATTCATCTGTTCATAGTGTAGACTAAGGTTTCAGTAGTGTTAGGAACTTCAGCCTTATCAGCCACAGAACTGCTTCGAGGAATTCCCTCCAGCCCTTTCTAAAGACCATTTCATTAGCTGTCTCTCTTAGTGAGTGATTTTCTTTTCACACTG
The DNA here is from genome assembly GCA_013399075.1 of Chloroceryle aenea. Taxonomy (NCBI): domain Eukaryota; kingdom Metazoa; phylum Chordata; class Aves; order Coraciiformes; family Cerylidae; genus Chloroceryle; species Chloroceryle aenea. Next base: position 1,584,333 of record VWZY01014441.1, on the reverse strand, counting down.
GCAACAACTAGAGGTAAGGTATATATGATATTGCATGAATGATGGCTGGCCCCTCCAGGGCAGTTTAGAGTAACCGTGACACATACTGGGCCATTCATTTTTTTGCTCATCTGCTCTACGGCATATCTTTCTGAGCCAGGGCAGATAGATGATTGTAAACAAAATGCCAGAATTCCAGGCAGATTTTAGTTTGCTTGGCTGTAAAGAATTCACTTTTGTTTCACGTTTTAGCAGAGCTTTGGTGCACAGTCTTATTTTTTCTTGAGCCCCTTCATGAGTCCTTAAGTCAGTGAAGGGTTCGAAGTACAAGGGTTCAAAAGAACAAGGCGGGACTTTTGTGTGCCATTTATATAGGACTTTAACAGAATACATATGATCTAAGGGTCATGTCTTTGGCTCTCTGTGTAGCCCAGCTTGGAGTCTACCTCTTATTGGCTTTTACATTTATATATCTTCTTAGACTTTTTAGTCCTTGTCACTGTCTGCCAAAAAAAGTGGCAGAATAAAGCACTGACAGAAGTTAGCAAACTTGGACAATGGATTTTCCTCTGGATTATAAGTCTGACTGAATCTCTGGTTGAAAAAATGCACTTTACTGAGCCTTAGACAGGTGGGAAGTTATTGAAGGTATATCCCCTCCCTGTGCTGTTCCTTGTCTCTTTCCTATATCCCTTAGAACATCTGATGATTTGGTCTGGCACATGAATGATCCCATATGTCCATTTTGATATCAGACATCTGCTACCCATCAAGATGTCAGCTTAATTTGAAAAGAAGGCATCTATAAACAAATGCACAAGCATCAGCCAGAATGCTTCATGACCTTTGGATATTTACTTTAAGAAATTAAATGCACATCAAATAAAATCAGAGTTATGATAACTGTGAAAAGATATGGTACAAATTTGTTCCCTTAAGTGATACCGTGAATTCAGGAACAGTTTTTTATTCTTTTGCCTCAGAATGTGAAGTGACCTACTTACATCAAGAGTGATCACAGAATCTCAGAGCCAAACATTTACCCCACATTGCTCTGATGGAAGGGCCAAACTCCAGTAGATCTAGTATGTATAATCTGTCATCTGGTAGATTTCTAGTAGAATTGAATGTAGATAATTGTGGAATAGATTATAATGCTTCCACCTCCTCTCTCTGGCCTCATCATCCACCTCACTAGAAACCAGGAGAATTCCCCAGGTTCACTCCAGTGAAAGATAAAGCCAGTGATGAATCATCAACTGTGCGTAAAATTCTGATTAAAAAAATATCACAAACCCCTTACTTTAAGGTAGGTGGGGGAAACCACAGGGAAAAATCACCATAGATTAGGATGGTGGGGAAGGTCCTGTTTTGGCAGGACTAGGGATACTCAGGGTTCTCCTAAATTAGAGCTGGATATGCAAAATGATTTAGACAGTTATTTTGACAGAAAAAAACATGACCAGAAATTGCACTGGAATTTAGAGTTGTCAGGAACTGCTACATGTAATAAGAGGAGTCAAGGATATTTTAGAGTGGCTATTAATTGCTGTTGAAAAAATGGTAATAGGAAATGAAACTGGTCAAAACGTGTCATTTAAACAGAAAGACAAAAAACAGGTGAAGATGTAAGACTTTTGAATCTAAAAGAGCTGAGTCTGAGAAGAGAGGGAACAGGTTTGTGTAACCAGGTTTGAATGACAATCTCAGGAATTTACAGGCAGTACAGGATTAACTGCTTTAAACCAAAGGTGTAAAATCAACCTGGAATCTGTAGACCAGCCTGGGGCAATATGAGGGAAGAGTTCCAATCTAAAGGATTGAAAAAAACATATTGTAAGTAAGTAGAAAAGTGCTCAGAAGTCAAGCTGAGTTAGGCTTTGCCAAAGGATATTGAGTAAAAATCTTTTTAACAATATAAATAAAAGAACAAGAATAAAAGTGGCCTGCTATGCAGTAAGAATGGGGTCAAGAGCAATGATATTATCTCAAAATAGTGCTGACTTATATTTCATTGCAGAGATGATAGCAGAAGAGGTGATGGGGATGACTGTGCTGCATGCAGTTCATGACCAGCCCAGATGGCAGCAAACCTCTGAGTACTTCAGACATTTTAGGTGAGAAAACCCATTAATCTCCATCCCAGTTACCTGAAAGGAGCAATATAGGAAGCAGCAGGTCTAGTAGCAAATGCTGATGACACCACATCTAGACAGGCAGAGGTTTGGTAACTGGAAAGGCATCGGGCAAATGCAGAACTGGGCTGTGACAGTGATCATGTGGATGGAAAGAATCTCAAAGGAGGTGGTTAAAAGAGGCTCGGTATGTTCAGCAACAAGAAGGCCAAGAGGTTACAAAAATGCTTTTCTTGATTTTTTTCATGGAGCAAACATAAGCATGGGAGAAGTGCTGTTGTGCCAAAGGAAAGTGGGACCAAATAAAGCAACAGACAAACGTATACACATTGACTGGGCATAAACTTTAGTGGACAGTTAGGAACCTTCAACACTATCTGGAGAGTGATCCCTGGTTGAACACTGGGAACATGCACCAGGCAAAGCTGGGCAGAAATCCATGTTTTATAGTTAAACCTATGAGATTTATGAGTGAATTTCTGTAATGAGTCAGGAAATCCTTAATCTCTGTGCTGGGAAACCCTGAAGGGAAGAAATCATTAAGGAGTAGTGCCAATGAAATGTTAATGCAATCTCAATTGCTCTGTACAGCCCCACAAAAAACTCTTGGACAGGGAAATATCAAGGTGTAAAAGATTACTTAAGATTCCTGTAGTCGTGTCCTCTATGGCTGAGCTCAGGCCATACTGTGCTTTTCCTGACTCAAGCAAGCAGGCTCATGAGGGACAGGCCTCACCTCCCCTCACCAGAAACTAAGACAAGGCATTTTACTGGCTGTTAAACACTGCTACTTTACATGGTGGATCATCTCAGTGCTACTTAGCAGAGATGTTTCTTTAATTTGGTCACAGAGGGTGGCAATTCAATGGTCTTCAGAACACTGGGCCTTCTAGTGATGAGCCAGCACAGAGCTTTGCATGTGCTAGGGTGTGAGGTGGACCTTCACTGCCTTCTGGCTCTGTTACATATGCACAGTGTTAGGTAAGCAGTGCAGATTGATCTGTTGTCCTGCAGGACTATAGCTAGGTTGGGTTTGGGAGCCATGGGAAGGTCCATCTGTCTCATCCACTGAGCGGGAATCAGTCTTGCAAAAGCTGGCTAAAAGAGACTACTGCTCAAAGGGTCTGGCAGAGCTGGAGGATGGAGAGTGAGTCTCCTTTTGCTGGAAGCAGATAATAAGAGCAATACTTTCTTCACAAATCTTTACTTCATAATGTGAAATTAATGATACAAACAGGAAGTTTCTCAATGGGAATTAGAACATCTTAATTACCTTCCCATTGAAAAATCTGATAAATTGCCTTATAATGACCCTGGTTGCCCAAACTCTAACAGGAATGCACCTTCTGTCATAAGAATTTATGCTGTTTTGTGGTACACTTCTAATACACAATTAATTGTATCTATGAGAGAGGTTTGTCTCAGGTTGCAATATATAGGGACAGATTGTTTTCCCAGCTTTCCAGTCTGGAGATACTGCAGAAATTGGACATTGCATGTCAGATTGGCTGTACAGATCCAGCATGGCAGCTTCCACCCAGAACAATGTCTGCAGGCCACCTTATTATGCAAACACCATCCTGCCATATGAAGTGACCAGCCAAGAACACCTCTGCATGGCTTGGGTATTAACGCTCCTTTTCCATGGTTATTTAAATTTATGAGAAAGATGACAAAAACTACGAAGTCTAAAATTAGTCAAGAGTTTTCATTACTAGTAGAAAATATCTTTTTCTGACATTCTTTTCCCTTAACAATCATTTAAACTCAAAATAATTATTGGTATAAATATGCTAATGATCAGAACAAAAATTGTGAACCTTGCTTAGAATCTTAGTTAGCTTTTTATAAATGCCTCTGGTTTTTAAAGCTTGTTAAAATCCCACCATTACACAAACATCTCATTTTAAGAAGTCTGCAAGTATCAGATCTATGCTAGCAAATCTGACCAGATCAACCAACATAAAAATGTTCACAAGTAGCTAACTACCTACAGCAGCTGGAGGCACCTAATCCTTTACAACTCAGATACCTGAAGATCTTTTATGTATCTTCCCTTCTCACTGAGCTATGAAAAGAGATAAGCTCTCAGTTAAAGAAACCTTTCTCAAAAAAAATCTCAGGTTTTAATGGATCAGATGTAAGCTAATTTCACAGGGCTACGAAGACCCTGAGGGTTTGTCACAATAAATAATATATTCTCTGGCCAGCTAACATCAAGCCTCCCATTCCTCTGAGCAGCAGTGACAACACTGACCTCCCTGTAGTCACTTTCTTCACACATCTCAGGCTTTGGAGTAGTTCATTCTGGTTCAGTTTGAGAGGTCTGCTAATTTCCCATATATTATGATGCACTGGAAATAACGTGGATTAATTTAACTTGGTGACCTTTTACAACTGTCAGACTGCAGTAATTTCAGCTTTCTTGATCATCTCTGGACCCATTGAAAAGCAATAGGCAAGGAGGTTTAGTGTGGCTGACACTTTGCATTGTATCATAGATATGCTTGAGTCTGAGAGGTTACCTGATGAACTGCAATGCCAAGAAAAAGGACAATCTATAGTAAAATGACATATTTTGATTATGAGATATCTCTTAGGCCAATTCAAAGTGAAAAGTCACGACTCTGAAATGCCTTGCACATAAACTTATGTTAGAAACCTGATGGATTGTGCTTAACACAAAAAATACACATAGGAATTAGAATAGGAAAGCAGTTTCATACTTTGTGCTACATAGATTATGATATTAAAATCTGTCAAGTTGGCAGTCAAAATAAAACACTGTCTTTGTTCAAAAGTAGTAAAGTTTCAGACTCTGCAACTATGTTAAGCAGCTCCAGAAGAAAAAAAGAAGTAGAATAAGCATTTTGTTCTTGCTATTATAGTTTCTCTGCTCTCTCGAGGCATAAATGATAGCTCTAACTTTTGTTTTGACAGATACAGTGAGTCTAATCTGATGTGTATATGTCAGTTAACCCATTTCATTTTGTTATCCATGGTAAAAAATATCTGTCCAGACAGACCAGCTCAAGTTCATAAAAGCAGAATTTTTGGAGAGTGTTCACTGGCAAATGGCTTCAGAGGTGATCTGCTTAACAGAAAGAGCCTCATAAAAGAAAAACTCTCCAGAATTAACTTACCAGAAAACAGGAGAAGCTCTTTAGAAACCTGAGGCATACAATAACACATAGGAGTTGATTAGCAACTCAGTGCCCTGTTTTCACCTTTAATTCCCACTGTGCATGTTCAACACAGCTAAATGTATTTGCAAGTAAGTCCTACTGTTTATTTATACTAATTTCTGCTCAGCTTCTGTGCTGTCATGGTTACTTTGCACTAATCTGTCCATGCAGTTGATACCTGAAAATGCTTGATACATAAATATTTTAAATTGGCAAAGATATTCAGTTTTGTCTTCTCTTTCATGTTGTATCTACTTGACTCCTGTCAAATTTGCTCTTTGAGTGACCTGAGCTGCACTTGCTCCTCCCTTACACATACAAAAGTAATTGAGTGTAAACCATCCCACATGGTTTACACTCAATACACTCAGATGTATAGCTACTTCCATTATTTTAGTCACTGGTCTGCCAGGGGAAGTTTAGGTTAGATGTTAGGAAGAAATTCTTTACAGAGAGGGTAATCAGGCATTGGAATGGCCTGCCCAGAGAGGTGGTGGATTCACCATCCCTGGAGGTTTTTAAAAAGAGATTGGACATGGCCCTTAGTGCCATGATGTAGTAATTGGAGTTGGATCAGGGGTTGGACTCGATGATCTTGGAGGTCTTTTCCAACCCAATCTATTCTATGATTCTATGATTCTATGGTCACAAGAAATGTTGGATAGCATTACTCGTGAAGCTGAGCTCCCACTAAAAACCAGAACTTTGGAGGTTAGAGACTCATTTTAAACTATTTGTTGGAAAATACACTGCAATGACAAGTGTCAACTGGTTTATTATGATCTGTGGTGTTGATTGACTGTCCTGGTCCTGAGGAATGTTAGAGAAAAGATTTGCTTCCATTACATGTTCACAGGATGGTAGAAGATTTCTCCTATGACTTTGTTATATTACCCAGCAAACAGAACAGTTATTTGCTCTGAAAACATGCCCACACAGACACAAACAGGCAATGATGACCCAAAGGCAAGGCTGATCCAGAAATGGTAGTTCCCTTAATATTCATAAAAGAATGAAAAACAAACCACAAACAAACCAAATCACGCCACACAGCTCCACTGCATTAAAAATTATATTTTGCTGCAATGAGAAAGTTTTTCCAAAGAACTGTTTTTTTTTAATCTTATGGCAAATAATAACAAAGAATAAGAGTTAAAGTTAGACATTTGCTTCTTTTTGAAAAAAAATTCTAAATTTTACAATGTGTCTTTTAGCAACGAGTCTTTCTGCCACGTGTTTCAAGCAGACTATTAAAGCCCAACTTTGCCAGCACATTCAAGCTGAGATCCAAGTGTAATTGTTTGTGGCCAGGATTACTTCCACTCAGAAAACTGCCAACACACAGTTAGCTCTCTCTACCAACTGGAGGGCAGGTTTATAATACATATAAATAAAGCCTATAAAAGTACCTGTATATCCCTTTTCTCATGCACTCAGGAGTTCCCATTCTCCGTAAGAAACTTTCCTTACCTTGACACCGGGGAAGCGATGCCAACACCAGCACACCACACAGTGCTGTGAGGCTGCCTGGGACTACCCAAAACTTGTAACCATCCCAAACCCAGAGCAGCAATAAAGGCATGATTCACAAGACAATCAAAACCTAAACCACACAGGTCTTAAAAACAGACAGCCCAATGAAACCAACAGTGATGTTTCTTTAAAACAGTAGATATTAATTTTCTCACTACTTAACAGCTTTGGAGTGCTCTGCTACATCTGGCTGTCACCTCCAAAAATCTTGAAAGGAAGTACTAATGCAAACCAAACTGATAGTTTCAGCTGCTGTTGCAACTTTGGATCAATTTTCTCTGTAAATTTTGTCATTCTGTCTTCCCCTTGTAGTGACATATACCTTTTAATTTAATTTAATCTATTACATACCTACAGAAAAAAAGAGAATTCTAAGTGTATCATCACGCAAAACAAAGCAAAAATGGCATAAGAGGAGAGAGGGAAGATTCAAAGAAAGACTCAAAAGAACTTTTTTTCTTGTGTGTGACATGAGAAATGCTGTAGCTCGCAATGCTCTTTGCTTGGCAATCCCTTGCAGAATTTTCCCTTTCATCTGATGTCGATAAAGAAAAAGAAGGAAATCCAAATTAAAGCCCATAACAGTGAATTTTCAGGAGCAGCAAAGTTAAATTTGGCAAGCATTTTATTTTTCTCTTGCCCTTTTTTTTTTTTTTAAATTCATGAGTACGTCTCAACTTACAAATATTAGCTTCCCTGGGTTACAGGTTGCTTATTTGCAGTCTCATTATTACTACACTTAGTGAGATTACTTACAGAGGAGTCCATCTGGCAAATACTGTAACACTTTTAAAATTGTTCTTGCTTCTGCACCTTCCTTTTTATAGATAGCAGTCCTGATTAATATAAAAACATTGAGAACAGACCCTGCCCTGATGTGACTGAGCTATCTAAGGGCTGCACAGCCCTGACACTGTGTGTGTGAGTGGCTGTGACACCAGATGCTGTGAGCAGGAGCACAGGGAGTGGGACTGCTTAGTTCTATACCTTGCCAGGAGGAGGCATCGAGTGACACTCCTGATTGCCAAAAGTGCATCCTTGGACCCTTGGTTGGAATGGAGCTGGGTGGGCAGGATGACTGGGCTCTGTGGTCTCAGCCTTAGCACAACTCCTGATTAGTTTGCAAGTGCCTGAAAGTGGTGTCGACCTGTAGTAGTTTCTATGGGGCCCACAGTTACTTCAGAAGTGGAGAGCTGCAGCTGTTTTACCTTTGCAATTGTTTCATCTCCTTTAAGTTTCTGTCTTTTTACAGATTTTTAACTCCTGATATTTGGGCAGATTAATATCAAACAAATAACCTAGAAACCAGTCCAAAAAATATTACTACTTATAATGCATTTTACATAATAGGCCAGCTGCACTAAAAATAAATCCCCAAAGCCCAGAAACAATCAACCCCCAGAAAGAATTACTGATGATGGGAAACCAGCTTTGTGAGCTATACCACAGACTCATTTTCTTGTCATTAGCGTTAGAAGGAAGGTTTGAAGAGCAGCTCACACACTTAAATCACCCAGGGAATGATGCTCTAAAAGGATCCTGAACTATATAGAGCTCACCATAGAGTCATAAACATTCTTATACTGTGGGAATAAGTGAAATGCTCTCCATTTCCAGAAGACACAGACAGGAAAATAAGCTGGACATGATCTTCCTGTGCAGAACTTGAAAGCAAATGAAATGAAGGATCATCTGCCATTACAGCTGAGTGAAAAGGGTATTTTTTGTACACTATTCTGTACTTAGCTGGTTGGGTCGCTCTGCTAAGTGCTCATATTTCAGTGGAGTGAGCTGTAAATGAATTGTACACAGAACTGACCAAAACATGTATGAAAAGTCTCACTATTAAAAAATATCAGTTCTTGCACCTATGAGACAAAAAAAAATACTATTTTAAAATGTCATGAAAAAGTTTTACAGAGATATTTCTGATGAAAGTTCAGAAACCTAAAAATGTACCACCTGCCTCTTTACTTAAAATGCTTGGAAGTCCTTTAGGCTGAAACATTGTTTTCTGTGGGGACCAACAAGCTGCTTCTTCCATGACTGAGCAGTTTGCATGATTGACGTTTGATCAGGATGTGGAGATGTTCATCCTTGTCAAGATGCTTGTTGTGATGGAGGAATCCTAGACCCCTCTTCTCATCTGGTGATTTCTTCTGCCTCCAACAAAGAGTTCATGCCATAGCTGCTAATGAAGAGCAAACAGGATTTTCTTCCCCAAGTCATGTTCTGTTCTGCTCCCCATGGTTCGTTACACTCACTATCACTTTGACAATTTCCCTTTTCAGGTTTAAAGGCCTTTTTCCATGTGGGAAGATATCAGCAAAGAATTCATAATGCTCTCTGCCAGCTGTCAGCTGGAGAAAGTGATTGATGCACTGAACTTTCTGAAAAATCACAACAAAGCTGTCTGTCACTGCTGGTTTGCAACTGCAGGTGTTCTTGACCCACACAGTCTGCCTTGTCATACATAGGTGCTTTATTTTACTTTAATTTCTTCATATAAAATAAAGGCATCGGAACTGCATTGATTTAAGAGCATTTCAGATGGCACTCCTGTCAGGTAAGAATACAGAAAAATGTACTGCAAGCAGAGTATGTTCATTTGCTTACACTAAATGAATTTTAAAAAGAAGGCGTAAATGAATTATAGATTTGAATTTTAGCTCCTATGCACAAGGTAAATCTTTTGGGACCCATTTTTTATGTTTGCCATCATGCACAGGAGCCACCAGAGGAGCAGTACTTCAGTTTAAGAGACAGAATCCCTAAGAGGGATACCAGCCTCTGAAATAAATTCCTGACAATTTTCTAGTGAGAAGCTGAGGAAGTCAGACACAAAAATACCTTTAGAAGACCCTTGAATCAAATTGCTCACATGACTTAGCAGATTTTAAAGATTAAATTAACTTTTGCCATAAGAAGAAATATCTCCCTCCCCTCAATTGCAGTATACCTTTTAGAAATAGATTGATTTTATTTTTTTTTTGCAAGTTTCTCCCATCTTATTCATTATTTAATAGACTGGGAAAACAGTTACATTGGAAAAAAAGGAGACAATGAATCCTTTGCCTTTCAGTATCAGTAATGCCAAAAGATCTGTAGCAGATCATCACTGTAAAATACTGAGTTCAAATCCAACAATAAGGTAGTAATAGAAACTAGAAGTGTCTTTTCATTGGAAAGGTGCTGTAGAATACTGACCAGGGAAGAGATTTCTAAGTGATTACAGAAAAATCCCTAAAGCTGTCTGCTCATTGTAGAGGCTCAGTGGAGGAAAGCAAACAAGATTCTCAGATACAGTGAACTGCTAGAAGAATATAAATGAGAGTAGGTACCATCTCTGCACTCTGTACTGAGCAGCCCTCTCCCAGAAAAGTGTGTCCAGCAATGATCAAATGGTCACCCTGCTTTCAAAAGTTCATTTGGACAAGGAAAGGATAATGTAGCCTGATAAAGGGCCTGAAGGAGCTAAACTGTGAAAAGTAATAGGGAAAACCTTGTCCCTTTCTTCCAGGAAAGAAGTTGGGATGAGAGCAATGAGAGCAGATTAAATGATAAAGACAATGGGAGGGATGACAAAGGTATGGATGCTTCTTTAAAAGTAGTAGTTTGGATCGATTGATCTACCTAGAGATTCACTGCCACCCTGACTGCTAGAATAAAGAGCAGCAGGGATTGGACATCACTGGCTACAAGGTCAAATCTGCCAACGTAAGCAACAATTTTGTTGGCTTCTGCTCCTCTTACCTGAGAATCTGGACTCACTACAATTGCTCTTTACCTGTAACTAATGTTTGATTTTCAAAGTAGCCAAAAGATTTTGAAAGTTATTCTCAGGACTAAGACAGCAAAAGTTGAAAGAAAAAGAATATATTTAATTTATACATTGATAAAAGTGATGCTTAGAAAGTCCCTGCTTGGTAATACAATACAGAGAGAAACTGGTTTAAGAGGGGAGCCAACTCCCACATCAGCTGATCATCATTTATAAATTTGAAGGAATGCAGTCATAAATAAGCCAAGCCCAGACCAGACTTATATTACATTATTTATGATAAGATTTACATTAGTCTTAACTTGTGGTATGAGCTCTTGAGCCCTCAGGTTGTTTCCTCAACTCAGTCTGGAAGTAGCATTGTTATTCACTTCTGATATAACATAACAAAGGATTTGAAAGCATATTCAGAAGCCAAATTAGAGCCTTCACCCAGGGTCTGTTGATGCCAGGAGAGGCAGACCTAGGGTTTGGCTCTCCAAGGGCTTAAATGCAAAACTGTTTAAATCAGTATGACAAGCATGGCTAAGCCTAGAAATGAATAATCAGGAATGACCTTAACCTGCACATTTCGATTCTGACCTCATTATAATTATTAGTCTCGAGATGTGCAGAAAGAGCACAAAGTTAATTTTTTGCCGTGGTTGTTTGCAAGGAGCCTCGTGTGTTTCCCTCTCTATGCCCATAGCACCTACTGCTTATCTGTCCACGTACACCTGCCCATACACTCACTCAAACCTCCGTGGCCCTCTCCAAGAAAGGTAGCCCCCCAAAAAGCTACACAGAGGGCTTCACCAGCCATCAGCAGGCCCTTGATGAAGCTTGTGGGTTAAGGCAGTAACAGTACACATTTGGCCACCCCCATGTGTTCCAGTGAGCCAGATCCCAAAAGATGGGTATACAGCTGTAATATCCATTGACTTCCCCAAGAATTTCAGTGGGGTGTTTCTCAGTCCGTCACCCACAATGGAGGAGCAGCATCAATTGGGATGCCTGAGTTTCTCAGCAAGGTATCCAGAGAAACCAGTAAAATGCTGGTGAGTCTCTTAGAGAAAAAAAAGGATTTAACTCACAAATTATGTGAAATGCCAAGGAAAGCAGATTACACTAGGCAATAAAAAGATGCATTGACACAAACTTAGATAGTGTCAAAGGAAGCAGGGCTTATAAAACAATGTAAAGATAGCTGAGACAATCTCTCCAGTGCCATGACAGAAGACACGTGAGACAGATGAGCGAGGGCTGCTGGCAGCTGTGTTAGAATTCCTTTGGACAAGCCTAAGAAGCTCCATGATCATGGTCTTCTCAGATGTGAGAAATCTGAGGAAAAAACTTCAAAGCAGGATTCAAACCATTCATGGAAAACATTTCCCCTTTNNNATAAAAACAAAAAAAAAAAAAAAAAAAAAAGATTATTGTAAAAATTTAAATGCTATTAAAATGCTATTATGTTAGTGAAGTTTGCCACTGAATGCACAGTACTGAATTTCTGCAGTGTTACAAGTAGATGCAACTGCTACTTCTGGAGCGTGTTACCCTGAAGTATGCAGAATGGATAATTTCCAGTGGGTTAGGGAATGGAGGCCCCAGAGGAAATAAGGATTTCATACCAAAAAAAATTGATCTGGCATAAAGCTAGAAATTTTTCCTTCAATACTTAGAGAAATCTACTCTATTGAGAGGTTTTGGATATACTTTAGGAGTGTGTGTTCCTACTATATGAGTCACAACTTCCTACACGTTTCTATGCCTATCCAAATTTCTCCAAGAAATCACTTTCTGCTATATGAAAACAAGCCAACTTCATCTACTGCTATGTGTCTGAACAGTATTGGTCATGTGAAATATATTGTCACCTAAGCATTCCAGATGTACCAGCACAAGTTGAAATATAAATCAGAAAGGGTTTCTTCCTATAGGGAGTCTCAATTTGAAATTTATTACACTGTTTCTTAGAGTTTGGAAGGTCAGCATATTACGCCAGTGGATTTCAGGGAGAGCAGAAACAGGGCCTTGTTATTCAGAAAGTGTTTTTTCCTGTAGGGTGAAATGGAGAATCTTCTACAGGAGGTAAATGTAATAAAAATTAGTTGGTACAACTAAATTAAAAGATACAGGTATGAAGCAGTCTGATACCACTGAATCCTTTAACACTGGTCAAAAGTAGAGTTAATCAACTGCATATTCCCATATCCAGGCACCCAGTAGCCCAGGTTCTTGAATGGTGATTTAAGAGATAAATAAAAGCCTGCTGAAATATAAAAAAAAAAAACAAAACCACCTTATCTTACATTTTTGGCTATGAATCAGGCAAAGAAAAACTCTGAAGAACTGACCTAGGAGTTAGGACAATTTCCTTGAATTGAACAGACTAAGTGAATAAACATCTCCCTTTCGAAAGAGTATTATAGAAATGAAATCTATCTTAGAAGACTACCGAGGATTTGCATGAGTGCCTAGCAAACAAAAGGATAGATCCACTGTTCATTTCTACATTTTCAACCTCCTCTTACTTGAGGTGTTTCACCTCAAGATGAGAGATCTGTAGGTTACCCAGCCAGGCGTTTTTCACTACAGACGAGAAGACTGTATCTTGCTGGTCTGTACACACAACTGACATTCATCTCCAAACTAGCTATTGCTTTGAATTCTCTGCGGAGATTTCAGATGTCTTTGTTAAACCATTTCTTTCCTTTTCAGAATGCATCTCAGAACACTCTAGAGTCCTATTTCCTCATGTTTTATGATTACTTTACAATGGCAGAATTTTCTTCAGATTATTGGTTTCTAAATAAACCAGGTCAATAACAAACACACTCTGTTTCACTGCACAGCATCATCATTTTATACTAAATTAGTCCAAATCTTGTGAAAGTGCCTCTTTAATTAGTAGATGTAAGAGGGAAGAAAAGTATTTTAAACCTCTTGGATAAATCTCTAAAGTTATTATAAAACAAACAAGCAAACAAAAAACCTCTTGTACAACTTCTTTGTATGGTAATTGGTAGTTTTAAATTCTTAAAATATAGATAATGAATAGAAACACTGCATACTTGGTCTTAACCATAGCATTAGCATGGATGTTGGAAGCCAGACATTTTATGACATCTTGTAGATTTTAATAATATTCTTAGTTTCCTCGATTCTTGAGGTATTTGCCTTTTTTTATAAGCTTGGAACTCTTAGCAGAGAACAGGCTACAGTGATTTCATTCACACCGAATGACATGTTTGAAAGTAATTGTTTCCCAGTAATTTTTGCTAGGTCACTGCAAACTGTTAGATGGAACCCTAAAGAAATATTTTCTGGCAATGAAGCTTCCATCTTTTATCTACACATTCATAACAATGATAGCAATCAAAACACAAAGGATTTTACTTTAAGCAATATCCTTGATTTTCAATTATTTCACAGCTTGTCTAAAATACATGCTGGAAAAATTGGTTTGGAAGAAATAGGGACTAGGATAAGAAATAGCCCAAATAATAACAAAATAACAGGTATCTTTGAAGATTAAAGGAATAAACAACAATTGTGCTCACAAGAGCCAAAATATCTGCATATCATATATTTTGACAAACAAAATGCCATTAGAAGTCAGAATAAAATAATACCCTCTTAGCAACTAGCATGGAGAAAGAAGGTTTGAAGGAAAGCTCTAGAAACATTGTGGAGATCTGATGTCCAGCAAGAGAACAAATGACACTATCACATTATTTTCAATGCAAACTGAAGAAAAGAGGAAAAGAGCTGATTTTATGTTTAAGGAGCTTAGATGATTGTCTCAGTCTCCTCCATACTCTATGTAAAAGGAGCACTTGTTACTCTTTGCAGCCTGGCACCCATCTCTCCAAGTTACAGGTCTGCAAGCAGGGGATTACCCCATAAGGACCCCGAGCAAGCATTCTAATATGATACTTCCAATAACATTCAGAAGATGTTGCAAATAATTTTTATCTCTTTTGTTTGTTTGTTTTTGTTGTTGTTATTAAATGAGCATTGGAGAACTCTAAGATTTTTTTTCCAAGAGTAATGAAAAGCCCAAATTTGTTCTTTTAGAGTGCTCAGCAATTTCACTCAGGTGCTTGAAAAATTTTAAGTCTTTCTTCATCAACAACCAATAATCAGCACAAAGTAAAGAGTCTATATTATCTCCTGTTTCATCATTTTTATTTCTTAAATTAATGTGTGTAAATAGAGCACAGAAGAGTTTGTTCACATAAGTATATAGGGGGAAAATAACATAGTAGAAAAGAAAATGTTTAGGCTTGATACCTTTGGAGTTGCAGCAAATTGTAACAATATGGTTTTCGTGGAGGTATTTAGAAATATAGTGTGTGGAGATGTCAGTGTGGGAGACAACTCTATTTCTAGACTATACATGAACAAAAATAAACACCCCAAATAAAAGCTCACTAAGTTAGGGACAAAGGGAGAATCTGTAAGAAAACACACGCTGCTGAGTGCAGTTAATGCTATCGTGAGTGCTCCTATTGCTTGGCAATACTATACAAAACAGTATAACAGAATTATAGCAGGTTCAGTTTTGAATCTAAGCTACTAGATCTAAAGCCCAAACGTATTTGGGCACATTCTAACATCATGTAGGAAAACTGATCCAGATTAAAATAGCATCTCCTGCTCTGCTCACTGACACAGGTACCACTGATGTCAAAAAACACACCTAATGGAAGCAATACACGACTACAGGTAAAATCAGGAAACACAGATTACTACTGCTTCTGCTCTAAACTGATCAAAGTAAAGAAGGATTGTCTTTCATTTTTTTTTTTTTTCATAGAGACTGTAGACATACTAAGTTCTATAATCAGAGTGATGGTGTAAGTATATTTCAAATAGTGTTGTATAATAAGTTCAAGAGTGATAACAACTCCTAAAATCCATTCTGAGTATGCTTCTTGCAAAGCTGCAGCCCACCTCCTTTGCCTGCTCACTTGGTCTGAATTCAACTATTAGCAACATCACACCTTTCCTTCACACAGCTAAACAAATACAGCAGCAAGTGAAGAGCGAAGGGATTGTAAGTTCACACCCTAAACTCCCAGCATGGAGCTAGAGCATCTGTACTTTAGAGAAAAATTAGTGTTCTAAACTGTCTTGGAATAAATTACCCAGTCCAGGGTCACCTTAGTGAACACTGAAATGTGAAATGTTCTTTCAAAAATGCTGGACAGAGAGTGAGCAGCGAAGGGTAAAGTAGTATATTTTGTAGTGCCTCATGAGAAAAATATATCTAATCTGGGCATCAGTTCAGCCATGGTGAGTAATTTAATCATACTAGTAAATGATGTTGTAATAAAAGGTCACCAGATCTGTCAGATTCTCCTCTGCTTAGGTAAAATTAGATCTGCTTTACTGATTTTCAAAAAAAAATGATATGCATAAGCAGCTAGTCCATTAAAACCAAGACAACAAAAATGAATTCTGGAAGGAACAACCTGAAACCCTCCCTGTCAGGATTAGGAATAAGAATTATAGATCTCAAATTAGCAGCATACAAGGGATTAGATTTCAGTTTTCAGCAAGCCATTTTGTACTGTTACAGAAATATAAAACAATTTTTAAATCATCTTTGAGTGTTTTTTTTTTCCAGAATGTGCTGGCCATTCCCATAAACCATGTCAAGAGTAGGGATAAGGTGAGGTACCACTGAACACCATAAACTCCAGCAACTACACTTCTCCCTGGGACTATTACAAGTGTTGTCTGAAGTAGCTTTAAACGATTCTGTTACCTGCACAAAGTAGATATTTGGTCCTTCTGTAGCCCCTGAATGATCCTGTGGTAAAGAACACAAGGGAGATATTAGTGCACACACACCTATCCATCTACTACCCTGCCATTACACTTCTAGCTGTGTTTGTATTGAATGTTGCTGTAGCTGAACAAGCCACTGGCTTGTCTTGCCCTTCATGTTCAGTGACAAAAGGAAAGCAGAGCCCTGAGATCCCGGTGTCTGTCAGGGAACAGAGACTGCCCAGGGAAGGAAAGTTCATCAGAACAGGAGGTTTTGCTTATTCACATTTGATGTCGATTTTTTTCAAATAATAAACCATCTCTAAAAGTTTATTTACCAGAGATAACTCTTAATAAAATCTTTGTCATCACTCACAGCTTGTAGTTTACCCATGTGATAAATTGGAGAACCCTATGATAAATGAACACATCAATTTATCAAGCACCTTTGATCACTTCATCTGTACTCTGACTGGAAATCCATCATCATAAGTCTCACACTCACAGTCCAACTGTCTTAGCATCCAAACTGCAACAAAGAAAACTAGTTCTTCTGTGAACAGGAGCACTGACTTTGCCTGGCACCTAGGGATTTACCCTACATACCCCTACAATTTGCCAGTGCAGTCATCCCAGTTCTTCCTGTCAGCATCTCTAGTTTTGCCTCACGAGCTCTGGTCCCCAAACAATAATACCCCTGGCATTCTCTTGAAACCCCTCAGTCCTGGCTGGGCAAGAGGTATCAGATATTGTGAGTGAGCCCAAAGTATAGACGGGTATTTTGCTGTATTGAAAACTATTAAGTTTTGTACATATTAACACAATATCCAGCAGAAACCAGCATCTTTGCATGTTTGGGGGTGAGCTTGAGCAGGCAGATTTGAACAGCTGCACATTCTTCAGTGTAATTTATTCTTTTATTTATTCATGTTCTTTTGTTTTGGTTTTTTTTTAATGTAATTTGTAGAGTTAGAAACACTAACAAAGGTGCTTAGCTTTGCAGGAGAGATTACAATTATTATTAATCACTTCTTTATGAAGTGTTTAACTACAGTTTACTTCTAAACCACATTTCCAATATTTCTCCAGTGTATATAATGCCTGGTTTTTGAGATGCTGAGTTACTGGAATGGTTGAAACACATTTGTATTGATCTGCAAACTCTTGCTGTCTGAGCAGAAGCACAGGCACTTGTCAGTAATAGTTACCACCATGAAGCTGACTAATTTAGTCTAGCTGTTTTACCTGAATACACAGATCTTAATATGAAAGCTGCACAAATTGTTTTATACCAAAAGGGTAGAACAATGTTCTCTTTCATGCTCATCTAGTCCCTAAAAATCTGCTCCTTAACCTCACTGAACACAAATCAGAAATGGAGATCTGTATCTTTTCTCTTTCAGCTCCTTGAATTATTGGCAAGTAAAGTCCACACACAGATGTATTTGCATTCCTCATCTGACATAATCCTCGGAATTTTAGCAGCTTTCTGAAGTACAATCTGCATGTAATTTGACATGTTGATCTATCATAATTAACTAAACTGTCTGCTGCTGAACAGAAATCCTCAGGAAAACACCAAAAATACCTAGGGATTCAAAACTTACAGATATACACATATCTGTACATTTATATATAATTAATTTCAGATAATAGTCATAACATCCACAAAATACATAATTTTCATTTGTTTTCTATACTTTTTAAAAAACACACCATCTGAAGATGTAAATATTCAGGTTTTCCCTCTTGAACATTTGTCTGAGTTTCCCTTTCAGCTACAAGATGAGAAGAAAAATAGAAGTGGGATGAAGAAGGAAGGGAAATAGCTGTCCCCTAGTCCCTCAAAACCCTCTATATGTCTTCAAAAGGAAAGGCTGAAAGAAAATGCAGAGGAAAAATGGAATTAAGGAATCTGTTACAAAACACAGTATGGAAATGGTTTTAGAAATACTTCAAATTTTAAAATACTTGAAAATAATAGCACTTTTTAAATCAACTCTTAAAATTTCCTTATTTTTCCACTATTTTCTTTCTGTGCACTGATTCACTGGAAAAAATATAAAAACATTTGCAAAGATGTCAGTAAATACTGAAGAGCACCCATGAGTTTGGGGAGACAAATGCACTGATTACTTGGTGTAGATACTTGAAGACTGTTGAGGTTACTCTATTGAGGTGACTTTTTTTTCTACAAAATACCTGATTATTTATTTCCATTTTCTCTCTTTAAATTTTTTTAATGCTTTTATAGATAGTTTACCTTAAACATATGTCATTTAAGAATGAACAAAAAAAAATAGTAAACGTCCCAGAACAACCTCAAAACTCTCAATATCAAGTTGATAAAGACAGAATGTGGCACAATTATTCTCTTTATTTATTAGTGGGTTTGCAACTATTCTCAGGTCTCCAAGGACACAGCCCAATAGCTGATGTTTCAGGGAAACAAAGTACAAGTTTTGTTAATCTTGGCAACTTTTTGCATAATAATGACACTGGGCAGAGGGAAGGTTATGCTCAAATGTAAGTGCACCAGGTTTGCCCCAGGGCTGCTCTGCAGGAAACCTAAGCCCATAACAATTACAGTGTTTGTTACTGTGAAAATGAGAGAGAGTAATTAGAATGATGTTCTTAAAATCACTGGCTCTTTGTAATATATGCTTTCTAATTTAGTTTGGCAAAAGTGGCTTGTAACAGTGTGAGTACATATTAAAGAAGCAGCAATTAGGCAACTAAACAACCATGATGACAGCTTTTTAGTAAACGGTTTAGCTTTTAATTTTGAAATGGCAGGTCCCACTGTGAACAATATTCTAGAACTGTAATTTGATAGAATGTGACAATGTGTTCTTGGCAATTAATTAAAAAATTCTCTTCTTTCTTGAGGAGACATAGGGTACTGGTTGCCTGTTTGCAGGGTTCAGTGCTGTGTGATTCACACCACTGTCTCCAAAACAGTTTTCAACATGTCAAGTACAAATTGAAAGTTCTGTTTGGCTTTTGTTTGTTTTGGCATACTCTATTGAGGTGACTAAGTATCCTCCAGCTGCCACAGGAAGAGTCCCTCAGCTGGGCTTAACTGCACTGGACTACTGAAGTCCCTGGCAAGCTCCCTCTGACTATGTCAGCTTGTGCGTTTCAAAGGTACAACACTTTCTTATTTTCCCCAGTTAACTTGAAGGCTCCAGAAAACAAACAAAAAACAACAACCAAAAATATACTTAGGCAAATTCCTAATTGAAGTTGGATCTGATGAGCCTGACAAGGCACCAGAGGAAGGCATGTTGTAATCTACTTTTAGCTGCATCCCACTCCTGGTTGGTGTCCTTGGGCATATCCCTTCATATCTGTCCCCCTTCAGTTAATTTCTCCACATGATGTGCAAAATGCAATATTACAGTAGTTGGATTTTGCAAGCATACTACAGAATTGTTGGTGATCAGGGGATTTTATACTCTGGGTTTCTGCGAATGGTCTGTAGGGGAAATAGGAATTTCAATGTCACCTCCAGGGACTCGACCGACTTCTAGCTTTGAAAATCAACAAGCAATTGCAGTAAAATTTATCAACATTTTTTTCCCCTCTTTCCAAACAATCGGTAAAGATTTTAACCATCTAGTTAATAGAAATCCATTAACACAATTTCATCATATCAAAACAGAAATGCCAGAGGCACAGATATGTATCCATTCATGGTGAGTAAACATTCCTGTCCTTGCAGCACTGAAGAGGCATATTCAGTTCTGCTGCCTTGTCTCAGGGAGATCCAAAGGCAGCTTACAGAGCTAGAGAAACTGCATGAACAGGAGATGTCCCTCCTGAAACTAGAAGGCCCCCACTTCACAAAGCAACAGCTTTCCAGAGAATGGCAAAACCATTTTTTTCCCCTCTCTTTTCAAAACTCCGTTATCATCTTTTCCTGTGCCAGAGCCAGCATAGAACTTACATGGATAAATTCAAATATTTAGGTGGTTCCATTAAATTTGATGGGGATATTCATGTCACAAGCTACATGAACCGGTAGAGTGCGTGCTAGATCAGGCCCACAGAAAGGAGGAGTGGGGCACCGTGACATTTTATAAGACACATTAAGTACCAGGAGTGAGGGAAGAAACACCTTAACATTTAGAAACACCTCCAAAAGAGAAACAGAGCCCAGTATGCTAAAGAAGAAATGTGAGGGGGAAAGTCAGATGAATGCAGGGATAAATCCCAGCATTTTCAGCCTTGCTCTTCTGAAACATGGGCCAGGATGAAACAAACTACAGAGCAGAGAAATCCTGTTTAGGAACTACTAAGAAGTTTATTTGCTAAAAATACATATCTGTAAAACATGGCTTTTATTACTCAGCTTGATCATCATATGCTGCTGAAGATAAATATATTTACCCATAATGGTTTTTACCACCTAACTGAGCTGAAGTGCTACTGCTGCTTTCACTTGGTTTCCTCAATAAATGTAACGAAGCAAATCTCCTAATTGCTTGCTGATATAACCTACTTAAAGATTATTTCTCATCCTGCTTTTAAAAATCCATTGTTCAGATGATCTGAATTGCTGCAAATTACAAAAAATGTCATTTCTCTACCATCATCTTCAGTTGTTGTCTATGAATCCAATAAAAAAACTGAGTAGTTTTTCTATCTCATTTTTCTAACCTACAGGACAACCTAATCTGACTATTTCCTACACATAGATTAGAAATAGTTTATTACAACGTTACAAATGAAAGTTCAGCTTTAAAGATAATCATAAATCAGTGCTGAAGTTTCCAGCAATGCATTAAATTTAATGTATGAAGAGTGCCAGTTCATGCTGTAGCATTTTTCCTTTTCTTCCTCATTTTACTGCTTTAGACTGATATGAATTCATACAGCAAAATACCAAGAATTGCTGACATGAGCAGCACCAATGACACCAATGACAATTATTCAAACCAGTTATTAAACGGTGTGTTGCTGCTCGGTAATAGATGGAGAAATAAAGCCTTTAAAACATGATAAAGTGAAACCTGGTAAGATTAATAATAATAATAATAATGTAAACTGAATATTAAATGAGTAACATTTAACAGAAAAGAATCAACAATCTTGAGCAAACCGAGTTATAATTATTATGCATCACTTGATTTTCCTGTTACAGATTTAAGTGATAACTTGGAAGAAATTATCTCTACATGGATATAAGACCAGGCAGATTTTTCCCTATGTATGAAAAAAGTAAGAAATAACAAGACCAAAATATAACTAATTCCTAGGAAACTCTCCACTATATTACAACTACAGACCTACAGGACTCACACATGCAAAAACTTCATCCACCTTAGAAGTAAATTAGAATTGAATTTGACTTTTTTTTATTTTACTGTCTCCTCTAGGCAATGCTAGTGTTCTGATAATGTACTGCAAAAATTGTTTAAATTTTCCCAACTCGATAAACACTTAAACACACAATTCAAAAAGTAACAAATATGGAAAAGTATCTGGCACTGCTTACAGTAAAGAAATGGAAAAGAAAGACTAAGATATGGTATTGTAGAAACTTTCTTTCCTACACTTCAGTCTGTGAGCTGCATGATGTAAAAATAAATCCATTTCATTACCTAATTTCCAGAGTGATAACTAACTTGCAGCTGTAGTCTTTTTTTTTCTTCTTGAAATAACTGAGCTCTGTGAAGTAAAATTCAATACTTAATTTACTCTTTATTTAAATAGCAGATCCTCATCCAATGTCATGTATTGATCAGCATATGCATAGATTTAAATGTTTTGCATTTTTGTTCTGTCTCACAGTGTCTCACACCACATACACAATGAGAAATGCACAACTGAAGGACTGTAATTGGATCTGTTCATGAAGGCTGTCTACTGTGTTCTGTGGCTTTTATTGCTAATAGGAAAGGAACTAGAAGCCCACTGAATCCTTACATGTGATCTCTTTAGCATAAATTGTTCTTGCAGTCTTTGTTCTCCGTTTCTGCTGAATAGATTTATGATGAGACTTTTCTCTCACTGGTAGAAGCGTTTATTCTAAAACCTCTCTACAAAGGAAAACAAATCAAGTAAGAATCAGAAAATTCTGAGCAATTGGAATTTGGTGTTTTCTGTGATAAAACAATTGTTGTTCACTGTGGCAGTGCATTTCCAAGAGCAATTTAAAGAAACTGGCTAACTCTCATTAAGTACACTGGATTATGTGTATCTAGTTCAAGACACACAGTAGGAGAAAGTAGCTGAATAGGAAAAATGCGCATGCGATTTACGGACCTGAAATTACACATGCAAGTTCAGAATGAAAGAGTAGATTCCTTTTTCAAGATAGACTGAAGAAGAATCTCCTGTTGATCCTTGATTTTTCCCAGGTAAAAATTTATGGAGATCAAGTATCACTTACAGCTCAGGGAACAACTACTTGGCACATAAGCGCTCAACAACACGTGTCACTCAGCCTCAGAGCACTGTGCTCAATGAGCTAAGTTGTCAATTCTTCTACCTGGGTTAAAACTTTTGGGTGAGAAAGGCTTTAAGTAAGAGGTTGAGGCAGGCATTTGCAGCAGGAAGATTCAGCAAATTCATATTCCTTTATGTAGCAACAATTCAGGGATGCTTACCCATCTGGTGCTGATTTTCATCAAGGAAGTCTCTAGCAAACAACTGAGGGACACTTAATTCTTAACATCCAGTAGTTCTTTTGCAAGTGAAAACCTAGCTCTGTCCAAACAAGTTTGCATGGGAAAACAGAAGCTGGAAACCATTTGTTTAACTTTTTTTTTTTTTTTTCAAAGATGTTGTTTCTTTGTTTTTCACATGAGAAAAGCATGGAAAGAAGAATATTACTAGTTTTAATCCTCGTGTATCAACTTTCAGAGTATGTAATACACATACAAACTATGTATGTGTATTACACATATATAGCAAAACCCAGGCCTGGGTAAAGTGAGGTTGTTTGTACACAGAGTCCTGCTTGAGCCCATGAAGCATGGTATTGTCCTTTGATTTCCATAATGGGAGTGAAATAGCAGCACTTCTGCAAGTCATAGAATCAGTAGGAACTGAGAAATTGAACAGTACAATTAGTGATGAGTTGCCCACATGCAAGGATTTTGCAGTAGGAACACACACATCCAGACACACCAGTGCAGCTGAACTGGGCAAGCCTATATTATTTTTTTCCTTCTACCACCCCACCCACTTTTTGCTTCTTATTGCACTTTGGGACTTCAGCACAAGTGTAACTACATTCCCAACAGAAAATTGATTTGTTTGCTGCAATGTCTATAGGTTCGAACATCATATCAATCCAGATAACAAAAAAGGCAAACACTCTATGAAAAAAGTCACAGTCATATAATTAATTGTGGCATTTTTCTGCAAGAGGGAGAAAGACCAAAGTAAGATTGTATTGGCATTTTTCTGTTGCCATTTCCTAACTCTAGCAAAATTATTTTTGTCACTCTTCATAATGTTATTCTAACATAAGATGCAATTTTGTAATAATGCCACAGGTTTAGAAAATAAGTAATCTAGGGGGAAATAAAAATCTCAGCACATATGAATGACACCTATATAATTCATCATTACCTTTGAATTTGCTTTTAAAACCTCAGAAACCTTATATTTTGCTATCTTTTAATGCAATTTAGCATCACCATCTCAACATCAAGCTCTCCCCGAGTCAAAAGCTTTGTCAGGCTTTCACGAGATGCTGAAAGGTTCATGCAACCTCTTATTAACCTGTTCTCATGGTGCCCCTGCCTCCTCCCAGAGGTCTCATAGGACTAAGCAAGAAGTATTCAAAATAAGGTAGACAACTAAAAGCTACTGTTCACAGTAATTAGTACAAAAATGGTACAACAGTCTGACTTGAAAATCAGGCTATTAACAGAAGTCCATTTGGGAAGTTTTTACCAATTTAAATGCTCACACTTGTACTGACAAACATTTTAATTTTTATTTTAGTCTTTCATAAACTCATTATAGATAACAAACTAGGACAAAGGTCCTCTGCCTGCTGATACCTTGTGAAAGTTTTGATTTATTTACTGCTGAGGTCAGCTTTACACATCTATTTCTGTGTTCAAAGCTCCAATATTAAGTCAAGTCTGCTTACTGGTACAGTTGGGTTCCTCTTTCCCCCCATTATGCTATTGGGTGTCTGCTTTAGCTACAGGCTGCCAGAGCCACACTTTAAAAAGGAAACCTGTCCTCTAATGGAGCTGCATGCCTTGGACATTCTTAAATTTATACAGTTGGTTTTGTACAACCAGACGATGTTTTTAAGGAAGATTGTTCCTTTGAAGTACTTCAGAGGCCTTCAAGATACACCTCTGAAGTTTATTAATACTGTAGACAACAAAATCCTTGGTGGTTTTGCCACTGCCAATAGCAGGGACCTGTGAGACCCAAACTGTTAATCCGAAAAGGTCATAGCTGCTTTATCAGAAAATTAAGCTAACCCTGAAGAAGGGATATTCTGGTGGCTTTTGCAACTGGTATCTCCCTCAACTACTCCCTCAAAGGTCCAGTGACGTTACCCTCATCCACAGTCTCTTGTATGTGTGGTCTCACTTTGTGCACTACCTAGAGTGAGAGAAGACAGCAGAACTGAGCATCACACAGCTTCAAGCTGCTGGCATCCTGTTGGGAGGATTTTCCTATTGGCTTTACTTGGCCTACTACATCCCAAGCTCTAAACAAACCTGCACTTTTGTATTTTAATATAACTTAGGTGGAGGAGATAAATTTTATCCATTGTCACTTGCCAGAAAATCAGTGTTCTAGAAACAGAAAGCCAGAAAAACGTGTTTTCAGATGCATTTCTGCTGACATAAGTGGAAGAAGCAGTATTATTCATTTTCTCCTAAGGACAACAAAAGCTCAGGGAACTTCCAAGACACTTGAAGAACTATAAAAAGTATTTAGAAATTCAGGGTAGCACAGTTCATTTGTCCCTTTATGTACTATAAGACAAGCAGTGTTTACTGATGGGGTAAGGCTTAAAAACACATGAAATATAATATGTTTCACAATCCATATTGCTCAAACTGCAACACTCACAACATGAAGGCATAGAGATTATCACTACTCCTGAAAGGACTTCATGTACTAATGGATAACCTGGACTTCAAATATGAAAAATATACAAAAGATGCAAATCACAGAGATTGAGAACATTAGTTAGTAGCTGGTTGCCAGGGGGTAGGAAATTACTCTCTGAAGGAGTAGATAATTTTCCTTAGTGGAGCTGTTGCATGTCTCTGTGAAATATTATCGTTGGCCCCTACTGAATAGAAAATCTTGACTTAAAGGAGTACCTGTTGGGATGCAGGATGTCTCATCATCATACCTGTGCATATATGATAGACCAAAGGATATTGGAAGCTGAAAATCAACCACTTAACAGGAAGCCCTTGCTGTGTGCATTCTGAATGCAGTGTAATTAATACCATCTATTCATTCTGACTAAACTTTCCCTGTTTTAGCTCTAAGCATCACTATTGCCTATGAATAAAGGCTAGACTATCTGCTGGAAAAACAAATCCAAGGATGGATGTTTTCTTGTAAATAAATCTAGATTCTAACCTTCTAATACTGCAACGACTCAGAGAGGATACAGCTTGTTACAATATTTGTTATTTATGAGACTACTAGGAATAAAAAAAAGATAGTAAGTTTTGGTGTGTTTGATGTAGAAAAAATCACAAACAAATCCCCCTGAGCCTGTTTTGTAAACATGCTGAATTTGTGAGGATGAAAGGCAAGTCAGAAAAAGGTCATGCCTATTAATTTCAATCCTGGTGCAAAACCAGCACATTCTTTATGTGCTTAGTAAGATTTGTGGCATTTGGATAAAAAGTTTGTATTCCTTTAATGTTATTAATAGTATCTATGCTCTGCATTGCTAAGTATATTTCAAATAGTATCTTTTGCAATTCTGATACACTTTAGTTAAAAGCAAACACAACACTATAGGCCTATAATTTACTATTTCCATCACATTAGCACCTTTTCACTTGGTGAAATCCTTTATATTTTGAAAGATCTGTGGGTAGGATGGGGCAGTTTTGTGCTTTCTACTATGAATTTTTACCTTGACATCATAATAATCTTGTGATGTTTGGCAATGCACAATTAGAACTGAATGGGCAAGATCTGAGAGGGACAGAACTTCCCCATCCCATTAGCACTGCTCTTTGTGACTCTCATCCTCAGCCACATGACGGAAAGATGCTCTTCTCATCCCATTGTCATCCCTCTTCACATCATGTCTATATTTAGCCCTAAAATGAAAAACATTTCTTTTTGTACAAGAAGAAAAAAGTCTTCTCTTATCTTAGAATAAAACCAAGTCTCTTGTAAGCTTCTCTGTGAATGCAAAAAGAAAAGAAAGTCCAGCACAGGATAGCGTACTATCAGCATGCTCATCTAAAGAGCATGGAAACCAGGGTTCCACTTTCACATCAGTCACAAAGAGAGGAATGTGTCTAGCCACCAAATACCAAATATTTTTCCTCTGCATTTCCTCAGTGGTTTCGGCAAGAAATCAGTCCTGGATCTAAGATAATTTGTTGCACAAAGATAAAGGGAGTTTCATGCTTATGGCAGTGGGAAAGCTGTGGAAAGAGTAAGGAAGATAAGATGCATGTGGGACAAGTATGTGGACTCCTGAACCTATAATCTAACAGAGTTTCGCAAATATCTTCAGGTCTTATAACCACATTGTGGTAGTGAAGGCATCACAACAAAGTCCTGCTGGCAGTGGAATAAAGAATGTAGGGATGTAAGAAGCATAAATAATTTATAAGGGCTGTGTAGTAGCTCTGTGCCTTGAGAAGCTCTTTGACTTCTATTGTATATAGCAAGGCATAGATTTGTCTTTTCCCTCTCACTGACAAGTTCATTGCTGATGAGGTAAGCATCTGATTGCTCAGTAGAAAAGCAAGAGTTTGTATTACATGATGGAAAACATTGGATACAGTCAGGTTGTGAAGGAATTCAAAGATAAGATTAAAAAGTAATTAGGAATGGTTGTACAACACTAATCTTTTAAGTGGGCACAGCTGAGTCAGTTTTCATCAGTTTTGTTTACACCATGTGTGAAATGTTGATGAGGACTGTTTTTCTACTTTGCATCAGTATTCAACAGTGAAGACTGTATTAGTAAATGAAGGTGAAATAAGAGCTTATACAGTAGGTGATGGGACTGTATATCAATGGTGCAGACAGCATACACAACGTAATGGATGTTTAGTGGCTAGGGAACTTAATCGTTAGCATGGGAAGGAGGAGCTGAATGAAGCACTAAAATGAAAATTTGAACACTAATTGCAAAACTCCCTGACATAACAATATCAACAGCAATCTTCTGTTCTATCTTAATTTACTAAACACCAAGACCACATTCATTAAGTAGGAACCTGATCCAACCAGAAGTACAATCAGAGAGCAATTTCACTTGTGTGAGTACACCCACTGATTTTGAAGTCCTATTGCTTCTGTTTGCAGAACTGGATACTAGTTGCAGTGTACCAGTATGGGTATAATCCCTAGTCCTACAAAAAAACCAGATTCCCTAACCAATGTCCTTAAGACAGCCTCCCAGGTTCAAAACTAGCTTAGTTCTGTTGAAGAAAAGTCTGGATCCAGAACTGTTTTGTTGCTATCTCATTTTATATTTAATTTTTCACAATTAGTTTGCAACCATTTATAGGTTCTCAGTTCAGGTCTGGGAATTGGTAAGATTATGACTGGTTTGAGTATCTGTTATAAATCTAAAATGATTATGAATCAATAAAATTTTTTTTATAACTTTGCTGACCAGTATAGGTGAAAGTGACTGTCTGATGAGTGAATCTGCATTCAAATCAATCTTTTTTCCCAGAGATGACTTCCCTTCTACAACCATATATCAACCCTCCATCCATCAGCTGCAATCATATCAATTCCTACTGCATAGACCTACTCAGTGGTGCACATATTTAAACATCTAAGTTCTTCTGGAGTAAATGTATATACAGACAGGAAGGTATAATCTGACAGCTCATTTGCAAATGAATAAACCTGTTGTCTTTGTCTCATCAAGAAAAGCAGGCATGTGGCCTAAGCACAGTCATTGAGATTGAAGCTGACAGGGTAAGGCTTAAAAACTTCAGCTGGGGTCAAATTTGCAAGAGGAACACATCTCTCACTGAAAGTATTACATATGTAGCTACTAGTACAGGTGCTTTGATTTGTGCCTCTGGTTCGTTTTCTGGCAATACATTTTGTGACTGCAAGTTGTTCTCGAAGAGAATTTCAGCTCTGCAATATGCAGAACTGCAGACACATCCTCCATTAGGGCTGTCATGCCCCCTGTGATATGTACCCTTCCAACAGCACGACTCGGGTTTCATTAGTAATACTATTTGACACTGTTGTGAATACATATATCCTAGAGCCAAGGCTGTAAAGAATAGTAGATATGAAATACAGGTACTCTTTCCAAACCCAGCCTTTGTGTAAGGATCAGTTCTGACGAAGCACACCTCCACCCCCTGTTCCGTTAGACCGGCTGCGGCACCGCTAGCAAAGTGCACAGGAGAGGAACAGGACGTATATCACTGTGCCACACAGGTCTCAATGGAAGGAGTGATGTCCAATGCACAACTCCGGGGTCATGGTGCCTGCTGCCTTGGGAGTTTTAGTCAAGGCCTCTGTGCCTTGCTTTACCCAAATGCAGAATTAGCATTTGCACTGAGATGGTCTCTTTGATTAAATCAATGAACCTGTAAGATGGGATTTATTGTGAAGAGTCTGTCATAATAGAACTACTTCAGTAGGTTGTGCTTCACTGCAATATAATTTTTCAAGTGGAAAAGGCCATTTTAATTACATTTATTTCACATTTTCTCCAGTGTATTTTATAACTCTAGGTCTTAATGCTATGCTGGGCCTTTTTCCCCAATTTTGCTCTTGTTTTTTTCTATAATTACTACTGTCACTTTTGCTTCAGCAGTAAAGAACAAGGAAGAGGGAAGATCACCAAAACTAAAACAGAGAACCTATTTTTTAATCCAGTTTAGTAGTAAACATCTGGTAAACATAAAGCCCTGAAATTGTTCAATTAAATTGCTTTGGCTTCCTCACCATATTTATTTTCTAATACATGTTAGACTGTTCAACTTTGTGTCCACCACGAAGAAGACACGTTTTTAAGTTATTTTTGTAAAGACGTGATTTTTTTTTAACCCATGTAATGTAAATGTTTATACCCCCTCTCCTTGTACTTTCCAAAACTTTACTCCAGTTGTGTACCCTATCAAATTTGAAAGAGCTATCCTAGGAGACCTGCTGAGGAAAATGGCTTTGAGGAGTATTCACAGGAAAGCTGACCTCAGTGCTCACCTGCAAATTGGGCATCTTGTCTCCACAGGACAGGCACAGGATTGTCATTAGAATGCGGAGTCCAGTGGATGGATGAATAATCTCCCTGAACTGTCTAATCCACAAGGTGATTAAGATATGGAGAGCCATCACTTATCTGAAGATACAGATGTTTTAATACAGAAAGGAAGGGAACTAGAGAGCAGGGAGGCACAGTCCTTCCCGGAGAGTGCTCTGCCTGGCATACCTGCCCTGGAAGCAGCCTGGCTCACAGCACAAGCTGTGAGCCAAGCAAAATAAAGGACAGTGAGGGAAAAATTATCAAATGATTTATCAACTTTATATCATTTTCAAAAGAGAATTTGGAGCTTAATTGTCCTAAACTTCTAGTGAGATTTTTATCTCCAAAAAACTATTTTTACTTTTCAGAAGCACTTGAAGCATTTAATTCTGAGTATAATTTAGGCTTCTAAATCACTACAACATTTTTAAAAAATCTAATTTAATTTTTCTTTGCTCACCTCACCAACCCCTACTTTCAGCCCAAAATACAGGTATGAGTCAGCTAGGTTCAAGTCAGCTAGGAATATTCAAATTAACAGTTATCCACCCCGCACCTCTAATTGACTCTTTCATTAGAAATGATGGTAATTTGATACACAATAATCCTGAGAATAGCTTGCTCAAAATCCCTTGAGAAAACCTGTGAGAGACCATTCTGTCAGGTAAATTAAATACCAGGAAGCACAGGGATGTTATTTTACCTACTGTAAATCAATCATAGGTGCTGTTTAAAAGGTCATTTGTATGTAAGTAGAATTTTTTTTAATGTCCCTGTTTAAAGGCACTAACTGTTATATGCAGAGGCATAAATTCATGGAACTCTTGGAATACTACAAAAAAATGCTCAGAGGCTTGGCTGTAAGAACCAATTACCTGCTGATTCATGAAATTTCATGAATTATTAAAGAAAATCAAAGATTGATGGGATCTACTTCTACCCATTTGAATTGACAATAAAAGCATACAGTTTCCATTTCCAGGAATATTTCAGAACTTGAATTTTTAATGTGATTTTTCTCTGAATTTAGATATGCCTGTAAGAACGTGGCTTATTCACTGTGATTTGGTTTAATTGCAAAATACATAGATCAAATGTTACTTACTGTGAATATAAAGAAAACATTTTCATGCAGAACAACACTGTATATTGTCAGGGGCCATATATTTAATGAAAAGCAGGAGAGATGGCCGCTCCACTGATTTTCATTTTAATTGTGCAATAAAAGGTTAATGAATATGAAGCATAAACTTTGACCACAACAGTGATGTGAGGAGGCCACATGCAAATTTCTAACCTGCATGCTGAATATGCACCAGTACAAATTTCTTCAAACATATTCTTGCCTTTCTCATGGAGTGACCTGAACTTCTGACCAATACCTTGGTAGCCTAATGAGTCAGTGAATTCCTTCAAGGCCAGATGGGGACAAGTCACATAAACCAATGAACTTCCATCTGTGTATGAATACATGTCATACATAGTTACACATTCATGGCAACTGAAAGCTGGCTGAGGAGAACAGAACTGCTAAGTTTCTGAATTCAGAAAGGTATAGATCTGTGCCTCTGGCTCATGGGGTCTTCCAATGAGGGTTTTCCCGGAGAGAGTCTACTGCCCTGCCTGCGTGCCTCCTGTGCTCCTCCTCCCATACACCTTGGGTGCTGGCCAGCATGTACCTGCCTGCCATTTCTTCCCAGCATTACTCCAATATGGATGCTCACTTCAAGCTCAGACTGAATTCACTGGTCCCTGACTGACCATCTGAAGTGGACAGAAAAACACAGTTTTCTGTCCTGTGTGTGTCTGCATATCAAAACAGTTTGCACAAAACATTGCAGTTTAGTCTTTACCCAACCTGGTTGACGAGCAACAGATACAGATGCGTTTTCAAACTATGGTTTGAAGTTTGATAGAAGGCATTCTTATCTCAAGTAGGTGAAAAGAGAAAAGACTTACCTTTGTGCAGCAATGTCCCCAGTGTCTGGAGACTTCAATAATTATAGTCCAGTCACACAACACTGCACTTGCTTTTTGGTGCTATTGGATACCAACACAAAAAGGTGTATTGAATTATAAAGCCGTGATCTTTTATGTATGAAAAAACTCCCAATTCCTAATGTTTTCAATCAGTAAGAGATTCTACCCCATCTTCTCTATCTGGAAGTATTTACCTTAGAAATTGAATGTTTGGGCAAGAGTATCAGTGCTGAATCCTAATGATGACTGTCAGTCTCATACTGACAGACCTGTTACCTACAACTGAAATGACGTCTCACACAAAGCTGCCACAACAGCAAGTGAACCTGCCAAGAAAGACATCAGTACTAATCTTCAGTGTCTCAGTGAGGAACAGAAACTCTCAGGTCCAGCAGAAAGCCCTGGAATATGCTGGCCTACCAGCCACTGCCTGTACAAGTGCACTCAGCAGTACATGTATTACTCTTCCAGGATTATAGATCCACCAAACCTTTTCTAATGTAAATCCTACTTCCAGTTTACTTTGATAAGGCCCTCAAACAGTGCATGTTACCAGGGGAAGGGATAACTATATAGAAGATGGTAAGCATTAGTGGACTAAAGCTCAAGATAGTGAGAGGTTGGGCAAGGAAATAAAACAATATGGAAAAAAAAAGGGTTAGTAAGGAACAAAATCTCTCTGTTACATCTGCAGAGTTTATGAAGAGCTAAAAAAGACTTTGCCATCAGTACCAAAGATGCCTCACAATTGTCTTGACAGTGTAGCATTTGATATTACTGTTATAATTGGTGATATGCAGTCAGGCTAAGATGTCAGAGTAAGCTATGAAGCTATGAGATAGCAAGTCTGATAAATCATTAAAAAGTAGAAGCTTAAAATATAAAAGTTTCATATGGGTTTTGTCACTTGGACACATGGGTTAACAAGTGGAATCAAACATCCAAAGATGTTGATTTAGACTTGGGTAGGGCTTTTAACACAAGACATGCTGCACATACTGTGTACCTGCCTGATAGAAAAAGAATCCTTATGGACTACTGCAGCGTAAAATAATGACAATAATCACAATCTATAATTTCTAAGGTCTGCCTGTGGTAGTCAGATTCACAATGTTTTTCAAAATTTTGAAAGAAAATACGCAAGTACTTGCAAGGCAATTTAATGAAGAATGAAAAACAGTAATTTAAGATGCCTACAGGAGAGGTCTTACCTTTTCACACTGAGCAACTAGCTAGCTAATCTGTCTGCATTTCTCTTGGCAGGTGAAAGACCCAGTACATTCAACTCCCTGTTAAAACCATTACTAAAACTTGAAACATTACTAAAACTTCTGGTAACTTACATAAAAGAAGATGGCTCACAGTCTCTGCAATAACTGTCTTTACTCATTAATGTCTACATGCTACTCCAAGGACTTTGATACTTTTCTTCCTATTGAACTAATTTAAAAACCTTAAATAGTTTCCTGAGATCAGCTAAATGTCCTTTCTATAGCAACCGCTTTTCTTTATTAAAATTCACTCCCATCTTATCTTGTGTCTGAATGAGGTTCCACCTTTTTATGCATCACTGTGATCTAGATTTTCCTTTACATAGTTTTGCTTTTAGTTTTTGTAAAAAACCTTCCTTTAGCAATATCCTAGTTTTCTTTTTGATTCATTTTCTTGCTCTTTCCTGACGATAATTTTTTGTCTTTCTTTTTTCTCTTATCAACCGAGCCTTTTTCTCTTTGAAGGGTCAGAGACACTGCCATGCTCTGTGTGTGCAATTCTCTCTGACATTAATGGGAATCCCATGTGCAGGTCTCAGAGTCAGAGATACTCCAGAGGGTCAAAACCCTTAGTCACTTGCTAAGTGTGCTTCAATTAGAGACTTAATGAAGGAGAAACAAACAGAAGAGATGTAACTTGGTTAAAATAGTAAGACAAAATAATAAAAAATACACTTTTGCCTACTTATGTACTGAGAAGAAAGTGTGAGTAAAGGCAAAATTAACATCCCTGAACTCAAAAGAGCTCCCTCTTCCTGAGGGCAAAAAGTGTACTTTCTCTCTTCCTAACATGTAATAAGTTGTCATAGAATAAGAACCTTTTCTTTAACCTCAATGATCTTTAAATATAAAGTGGTGTTTAAAATTTCCACTACTCAGTAAGAAGTGAGCCTTTGACAGGACACTCAAAAAGTAAAAACATGACAGAAGTATCCAATCTAAGACATAACATGTTTCTGAGAAGCAGCCTTTAAAGCCATTTTCAGACCAACAAGGAAGATTTCTTCTGGTTCAGCTGTACTGGACAGTGGAGGAATATGGAAACATGCATAAAGATAGGGGAAGAGCTGAGAAAATCCTCCAGTGAATGCCAGTGTAGACAGGATATTACAGAAGTTCTGGGTATGATGCAAAGCAGTAGACGCAGACATATGTGATGTGCCCTGGAGGGTTCAGGAAGGGTGGCTTGGAGCAGCAGAAGACAGGGGGGTTTATTTCAATCCTTTAGTCCTGGCCTATGAAAGTATCCAAATTGGAAAGCTGGTCATTTAGGTTATTGATTAAGTAAAGAATTGGATGTTTATTTTGGACATCCATTTAACAAAAGTAGCAGGTGATACACCAGGACCCTCACAACAATCTTTTCTTATTAAGGAAAGGATTGACAGAAAAAAATAAATCAAGATATTCTCTGTAAATCCAAGCATCACATCTCACAGTTATCCTTCACAAAATGTTCTGTATCTTATTAGTGTTTATATGAAGAAGAGGAACTAAACTTTCTTCTTTTATTCCACTCTCCTAATAGCATGCAAAATAATCAAGGTACACAAAAGCATTCTGTCATCTTAGTGCTTTAAAAGCATCATTTAACACATACGTTTCCTTGCTATCTCCTTCCTTCACTGAGAGTCAGGACAAGGAGTCTCTGTTGTGTCTGATTTCAGAGATAGCTTCAGGCTTCTTTTTCAGAGAATTATATTATTTTGGACTGTTAGCATTATTGTCAGCATGAAGCCTTATAATAAAGGCTGCTTAACCACCTATTTCAACAGATACAAAGATACTGTGAATCAGACGACAAGATGTGAAACAGATTGAAACTTGAGATTGAAACTCAACACTTGATCCTACCATTTCTTGCACTTGGCAAGGCATATATTCTATCTATTCCTCTACAGTAGAAAATTGGAAAGATGTTGAACAATGTGAAGCCATTTAGCTTGATCCGAGCACTTCAGAAACATAGTGGGGCCAAAGTAACTGAACTCCGACCGTGAAACAAGAAAGCACTGATATACTTCCAGTTAATGGAAAAGTTGGAAAGAGTGGCTGGTAGATATGTCCTTTATTGAAATGTTCTGTGGATTTTTTGATAGGCATGTGAATTAAGAAATGCCTTTCAAATCTCATTAAAAATATTATAATTCAAATTTTATTTTGTTCCACTTTTACATCTCTAATTACTTTCCACAAATTCTTTAAACAGATGAGCACAGAAATTCAACCTGATGGGAGGCTTCATAGTAATATACTGCTGTACCTTTCTTCTTTTTTCCCTAAACAATGACACTGTGCTTTGGAAGGAAGAGGGCAAGTTGTATTAGTGTTCACAATGCTGCAATGCCATCACATGAAGATTCCTTTGAATGAAATCTTTCTCTTTTTCTCTTCTGCTTTTATACACAAGCTGCTTCCTTCCTAAGAATTACATAGAAAGGAAAATATGAAATTAGATTTTAGTCCTTCTTACTTTTAATTTCAATCTAGAGGTGGAAAGGTAACATGAAATGTTACATTTCAGTATCAGCACCAAGAGAACTGATGCTGTCCTGTATTCTTTTTTTTAATGCTGAAATATTTTCATATATGTATTTTTCCTCTGTCTTGCTCACAAGAAACACCAGTCAAATATTTGACATCTGTAAGTTACCCAGATCCTAAACTAAACAAATTCTATTTGTACCAAAGGGAAAAATTCCTTCACTACAACAGAAGATTCCTGTCCCCTTTCCCAACAAGAATTGGTGGCCATGCTTAGTGGGAAAAGATAACTTAACCCATGTCACTGGCAGGGGCTAGAAATGCTGACAACATCAATGGACACAGCAAAGACAATGAAATCAGAGTCTTGTACTGAAACAGTTCTGTGTGGTTTGCAGTACCAAAAGCAAAAAAGTGAGCAGCATGGTATGTTTTGAATTTCAAAGAAAATTAATGAAGTCACAAAAGGTGTTGGATAATAGGACCCACATCACCCCCTCAAATAGAAGAGGTAGATGTTTATATATAAAATCTGCTAGAGCTTCTGAAAGTAACTTGATAGACAGTTAGAATGAAGGGTGCTACCCACAGACAGTCCTGCAAACACTTACCTGTGTGAGATCCACAGCATTTCACACAGAGCCAAAGGCAGCTGCGTTTATGATGACGGGAGAACTGTTTATCTATTGATCAAACACCAGCCATTGTAATGAACAGCTAATGAGTCTGTTAAGCCCTGTTCTACTCTTCATACAGAACATTCCTGCTGCAGGAGACAAGAGCTCAGTCCTACTGTGAAACATCTAAGTCAGGAAATGTATGATGTTAGGTAGGCAACAGTAAATTAATTACACTGGATGTTTTTGGAATGCAAGCAGAGGATATTGGTATGTAAGCAGAGGATGTTGGTATAGATGTTTGCTCACAGCAGGTAAGCTCTGAGCTGTTGGTTTGATGCAAAAAATACTATGGCATCCTTTGCTGGAGATCAAACTACATTTTAAAGATTATTTTTGTGTTCATTTGTTTGCATTTTCTTGGGCTGTCTATATACATTTTAGGACTTAGTTATATCATCATGTTCATTACTGCAAAATGTCGAACCTACAACAGGAATAGAGAAACCCTATGAAGGGAAGAGCAAGGATTCTTTCTTTTCTGGAGCAGTATCATGTCTTAGACAAAAAAAAAAAAAAAAGAATCAGAGGGTGAAGCTGAGATGAAGTTGTAGAGATGTTTTTAAAGGAGCACATTTCTGAGAGTGCATGTTGCCCGGGGAATATGAAGCACTGGGACAGAGATTGAAGGGGGCTGAGAAGAGAAGTTTCTCTCTGTTGCATGAATCCTTCTTGGAAAATAACGGGTGTAGCAGAAAAGATCACAAAAAATTTCTAATCATGTTCTGCAATCTGGGAAAAGAAATCCTCCCACTGATCTAAAACCACTGCTGCACAAACACTGGCAGCAAAGACGGACACTGTAATGTAAGCTGAAAGTATTAAGCATTTTTGTTCAAAGTCATTATTGCTCCTGCTGAGCATATTCTGCTTCCTCTACTTTTTCATAATTTTCAGTTAGAAAAACTCACTCAAAATCGGAGTCCTTCAGAGTCTAATAGAAGTTTTATCCACCTTCAAGCTAGAGAAGGCACAATTACTGGGAGCATAAGATCACAACCAATTACAGTTTGATCATTGATGCTGCAACTGTGATGGGAAATTTTGCCCAAATATACAGTCACAGGGTAAAAGACTTCTGAAACCACTTCATTCTGTGCAAAATAGAGGTGCAAGTTTATAGAAGCATTGGGAAGCTGGGGAAGGTGATAGCAAAAGGAGCTAGATAGTTTATTTAGGGCTCTGCATTACATTATTTGCATGATTTTATTCTTGTGCAAGCCCAGCAAAATATAGGATTGACCCCAAATGAAATAAGTCTCTGCTGCAAATTCAGTGTAAAGTTTATTTTTGAAAGATGCAGCTTTTACCTGCAGAGACTTTTTAGCACTGTTTCATAATATTTCCTTTATTACTAAATCTCTCCCAAAGATTCAATAGTCCTTTCAAAGGAGGGAACAGGCAATTTTGTTGATGTTTAGACTAAATTTCAACTTCACTTTGTATAGATGCTCAAGTATCCTTCAGGAGGAGGGAAAGACTTTTTTCAGCTCTTAACTAACCAACCAAAGCCCTCTAATGTCAAGATCAATTTTTACATACTTGTCTAACTCTTCTGAGTCTCACCAATGCAGGGTGTATCTACCATAATATTTAATCTCAACATACATAGATTGATACATGAGATAGTGCTAAATTATCTGTGACATTTTCCATTGACATTCCAAAACTAGATGTTTTGACACACAAGCTTAACTCCTGCTGATGTCTTTAGGAACTGACTCAGTCTGACTGTTCCCCTCTTCTGCAAGACATCTGAGCTTCATATAAATTTACCAGAACAAATGCCATGCCAACAGGCATGCTATCTTCTGATTATATATTCTGATATCCGTCTAATTATATCCACTGGCCACTTTAATTTGAATCAGTGGCCCAATAAATGACCATTTTCACTATTAGAAACCCCTCACTATATTTTACATGATTAAAGGGGTTCTATACCATTAAATTTACAAAAATCAAACAAAAATTGGGAAAATTATTTTCACTTAAGAGTAAATTGTACCATCTATACTGCCCTAGAAGGAAACCCCAGAAATTAAACAATAAAAATATCTTTCAGGGACCAAATCCAAACAAGGTTTGGATTAAACATTAGACATGTAAATATTTATCTTAAATTAAACAGGTGTGATACAAGAAGAGATCATGGGCTCATTGTTATTTGGAGATAAATTATAACTCTTACTAAAGATGAAGTGCATAATCCATCTTCTGAAGAAAATCCTGCATCTTGTTTACAAGGGATCACAGGAAACAGAAGTATGTGATTATGTTGATCAGTGAGAGCTGAAATACCTAACAAAGGATGTGTCAGACTCTTGAGTGATTAGCAGGGTAGATACCAGACCCACAGAGGAATCTGAGAATGCCCCAGTAAAGAAAGAAAGGGAGAAAAACCCATGAGAGATTAAATTCTCCAGAAATGTGGAAGACGGCTACAGAAGGCTTAAAAAATGTAGCTTTTTGAATCAGCAAAGAGTGGTTCCAGCAAAAAGAAAGATAGTCAGAGGATTTTCTTTTTTTCCCTTTCTTTTCCCTGACAATAGTTTGTTCTCAGATACCTGATGTTTTAGTTTTCTTTTAAGTTGGGCAAAGGAGAGTAGCCATGAACTGAATTACGATAATTTGAGGGATAGTCTTGAAAATGAAATATAAAGGATATAAAGAAGGTGAAACACAGAAAGGCTTGTATAAAAAAAAAGGTCTTTTTGTTATTCAAAAAAATTATCTATCATAAACACATCTGCCACCAACCTTCCTACCTTTCCTTCCTGTCTCTCCCCAACACAGAAGTTTCCTTTTCAGTCACAGATGAATGAGATGTGATTTATGACAGTTTATGCTTTGAATCAAACATCTGAGAAATCTGGACAAACATTCTCACATCACTTGGTAAAACTCAAGAGTATTCATCAACATTATTAAAAAACAAACTAAAAAAAAATAAAAATCAATAACAAAGACTGCCTTGTCCCAGAGTGGGAGGCATGAGCTGGTGTCATGGATAAGACTGAAGAAAGGAGGACAGACTCAAGAAAGCAGGACAGGGGACAGGTCAAGTATACTATGGAGAA
Organism: Chloroceryle aenea; assembly: GCA_013399075.1. NCBI lineage: Eukaryota > Metazoa > Chordata > Aves > Coraciiformes > Cerylidae > Chloroceryle > Chloroceryle aenea. The sequence goes on along the minus strand of VWZY01014441.1, from coordinate 1,545,045 downwards.
TGAACAGTGTATTTGTTTTCAAAAAGTCCAATTGCATTTAAGTCTGAATGATCCAGAATCAAAAAAATTGGTGGAAATCAGGGTCCAAGTAAAAATATATTTTTTAGAATCTGTGTTGTCATCTGTTGACGTTTTGTATGGCAGAAATTAAACCCAGAAAATACTTTAATGTTAGGTACAGACAGGTCTCTAGACAGGCAAAGCAAACTCACAAGGCTGGGGCTCCATAGTTCTGCCTGCGCCTTCAATTGCATCAATTTTCATTGAAATCATTTTCCCCCAACAGTGAATTTGAACAATAAAATATGAAAAAACCTCTTATTAGAGAGTGGTTTTAATCTACCAGCTTGCTCCCTGGTGGAACTCTAGAGTGGCTGACCTGTATGGCAGGTCTTCTTTCTTCAAGAAAAACAAAACAATACTTTTCAGTGCCTTTGAAGAAGCACAAATGTTTCATCTGAGTTGGTATGGACTGAAGTGCTAGAGAAATCTTAGAGGACTTCAGCACATACTAAGTTGGAGGAGAAAGCACCTAGAAATACTGCAGCTTGACAAAAGAATACTTTTCCTGTAGTTAGAAAACTCCTTAAACTAGAACATATCTCAGCATGTAGCTAGGTAAAGATATGCATTGCTGAATAGCTTGACCATACATTCAGGGAATAAAGGAGTTACAGAGCTGCATTATGTATGTAACAGTGAGTGCCTCACTGGGCATAGTGGTACCAATTCAACATCTCTGAGAATCAAATCTGAGGAACACGAAGTGATGGCTGGGAAATTCATTAAAACTATAAAGAAAGTTTCACACAGAGAAATAAAAGGAAATGTTCAACTTCAGAATGATGTGGACTCTAATCAGAAGAGAACATCTGTTAAGTATGGAAACAACTTTTTTTTAATCTTCTCATAGAGAAATTATTTGTCATCCTAGCATTATGTGTCTCTATAAGAAACCATGATGGGAAAAATATGTGATTTTTTTCATGCAATAGAGTAACTAGAAAACTAATTCTAATCAGTTCAGATAAACCTTAATATTGGCCCATATGTAGTACGTCTCAATGGAATAAAGGAAAAAAAAAAAAAAGCAAACCAACAGTAAGAAACTGTGAGAATTTGATTTTACAAAATGAGTTTGGGTAATTTAAACTACGTTACATGGCAATGTAGGCAGCCACTGATAAAGGACACGAAAGTATGAATGATGAAATTACAGGAAACTTTCCAATGTGTATTAGCAGCTACAATGGTGCTTGTGATAAGCTACATTTTCTTACGCTTCTTAAATGCAGCATGTCAACAGTTTTGCTCCAAATGATGTGTTGAATTTTGGAGGAACCCATAGTGTCTATTGAACTTCCAGGAAATAGCATAAAATTAAATATTGAGTTCTGCTGAAATTTGCTGTTTCCAAGTGTGAATTGCTCTTTTACTTTCTGATAATTAAATTTATCATTTTAACCCTGATTCCACATGACTAGGCATTTTTTTTAACACATAAGCAGATGGTATTTTAGTTGCAAATAAATGTGACTTTTCTTCAGGCCACTTTATATGTAAGCACAAAAGGAGAAAATTCTGTTCCAGAGTTTAAAACATCTTTACCTTGAGTCTGAACTGTGTGAAAGTGGGCAGACGAAAAGACTGTGTTTAAATGCCAAATGGTATCTGGTTTTGCACACTCACAGAGAGTTACACATGCCATACAAGTCCCACATTGCAAACATGACAAGCCCCACTGCACTGCTACCTGTGGCCGGAGAAGTTTTGATTCCACTTTCAAACCTCAACCATTAAAGCTCTATCAGACCTTGCAAGGTGGCTTGTGCCACTGCTGGGAGAGGTTGCATCTTTGTAATGCCTCACATCTACAGTTGATTGAGATCTGCAAAGCCTGATGCTCACCACTTTTTTTTGTAAAGTGGATCAGGGGGACTTGTTAAACCCCTGGTAAGAGCAGCTGAAGAAAGGAACTCAAATTTCCACATACCCTTTTCAGCCTCTTCATTTAATTCTGTTCCTCATTTTCTCTTAACAGTTTATATGTACTTTGATTGAAATCCATTAAAAGTATTCATCCTCTAAATCCAAATTCCACTCAGACTTTATTTAAACAGTAACTAGGCTAATGACAGCCACTGACAGTAAACAGTTACTTACTTTATAGCAATATATTATAAATAGATATAATATAAACGTATTTTGTATAAACACAGATACACACAGACCCACCTCTAATTATGAATGTAGATAAACTTAAATTGGCAGATACTACTTTTAAAATTCTTCTTGAAACAACATGACTATGTTTCATTTTACTGTTAGATCGGTTTATGCTGTTGGATCTTTTTTATGCAATGTAGTTACATTATTTTTCAGCTAATAGGATGGCTAGCATCTATCTTTCCCACTCTATTGAAATACAAGCTACACAAACCCATCTATCTGCTCGGTGAGAACAACAGTGCTGCTATTTTATTTATTTTTTAAAATTCATTTCATTTCTCACTTTTAGTTTGTCTGTGAAAGAAAGCTACCAGGAAAAAATACTGCATTCAGATAGATGAGGACAATTTTACACTGCACATTTACACAGATGTCATTTTTCATCAGTTAATTGGAGACAGTTATGCCTTGGTGTTAACATGGGTTCATATTGATGGTAAAAATAATGACAGCGTAACAAAATCGTATGACAAACTGCATTATGTACCAATTAGCAAGTCTTACTCTGCTACTGTGTCGAGGAAAATGAAAGACAGATCCAGATAGAAGTGATCCACTTTGTTTTGGGTAAGTTGTAAAGATGCCTTTTTCACCCTCTGAAGCAGTAACTTAGCCCTAGAAATTCCTGTAATGAGACCTCACAGGGACCACTTTCTTCATAAGTCTTATTATCACGCCTCCGTGGGCCCCGGACAGGCGATGCTCTTTTTACCACTGGCGGCCTAGTTAGGTTGTATGGGAGATGAAGAGCAGAGCATCTACTACGGGGACTTTTTGCTAGACACTTCATCACTAATGAAATCAGGATTTATAAGAGCAGCCGACTCTGTCCATCTTAAATCTCGGGCTAAACAAATTGGGAAGGCAAAGTATAGCTACTGACGGGTTGAGAAAGCACTGCTGAGGATGAGAGTGATAAACAGTCTGGTTCAGTGTGGGCAGTAATTTATAAAATCAACTGAGAAGAAAGTAAGACGTTTCTGTACAAAGAGAGCCATCAGTCTCTTCCTCCAAAAATACCTATTTTGTGCGTGGGTTTTTTTTATTTTGGCTTAAGGAGCAGATAAACATAGAATTGGAGGCAACGGAACAAATCTCAGCAAGGCAGCTGAGTGGGTGTTAAGGGTTATAAATTAGACTGAGAAGCTCATATATGGTATTTATATCACGTCACTGAAGTGAATCACAGAATCACTGTCTGGGCTTGATTACTTTAGTAAGCAACAATGTACTTCTCAAAATAGCCAGACACATACACAAATCTGTTCTGAAAAATAACCATGATCAGAATTGCACAGACCGATCTCAGCTGAAGGAGATCTAATCTGTGAATTCCTTGATGATGCTCTCTGTCTTTTGGGAGAAAGTAATTTCAACTAGTGTTGAAAGCAGAACTAAATGGGTACAAGTAATACAGCATGCAGACTTTTCCTCAAGTAATTTATACTAAGCGACAGAGTTAACAGGAAGGTAGTGAGCCACATTCTCATCCCCGCTCCCAATTAAATCAATAATTCCTACTTTTTTATCAAGGATGAAGGATTGTAACCATTCTGGCTGTTGAATGATAAATAGAATATTGACTGAGAGACACTGAACAATGAATCTACCCTGCAGCTGTAAGGATAACTGGAAACAGGCTGTTTAAAGTAAGCAGAGAAGCATTTTATCATTTGGCTTCACAGCTCATTTCCATTTCCTTTGCTTGCTTTGGTTGGTGCTAGATATCGACAGGACAAACTCCTGTATTTATGCTCACCGACTCTGCTTCCGCTTCAGTCATCTGATCCCTCCTTCATCCTAAAGGTAAAGGTCTCCTCTATTTTCTTTACAGTTTTGTGATCTGGATGATATACGGTACAATTACTTAGCGATGCACTGGGACATCGTGATATAACATTGATCAAAAAAAGGTTTCTGGGATAAATTTTTTTGGGAAAAAAGGTTAAAATAATTTATATATCTATGCAGGGATTCTCTAGTTTTTCACCACAAATTGGAAGTGGCTTAAAAGCAAAGGAAGCAAGGCAGGAAATAAAGGAATGGAATGTGCTTCTCTGAAAGTCCAAAAAGGGAACTTTTCTCCACTGAAACAATTTTAAACAAAAAATCTTTTGATATTCCAATTTAACATCTCATTTTAAACATGATGTTGTTAATGCAACTTCCATTTCTTGGCAGCTGCAAAGATTGGGCTAACTTGTGAGTGCAAGTTTATTCTAATTACTCATGTGCCTAAAGGCTTCAGAATAAGCAGAAAGGTCCAGTATAAGCTTGTCAATATTTTCTCTATGAAAAACCACACTCCTTAGTCTTTCTTCTTCTTTTTACTTCTTTGCTTTCTGCTTTCCTACCTAGCTAATGATATATATATTAAATGATATGTAACATCTTTGTTTAAATGAAATCTATTTGCCAATGAGGAGAAACAACGTGGCAGTTTCTTTTCATTTTTGTAATGAAGGCAAACCCAGTGAGCAAGAACTCAGTACCTGAATGATTTGAAGTTTATACTCAAGACAAAAAAAATATATATATTTGCTATTAATTTTTTGCTTAGAATATCACGATACAAAAATTTATTGAACTATTCTTCCCTTTTATTGTGTGCTGTCACTGTAAATGGCTCCTGTGTTTATGTAGCCATCTGGCTTCTGTTCTTTTCTGCCAACTTAATATTTACCTGTATTGTCCCCTTGATTCCTACCCTGATGTGATCCCCAGCCAATCTGTCCTGGACAGGGAGGAACAAAGGGAGAAAATGAAAGTCTTTTAAAGAACTGAGTCCCAACTTTTCCACATTTGCACCTGCAAATGGCTCTCCTCCTCCTGGCAATTGCATGGCAAGAGATTTGCAGTCTACCCTATGGGATACTCTGTCCTGAAGCTGAGACTGGACCAGATTTGCAAGTCTCTCACTTGCCACAACTGCAGGCTACTTTGTTATAGGATGCTCCCCACTGCAAGGCACCCTGTAGGAAAGGCACCCTTATGCTTCTACTTCCCAGAGGAATAATCTAACCCTCAGCAATTTATTTGAAAAACTACTTGCTGGAGTATTGCAGTTGAGCAATTCGAGCACCACGTTGGCAGGTTTGCTCACTGGAGTCTTTTGTCTCTCCCTGAATGACTGAAATTCATTACAAAGACACCATAAATTGGCAGAAATCCTCACACTGAGACACCTCAGAAACATGCCGGGCCATTCAGAGCCTTGACTACAACTCTCCCCACTGAAAAGCTTTGGTGGCACTGATGGACGGTTCCCGCGCGAGGGCTGAGCCGCTGCAAACAGGCGCCTTTTAATGGCAACCGGATTAACAGACTCAGCAGGGGAGCTGCGAGGGCTGGATGAACTGCTAATTATCCTCCTGACACTGAGCTGTGCTGGGGACTGCCACGGGAATGGGGACAGATCTGGTTGATGGGGTAATGCTGTGTTCAGGTCCAGAGGGAAAATGGAGGCGGGAGAGAAGCAGCCACCTCTGTGCCCCCCGTGCTGCCCCTCGGCCCCTGCCATCAGAGCTGGGCTCTCTGCTGCTCTCTCATCCCTGGCTGTTTTATTAGTACACCACCCGTTACTGCTCCCGTGAAGTAGAGCTTAATAAGTGAGGCTTTATGGAAGATCTCCAGACTATATTTGATGGAAATTGGTTTGCAGGAGGAACAGCAAACTTTTTGTGCAGTCACCTGGGCATGCAAAGGACCTGACTGCTCCCCAAGGGTCTGAAGGAACCCTCGGGGAGCAACCCCATGGAGCTGGTGAAGCTTCCCCGGATAGCTTAAAGTGGGATAGGCACACACCCCTGTATGAAATGTTCAGTTCCATTAAAATAAAAATTAAAACCAAAAAAACCATCTGCGTAGCTGCATCTCAGTTCAATTTCCTGCTCTCACTGCCACAAAATAATTCATGTAACCTTTCATTTTGCACTGGTTTCAGGAATACCTTCCAAACTGGGCTCATTTCCACCTTCCAAACAGAAGTATAGCTGTAGGCAATCCACTTTTGCTAAATCTCCCCTCTCTTTTTATAAACATTAATTAACTACATTAAAGAGTCTTGCCTGAATTTGGGTTTGATCCCACAATAGTTTCTCAAAAAAGTGCCAATACTTCTATTATTATCTACATCAACAGCCTGTTTAGGTGCCCAGTATTAGTGTACAAATAAACAGTATCCTGAAAGATGCATCTCTTCTCATATAAAGATATATCCCTCTTCTGTCCCTGTTTGCACAGTTGCACGTCAGTTTGTAGTCCAAAGTTATGTAAGTTATCTTAACTTTGTAGTTTTTGCCATTTTCTTTCTTACTCTCCAGTAAAGAAAAACAAACAAACAAAAAATTCCTCTCAGAAGGCTTTCCTATCTTAGATGGATTTTAGTGAAATGAGATCTTTGTGTGAATTCTGTGTTTGTGTAATCCTTACTAAATGGCTTTGCAGGTTGGTGAGCTAAATCTCCTGACCCAGATCCCAAGCTTCTTAATTATGTCTTCATTCAAGCAAACACCACTGGTATCAGAGACGGTTTGCCTGAGTAAAGGACCTTGAGTTTATCCCAGGAGAGCAAGAGTGCTTAAACTTCAGACAGGATAACATTTTGTTTGCTGATACTGATTTCTTTGTACTCAAAGAAATGTTTCTGCCGTAGAGAGTGAATCATTGTGAGAGTAGAGTGTGATCATTGCTTAAATAATGCTCTAGTGGAAATAGACTGAGCTTCTTCCAAGTATATGGTTATCCCTCAGGAGTGCTAAGGCAGTTTTGCATAGTCCTTGGTGTGTGCTGTAGTACTGTTTCTTTTGTCAAGGTGTATTCATACTTAGTCTGCAAAACATAACCCTTTAATAGAAAATCATGGAACCTCCTATCTCCTCTTTAACATGTCACTTTCATATTGATTTTGAGTTACTGAGTTTTCACCCATGGAAGAAGAAAAGACAGATCTGCAGAAGCCAGACATTTTATGAACAGTATATACACAAAACCAATATGAAATAGTCCAATCATCCCATCTCAAAACTTTTTCACTTCAGGAAAAAAAAAAAAGTCTTTTTTCATTATATAATGGCTGCACTCTACATACATCTCTAAATTCTCTCTCTCTCCCTAGAGTTATTTCATGGATATAAAGATATTTTTTCTGTCTGGCTTTGATCATTTTTAAACCAGAATTTGTTCTGTCACTTGAAATGGGCCGACTATTTCTCTACCTGTCGGAAGAAGCAGACTTTCACATAACCAATTTGTTGCCCTTGTTGCTAACAGAAGGGACCACAGTCTAGATTACCAAATTAAACACAGCCTTGCAGATGTTGAAGTATCTGAGGTGTTGGGCAGCAATTCATTCCCACTGTCTCCTCCTCATCCCCTCTGTTGTCAATGAAGGCCTCCAATTCTCCACCCTTCAAAATTAGAGACAAATACAAATAACAGCTGCTGCTTCTGGTGCTCTGAATAATTCATAGCAGCTCAGTTTCAGTTTTGCAATGTTATTTGCATCCTGCAACACACAGAGGAGGACAGTTCCACTGGAGGATTCTTTGATTTCTGAAACATGGAACAGAAAAACTTCTTTTGAAAATAAGTGTCCTTAATTTTTATTTCTTTTCTTATGGCCACCTTCTGCACTCATGCTAATGTATAGTCAGGAAACATTCCCTGAAAAGAGTTCAGCTACCACAGGATATGTACTGCATATTGTAAAACATTAAAAAACCCCGACAAAGTGATTTACTGCTTATTTGATATCCCTAGATTGAAAGCCTGGGGATGGTGACCTTGCAATTCACCAGGGGGCTGGGACAGACTGTCTGGGCTGTGATTTCTCGATCCAATTTTGGACCTGATGAGTAAAGCATCAAAATTACAGACAGATGAAAATTTTTCAATTAACTATTTTTAGCTAACATGATAGTGTATGAAAATTGAAACTGTTCATAAAACTATGACAGTTTTGACAAATCCTCCACATTTCAATATTGTCAAATGGAAACAAATGAAAGTTCCAATTTAGGTTTGGGTGTTTTTTTTTTTACAAATGGGTTTAAAAAAGGGAAAAAACTAAAATACAATGCACTAAATTTTTTCTTATCTTCTCAAAGATACTGAGTCTTGAATTTTTATGTCAATCCTGAATGACATTTCCTTTTTTCCTCTGAGTTCTCAACAAATTCTCATGCAATGGCAAAACAATTCTCTGTGCTGATATAAATGCTGAAAATGCTAACACAATGAGACACTTACAGAAACATATAGATGCTTATAAGATCGGAATAAGTAACATCAGTAATGTGGAAACTGCTTGTTCTTGCAAACTGCTGTCCCCAGGGAAGCCCTACAAGAAGGGCAGGGTGTAGTTACTTTGGAATGAGTTGAAAGGAGATGTATAAGGGTTGTTTCTTTTTAAGATGGAGATGATCTCAGTTCTAAATATCATGTACAGAAAGAACAATCTAACTAGCTTTAAGTCACTCTTAACTTTCCTGTCAGGCACCACATTCAAACTGAGAAATATATTAGTGCAAATGCTAGTCCCTGATAAGCCTGGGTTACAGAGATGAAAGTTATTCACAGAACAAACAGATTTGGAGGTCTTCTACCCATGGCATCCCTTCCATAAGCCACAGAAATAAATCCACAGGAATGAAAACAAGAGATAAGTGATTCAGTCATCATGGTCTCACTGAGTGCTAGTGGAACATCCCATCCAGTCTGATTTTTCCAGAGATGCTTGCAGTCACCAGGCCTGCTCCTGCTTCCCCTTCCCACCAAACATCTCCAGCTGGTAGACCTTGCAGATGAACCAAGCCAAGGCCCTCACCCCTTGCCATTTTCCCTGACTGCTCACTCTTGTTTCCTGAGCTGTTTTCTGTGGTACCACCACATATAATCCCCCAGTTGCATTCCCAAATAATTTTTGTGGAAAATTTAGACTGAACAAGCTAACTAAAGAATAAGACAGCACCAGCAACTACAAGTATCACAGAGACATTTGGTGCTTGCCTTCTAATGGAGACACCTCGTGCAGGTTCCCCTGCACAGTATTTCTTATGCCAACACTACAAGTCTGCTTGAGAAAAGGCAGTAGGAAGAATTTTGATCACGGTCTTTCTTTATCTGTTTGCTTTCTGTTGATATTTGCTACATCCCACTGCAACAGGCTGTGTGCTCATGCTTTGGTGTATGACCTTGGGTGTATGCTGCTAGGAAGAAGGTTCTAAGGCAAGTAGGTCTAGCTCTATCAAGCAATAAAATGCTGTTTTCATTGTCTCTGCTTTTCAGGGTAGAATGGTCCTTAAATTCAACATCTTGTTTCATATTGGGCACCATCTACTAGGTAAGTGCCCTTACAGGTTTACCCGTGAAATTCTATGCTGTAGATACCAGTGCGGTGTCCCACAAGAGGTACAAATTATCCAGTCAGCTGAGAGCCTTGAGAGCTGGGTCTGCACCACCCTTGGGAGCATTTCAGGCCAAGACGGGCACTGGACATTTGCCTTGTCTGTCATTCAGATATGGGAAACTTCATGGATCACTGCAAAAGAAAATTCAGATTGCCTCTTCAGGCTGATACCAATTGATGCAGCGATCGGGAGGCGAGCTGGGACAGTGGCCACACTCAGCAATTCTCTCCAGAAGTATGAACAAAGTCATCCCACGTATGGCCCCATGTGTGTCACCTGTCAATAACTGCTGTAATTTGGTCTGCCCTGCTCGATAGTGAGGCTCAGACTTGGTAAACCAGAAGTATGTTTATGGTTTTCATGCCTGAGTGAAAGATGACTATAGAGAGTTTCCAGCCAGAAGTACTCCAGGGTATGGAGGAGCCATCAGAATAGATGATCACAAAGTGAGAGGAGATGGGCAGATGAAGTGATGTTATGACATGCACCAAAAGCATCATATGTTGCCTTAAAACTGCATGTATCTGTGATTATCAAGAGGCACCAGAGACAAATAACTTAAGGAAACATGGCATTTCTTGTCTTTAATGTTAGTATCAAAACTTACACTTGCTCCCGTCCTGCTTGTCCGCAGAATGCTACCCCAACTCAAGAGCCAATATTTTATTCCTCCTTTTTTTTGTAGCTGGCATCTGGTGTATCAGATAGCAACTGACTCCAGCACAAATAAAACTTCAAATTAAAAATAATGAGCTGCATGTGTGTAACGCATTTTGTTTTTTAGTTAATTGTCCCTAATTTATGCAGCTGAAGGGCCTTGCAGTTTCCTATGATTAAAGGCTACCGTGTTTAACTTGTCAGGGAACTCATTTGATATCGGTATAAAAGAGCCATAAAGCATGCCTATGATTGCTTTCTGAATAATATTAATGCATTTTTTCTAAAATTGCTCAATAAAGAATGAAATACACCTGATATGTAGAGGCTGTGATGACAGTTTTAGAGCTTTAACATGAAAGAAAAATTAATCACATTAGATGTATTTTTTTCCTAAATATATATACACATAAAACTATTGTCAGAGAACCACTGGTTTATTCAAACTGCAATTCTGGGTCTTCAGATTAGCAGAACATCCAAGAAATAAATATCAATCGAAACAGTTAATGTAAAATACGGTAGAAAGAAATCCAAAAGAACACCTCAGGCATAATTTTGCAGTGATTCTTCATTCATCAACATAAATTCAGAAAATCACTTTAAGGAGACACTTAACTTTAAGCATGCGCTAAGGCTCCTTTCTTTGTTGTTTTTTTTTTTTTTTTTCTGAATCTGTTGAGTTAATGAACCTTACACTTCAGTGTGCAAAGCCAACATAATCAAGGAAAGATTCAAATCAACGTGTCCTATTTTTAGCTCAGGTCCCTAAATACAGCTACTAAGTACCAATTACATGCCTACACCTTCTTTCTATCCCCTTCTCTTTATAATCTCTTGGCTAATTGCAACCAAATTCGACCACATTAACTTGTTCTATTGTTACAACCAAATGTCTCTAAGCATCCTCAAAGTTGTTATGGTCACACTGGTTGCAATGGGTTGGTTGGCAAATGAGAGGTTCCCCTCCCAGTACTGCCGCAGTAAGAAGGCTTCCATCAGAGCTCAGCTCTCACCACACCTCAGAGAGTTGAATAGTGAAGCACAAATCCACAGGAAATCAAACTTCCTTAACTTCAAGCACTCAGAGAACTAAATCTTTCCTTTGGAGCTTGGGGTGAGTAGGGGAGAAGTAATACCGCTTTTTCTACTCTGTTGGTAAGAGGCAAGTGCTTCCTAATTACAAGATGAAACAAGGTGTACGTACGGGGCTGCCAAGGAAAGCTGCTTTTGTATAGTCAATGCACCGTTAAGAGCTTGGGGGCAAAATGTTCTTAAGACTACAGAGATGATCTTGACACAGACAGTCAACTTCCCTGCTACCTGCAGAATGATACTGAGATCACAGAGATGTGCAGAGAAGAAATTTGATTAAGGGTATGTGGAAGATAATGAAATTACCACAGATCAAATAACAATGGACCATCTCATGTGACAGGGTTTATTTTTGGTTTGGGTTTTTTTAAGCCTACTTACTAAATGAAACTATGCAGTAGTATTGGGATAAAATACCTGCAGATATCTCTTATTTAAGTCTATTTTCTGTTAACTCTCTCAATTTCCAGTTTGGGATGATTCCAGATGCTATGTTTCAAAGAAAGAAAATATCCTAAACAAGCCTTATAGAAAAGAAACTAAATTAATTGATGTTTCCATCAGTTCACAATCTCCTTTATTTATTTTTTTTAGTAGATTTTCTGTCTAATGAACTTTACTTTTCTTGAAACCAGGAGACATTAGGTTTCCACATTTCAAAGGGGCTCCTTCATCACTATGCTCTGTTTTCAAATAGAAAATGATTGTAACCTGAACTCAAAAGAAGTTGAATATGGGTTCTTACAGAAGAAAAGTAATTGTGGGAAATTAATTTAAATCAATTCTTCAAGAGGAAGATGAATGCAAGATACTTTGTTAGCATTATTTTATATATATTTAATAGACACCTCTAACTTGATGCATTAAGACAAGTAACAGTAGCAAATTCTCCTCTAGTATTGATTATTGCTTTTGTTCTTTTATCTTTTATTAAAAAGAAAAAAAAAAAACAAAAGCACAAAATTTAGTCTTACGTTCTATTATTATAGAACAAACTATAGATATGAGTAGTCCAGCCTGAATAAGAAAAGCAATATTAATGTAAGTGCCCCATTACTCCAGCATTAAGCCCATCATAAAAGCTTAAAATTTTATTACACATTCTTTTGTTGTTTCTGCTGTTAAATGTTTTCTATTACTCAGTATGGGCATACATGCTGCCACAGCATAAGCTCAACTACTTCCCCCCACCCCTTTTCCAGAAAAACCCTTTTGGCTACCATTAATGCAACAGAAAACTCATCTTTAGGGCAGATGAGGAATGATAAATTGAAATTATTTTCTGCTTTTAACGAAAACCATCAGTAAAGCTTTTATATCTTGAAATATGCTTAGTTTATTGGAAAGAGAGAGATAAATTACACATAATGTCATATTTTCAATTCACCACTAAAAAAGAAAAAGTAATTTTCTTCCTCTTTGTCCCCCTACAAAGTCATCTTGGTGTGTAATTTAATGTTGAATCAGTATATAAAAGAGTAAAATATGCAGGACACTCATATTTGTGCGTGTTATGTAGCATATAACATGACATATTTGCTATTCATGCACTTCAGGGCAAAAGTAGACAGTACTGTGGGGGAACATATTTAATAAAAAATTTTACTGAAGTTGCAGTCGGAATTTGTAAAACAAGTTGACAAGTTTCACAGATATTCTACATTTCTTTTGCTCAGAAACACCCATTTCCTAAACTAATTGGAATAAAACTCTTAATTCATGGTTTAGAGAGTGGGGGGAAAAAAATCCCACAACTTGACCCTTACACTGTTCTTCTGTTTCACTGTTTAAAATTCATGATTTGGTAATCTGCTTTTAACTGATACTCTGCTTATGAGAGGGTCTCACTAAAATATTTTCTGACAATGAAATATGATGTGATTAACCTCTTGCTATACCTACCCCCTCAGAGAATGCAGACAGCATATTGTAGGTAGGCAACATTCAGTGGTTTGGTGAAAGAGCAGTGTTATTAGAGATTGCATCAATTATTCATCACAGGGTCAAGGAGGCTGATTTGGGGAGATGCTGAATTCTGCATCTTCTGTTTATCTGCAGGGGAATGGGTGGTGTTCAGCACTGCATGACCATGGCTGCAATCAGTAAATAGTCATGTCATAGTTCTCCCAGGGTCTGGTCAAGGAGTAATGTGTTTTGGGATGATGCATGTCACAAGAAGGGAAAATTTGCATGAAAAGTATGAGTCCAAGAAAATTCTCACAAGAAGGGTCAAGTATATATATAATTTATATATGTACATATATTATGGATCTACTGCATAATTTTCTTTAGGCCAATGTTGTCTCTGTATCAAATGTCACTAGTAAAGGAAGGAGAGCAGAAATTAATTGGCTCAGCTAAAGAAGCAGCAGCTCCCCAGATTCAGAACCAAGAATCTGACCTGTAGGTTTATTTTGGCTTTCTAGTTTCAAGACAAGAAAGGGGGTGTCATGGCTGGAGGAACATTAGACACATCAGTCCAAGGTGAGACCCCTGGAATAAGTGGGCCCTGGCTGGTCACTGGGAAGCAGAAGCTGCAGAGCAGTCCCTGGTGTTCAATAGTTTTCAATAAGACATTTAGTCTGTGTTCCTCATTTCTTCATGCTAAGTTACCTCTGTCTAAAAGGTTATTTGGGACAATCCTGTGTGTTCACAAGCTGAGGTGCAGAGTATAAAACTCACAAGAATCACAGTTTTGCAGGCAATAGTCCCTGACTACAAAAGAGAAATAAAAAGGGTCCATGGATACAACCCCCTTTCCCTTTCCCATGAAAAATCCTCCCAATGCTTTCCCTACAAAGTATTTTTTGTTCTTTCATTTTTTTCCCTCTTCTCTTGGAGTGGTGAAAAGACCCAGCTAATTTACAGCATTTTGTCACATCTACATCCACAGAACTTGCTTGTCCAACAAGATCTTATAACTGCCATCAGCCACACTGACAGTCACAGTGAGAGTTGGTTAGGCGTGCTCTTACATGCCCCCACAGTGACATGCACATTGCCATTTGTTTATTAGGTCAGTAAGGAAAACCATGATCCCCTGTCTTGCCTCCGAGAAGATAAAGTGACCCAAACTCCCTTCAAGTGAAGAAGTCAGCTGAACTCCTGAAATCATCATGTCATACAAGCAATCTGAACATGACATTTTATTGTGTGCTTGTGAGTCACCAATTAGCCATCAGAGAAAGGAAGATGAACATTATTTCCCTTATTTCACAATCTGCATGCCTCACATCAGTGAAGCCTGGCATTTTCTGTGGGGTTTCTGGAATTTACAGATTAACTTCTATCCCTTTTTCCCCTCACCCCACATTATTCTGGTCAGCTATAAATAAGCTTTCATACTTCAATGTATAATACCTCCTCTTAAAATGTTATTTTTCCCCTCTGAAATATCTCCTGTCTTTGCTTATTTTTGTCTGTACCATACACCAATACAAAGACATAAAATAAAATAATTGGTGTTTAGCTTTCACCACAAATATTGCTGGGAGAAGAAGAATACAGAATGTATTTCCTTTTCTTGATTTTAAATAAGGAAGACGTTTGCTATGAATGTTTGAAATGCACAGCCTTCTTACACATTTAAAAAATAAAGTGATCTGTAGAACTGTTTTACCTCTGGTAGATAACTGCTTCCGTGAGAAAACTACTGGGTAAGTTTTCTTTCCTCATAAGAGAGGGAATGCACTAGCTCAAGTTTATATTAATGAAGAAAAGATGTTGTTACATGAATCCTGTTTGTGAAAAAGGTTGCTTTCATGCATGATCACAACTAAATATTAATGTCTGCATTTGCTAGTTAACCCCTTTCTTAGGAACACTTATTTATAATTGAAAAAAATTGAATAAAATCTAATTTAATAATGCCACCTATTAAAGGAATAGAAGCAGCTATAAAGAGAGAAGCCCCACTGGTTATAATTAAAGGGTTACTGAGGGAGGTTCAGCTGTACCTCTTCCCTGGTAAGCCATGTGCAAGAAAACAATTGGAAAAATTCAGAACAAGTTAGGTGTGTGACCAGGGTAATATGTTAAGATATAATGAGCTTGAGAGGTGAAGTTCATGAAGCTGAACAGAGAATTCAGGGAAAAGACTTTAAAATTCCTACTCCTCAAGAAATACATTATTCTGTGCATAAACCTATGAAAACCCAAAGGGGTACTTTTGTCTTGTACTCATCAATATGAAAAAGCCTATCAGAATATTGCCAGTGGCTATTCATTTCTTATGGTGTTGGTCTGGGACTGCCTGGATCTTTTTGTTTAGTCGGGGAGCAGGGAAGCTCCTTTGTGCCCACAAGGCACATCCACACCTGACAACACTAGGGCCCATAGCTGAAACCCTCCCCACTTTTTACCTTTCTACCCACAATGGTGAAGCTTGGAGGGGACCCTGCACACCCTGCTTTGGCTCATGTTTCAACCCTGTAAAGAGATGAAGCACCCAGAGTATTTTGATTTCATCCCATGTTAACTTGATCTCACTATCAAATACACTTTGCATACATCAGAGAGAAATCTTTAAGATAAGGTGTTTAGGCACAAAACTAGAAATAACAAGTACATAGACTATGAAATCTTAACTTCATTAATGTTAAATTAAAAAAAAAAAAAGCCATTCTAACTGCTTTGTCGCTGGATTCCTTAATACACACATCAAATTATCAGAGCAAGGGATTCAGATTTCCCAACAAAAACGTTACAGTAATTTCTGCTCTAAGGGGCTGCCCTGACCCTAAACCATAACAAAAGTAAAGGCAATCTCTGGGACCTGTCTGTCAGTGGTGCAGGTTCAATTGCTATTTATTTTTGAAACTGAAATTCACAGCTCCCACCTCTCAGAGAACCCAACCGCAAGACTCCTGTAGGAGTAAATCCTTCTCCAGAAGTTCTACTTCAGTGTTTCTTAATACACAGTAGAAGGAAGAAACCACCCCATTCTGGGAAGTGTCAGGTTATAAAAGTGTACTACAGCTCATGCAGTGCTTTGTACAGGCAGCCTTAACTACTGCGGAAGTCTGATGGAGGCCCCCAGGAAATATCATGTGGCTTTACTGACTAAATTATTGAATATACAAACAGGAGACCCAGCTGAAACCTTCTCTCCTTCACTCAGAATAGAGGAGCTCAACCATGCAAGGAGCAGGAGACAGGATGGAATACTGCATGCCCCTTGGAGTCAAAATACTTTCCATTCCTGGTGCCTACAAGTCTAATAGATGAAGTTCATGGGTGTTACATCTTGCATTTCAGTTGACTTCTCTTTCATTTTGGTACATTTCTAAATGATTCTCTCTAAACGAAAAATCAGACAATTCTTTCAGAAGCTATCCCTTAGTAGCAGAGCACCTGGTCCCACTATAACAGAAGAACCATAACCACAGAGATGTAATGCCATAAAAGTATCCACAACAACATTATACTGTAGATCAGAAGAGCTCTGTGGGAATTGATACTGCTTGTTCTGTCACTATATCCATTCATAATCCCACTCACAAGTACAGTTTGCCATGTTAGAATGTAAAGGTAGCAAAAACACCTTCATGCTTTATCAAACCAATCCCTATTCTCCTATTAATATTAGTTCAAATGAAAAAACAAAACAAAACGCAAACCAGTCTGCTTCAAAAATTGTCTCCAAAGCACTAAGAGTTTTCTGCCAATGCTTAAGAGGAGGACTATATAATTTCAACATAAAAAAAATGTAGTTGCATCCTGCCCCTTCCTGTTCGCAATCTACAGAAATTTCAGAATCACATATTAGGATCCCAGAGCAATTGCAAGCTACAGCCACAGCTTTCCTAATTTGGTGAAGTTCTGCTTATATCCCAACCTGCACTCAAATCTGGTTTTGAGATCTCTGAATATGAAGAGAACATTTATTGTTTTTTTCCAGAGAAAAGCCATTATCTTACCTCTAAAACTGTTGTTTCTCTGTGAAGAAAGCTGTCTAACAAAATCATAATAGAAAAACTCTAGAGATAAAATAGCAAATGATAACTTAGATAGCTTCTTGTGAATTTTTACTTTTTATTTAGTGGTTATTTGTTTGTTTTTAACAATGTAGATCATGAATAATAAATAAATGTTCTCTAATGTGGAATAAGGCTTGGGATAAGGAACATTGTGATGTTATGATTGAAGTAGAAATGTCAATAAGAAAGGAACATGTCAGGACAACTATTACTAAAACAAAGCACACTAAATAACAAGATACACTCAAACATCTTAAATTAAGAAATTCGGGAAGTTTCTTAACATCTATTTTAAATTTGAATTAAACATTGGAAAACTGATCAGAAATTTTTGAGGGTTTCTTGATGAAACATAGTTATAGTTCTGTTAATTACTGGATATAGTACTGGACCTAAACCTGGACTGCAGCACTGAAGAAAGAAAAGACTCAATATAGTTAACATCAAGTAACATAATTTCCCAGGACTCAGATCTTGTTAAAAATACAGGATTCCTTTTTGCTAGGATCACAGCTAAATGTAAATTACAGATAAAATGGTGCATTTTTATAGATGAGGAATGTCATGTAAAAGAAAGGGAACATTGATACTGCTTCTATTAGGAAATGTTGATATTTTCAAGAGCTGGAATACTCTGTCCTCTTCTAATGATCACAACTGAAGAGTGCTAGAAAGAGTTCAATGAACTGATTGAGAAATTCCTCACTTTGACACACTCTGTGGTCTGCTCACGTACAAAAGGACACGGAATGCGTTACAATAATCTTTCCTAAAACTATCATTCTATCCATTTTTTACACATGATACTAGAGGTAAGGTAAAGATGGATAATTCACTAGTCCTTCGTGGCCCCTTGAATTTGTGGGTCACCCTATCTTTGCAGTCCTTGGGAAGGATCAGATAGTCTTCATACTTATTATACCTGTGGTTCTGGAATAAGACACTTTAAAACAGAATCTCCTGATCCATATTAATGAAAGTTATCTAGGTAAAATCTCATTTATCAGCTTGAAAGGTTGGGTATACCGGCAGGTTAAACAAGGTATTTTTCATGCTTCTATCTTTCATGCTTAAAACAAGGAGATAACCAAGCTCGCCTTTAATCTTCTAAAGTGCCAGATACTCCAAACTACTAATGAAGTAATTATAACCTGAGGTACTCAGCACTCCACAAAAATTATAAGAAATTTTCAGGACCAAACCCTGTTATAACTGATACAATTAACACTTTGCTAACCAAAATGTCATTTAGCTGAGAAACCAGCACAAGGGTTTTTTTTTTCCTTTCATTAGACTGCCCCTGAAGGTGTCACGTTCACAGCTTGGGGACCAAAGACTTACAGTTCATCCCTGTAATACAATAAAGGTGACAAAAGTGCCAATCAATAGTAATAGTACTTGCATAGTTTGATGTGGTTTGGAGGTTTTGGGGTGGGTGTTTTTTGTTATTTTTTGTGAAACTCTTGCCTAAAAGGAACTAATATCTTCATGTCAAAGTACATCTCTTTAGGTGGCAAGTGCTAGCCCCTGCAGGTCTTGACTCATTTTGGCCGCAGAGCCAGAGGGACAAGTCCTACTTCACTTCTCTTTCATAACCTTGCAGTGATCACTATTCCAAAAACAAATCACCTCCATGAAAGTAAGAAGTAAAACTTTAGCTCCAGGCTCTACTAGTCTATGAAATCTTTATTGTTTCTTCCACAATTTCTTTCAAACTGTTCTGCACATCTGCAGTACATAATCAAATTGACTTTTGATTATGCAGTTCTACCACAGCACATCCCCTGTGCTGCACAGAAATGTTCAGATTAAAAAAAAAAAGCCAAACAAAATCCAGTGTTCTCAGAGAAACCATATAGTAAAGATTTTGTTTATTAGCTTTAAGAGCCATGTAAATTATAGAGGGATTAAATCCAAGAGTCTTAAAATCCTGAATGCTAATGAGGGCCAACCATACTTCATGGGAAAATTAAGACATCAAAAGTTGTTATTTCAGAAGCAGATTTGTAAACATTTTTGATGGTTCCATTAAAAATTGCATAAAATAGTATGTAGAATGAGCAAGGAAATATTTAGAAAAACAATATACAATATTTACATGAGCATTAATCCATGTCAAACAGAGCCCTTTACTACAGAAATGCAATGTATTCAGGCAACGTCTCTATCATAAATATTTCAAATATTACCTCAGTCTGCTAATACCATTATACTAAAAGGATGGCACTGAAAGCACATGCCACATTATTACAGATGAAGTTAAAATAATATATTTTTTCTGTGTTTTTAATACTTCCAAGGAAGCCTCTAGTGCCTACAATAATTCATCTAAATTCCTCTAGTTCTAAATTTTCTTCTTGACCTCCCTTTCCAGTTTTGGTTACTTGTTAATAGAGAAAAATTTACAAAATCACACTGAAGCCACGTGTGTGTGACCAAGTGAGATGTATGAAGAAAACAGGCAAGGAGAACTCCAGAAACTCCATACCTCAGTCCCTCAATGCCACAGGATGCTGTTTACTTTCTCTAGTAAAAGGGAGAACAGTTCACTTTAAAACACTCCAGCTACTTTCCTTACAGTTATTTAATGTGTGCCAGAACCACTGTTTCAGCTGAGGTGTGCCTGGCAGAAAACCAGGACACTGGAAGGAGCCTTCTGCTCCCAAGCTGCTTTACATAGCACCTCCACAAGGGGGGAAATTTAGCAGCCAGGGATTGCCAGAATTTATATAAAATCTTCATGGAGCTCCTTCTGCCAGACTGTTTGGGCTGCTTTGCCAGAGAAAGCTCTAGGATGGGTCCAGAAGCTTTTGTGTGAGACACTATTTTTTTCTCATCTTCATTAAAGATGCTTATACAGAGAAAGCAGGGAAAAAAAAACAGAAATAATGAGGATGAATAATGCTTTGCTATCCCTCCAAGAGACACGAATAGAGTGTCTTGTCAGGAGGAACCTGGGAAACCTCTACAAGTGATAGCAGGTGAAAACTTCTCTTATGTGCACAGGTCCAGGGCAATCCTGAGGAAGCCTGTAAAATCCTGATTTCAGTGCATTCAGTGAGTTTTTTGCCATTGACTTCACCAAGACTGAGAATTCAAACCTGAAGTTGGTACGGGACCGATTTCTAATTCCTCTATGTTTCTCAGCAGTTCTCATTTCTTCCAGTTTATGGAATGTTTACAACAGCCAATTTGTGTGGACATTCCTGGGAACAGGCACCTACCTTTGTTACCAAATGCAGTGCAATTGCCTCTGGAGAGCTTTAGCTTTACTTCAAGGTTTACTTGCTTGTCTTTAATTCAAAACTATTAATCCTCAGAAGTGATTTGTGATTGACCTATGTCATTATAGCTCAGATCTTGGCTTTTATTGTTCTATATGATCTTTCATTAGCAAAATAACTAAATCAGGATTATTAGATAAGGCACAGACAACCATCACTTTGGCTTCTCAAAGCACTGTCTTCAGAGGCTGGCTGAACAGCCAGGTGTGAGAGAGGAAACGCTGGTTCATGGGAGGCTCACGATCGCAATCCCAGCAGGAGCGTGTGGTGTCTGCTGGCAGTGATGCCTCCAGACAGGTAAATCGAACTGATGGGCTTCATTCCTATCAGCTGCCTCTCCTCTGGGGCTTGTAAGTGATACTAGTCTAATCTGTGTAACCCCTGAGCATGCAAGGGGAAAAAAAAAAAAAAAAAGAAATCGAGTATAACAGAGTTGTACTGTGTTATCTTCTCTCCTTACTCCATTTAAGTGATTGCAATCAGTTACAGCCAGGGCTAGAAGCTCATAAAGCTCACCTCCTCCATGCAATTTGTTCTCTTACCTGCACAGAAGACTGGGGGAAACATTTCTAGGGAATTTTACTGTCCTGTCTTTACTTTATACAGCATCATCTCCCCCCCAAGTTGAACACCACAGTAACCACAGTCTTTCCTCTGCTGCTGCACCAGCTCTGATTTCCTGGCAGATTTCTGAACTAGATGCCAAGGCAATGTTGTGCCCAGAAACTCTCAGAGCTGCAAACAAACTGACAGCTTTCCACACAGCTTCTCTGCTTCCCATCACTGGAAGGCAGCAGTACAAAAGCTGATCAGATTTTTTGTTCAGCTGACAACCAGCTCTGCAGTTTTACATGGAGATTTACACATGTTTGCATATACATATAGCCCACCAGCTAAATAGCATATTTACTTTTGAGGAAAGGCATTAGACAGTTTGTAAAACAACTTTGTGAGATGACAGTGCTATCAGTAATAAATAGAAAAAGAATGAACACTCTTTTTGTCAGAGTTCAAACTGACAGATGTTACCAAATCCTAAGATACTCATGGCATTAAAAACCTGCTTCCCAGATGGGGCTACTGCAGATTTCAGAGGTCAGGACTCCATTCATGTATGAAGTTTATTCTGAGGAAAAAAAAAAAAAAAAAGAGAAAGAAAAAAATATCTATTCCAGCTGCTGTGATCTTTACTCACCTTCCTTTCACCAGGAGCCTATTTGTAAATTTTTCTTCCCAGCCCCACAAACAAGGGGCTTTTGAACTTTGCTGTGACATGATAACTTTACATTCCTGTGTGCTTGCTCAAGTTTTATGTGCACTGAATTTCCTCTTTGACAATTGTCTGAACATTGCAAACAATGTAAAGAATAACCCTTTTATTTTTTTTTCCCATGGCAGGCAAGGGTATAAATGAGAGTCTTCAAAGACCAAAGCTAAACAACAAAACCTGAAAACTACCATTGTTTTTACTGCTGAGCCATCAAATAGCAACTTTTAAAAAGACAGGAGGGAAGAGTGGCAGGCTCTTTATTGCCTTGGTGAAGTTATTACTTGGTTAATATTTTGTTCTTTGTAATTTAACCTCTTTTAAATAACAGCTTAGCTTTACACATTGCTCTCTTGTGTTGGCAGAAGAAATCATATAAGGCAATGAAATACTACTTTATGCTAGCTATAAAGAAAAAGTGTATTTGTTTACATGGTCATAACCGGTATATATCCTATAAAACTATGTCCTGCAAACACTTAAACAGGTGTCTAAATTTAAGTGCCTGTGTAGTACCACTGACTTTAATATTGCAGTTGAAAACCAGAACCTTACTGCCATTAATGTGGGGAGAATGTCCCCTGGATACAAGTATGCGAAAGAGAGTCTTAAATAATCCCTGAATTCTGCATAGATTCAGAACATAGATTAAAAATAATTTTTAAAAAGAGAGGCAGAAAACTATTTTCAGAACAGTACATTTTTTCCTGTCTTCCCCAGATTAATTTAGCACTAACAGAGGCTTGCCTCATATTTTTTTCCACTGAGCGCAAACACCTCCACATACTTGAGGAAATCATGTTATTTCCTCAGACCACTTAGGTCTGCGAGTCCTGACACAAAGATTTTAGCTTTGATTGAGTACTTAACACAGTTACAATACTAGCAATCTGTGGACAAAGAAGGGAAGTTTATTTTGGGCTGTTTGTTGGGTTTTCTTTTCCCAGTCATTTTCATTTATGTCCAAAACCTACCTGCTTTTCAGTGCACGTGCCCTGCCCAGAGTCCCTACAGGCACAGAAGCAGCATGCTTGGCTCAGCCTCACATCTCTCATGTTACTGATCAGGGTTTCTCTTCCTATAGAGATTCACATCATAGGCACAGGGTAGTCTGTGGTTTCCCTACCCATAAGCTGCACCAGGGTAAAAGTGGGCTTTTCTGCTTCCCCATCACATCAGCACTGGGTAGTATCTCCACACCGCCACCTCCTCAAGACAAAAGTCCTGGGGAGTGACAGCACTAGATATTGAGCCAAGCTTTGTCTTTGCCAGAGTTTACCATATGGATTCAGATTCTGCAAAGCTAAATTAAATAATAAACATGTATGTAAAACAGTCATGGACTGTTACCTGCTCTCACATCTCTGCTCACAGCAGCTGCCTGGATTCATCAAAGAAAACTTGAATATATGAAGTTTTTCCCTAACTGTTTTAACAAGATTTTTCTCAACAGGCAGACTCATTGTTTAAAGAAAA
>VWZY01014441.1:1491866-1521618 GCA_013399075.1 Chloroceryle aenea | reverse complement strand
GGGGGGGGAATGCATCCTATAATCTCCTAAGAATTTTGGTGACATTATTACTCTGAAAATGTTTCTTGTTGCATACTTCAGTAGAAAAAGAAAAAAAAACCTCCATTATATCAAGCAGATTGTAAGATCTTCCCAGAGCAAGCTTTTCTGCTGTTCCTTTTAACAATAAAATGTCATTTTGGTGAGGGAATCACTAGTCTCCTGAAATTTCTCGTATTTGGAATGATAAACAGTACCAAGACTTCTGGAACAATGAAAGAGCACAGGCTTATTTGAATCTCACTACATCACACTTCACCCACACAGAACAGAAAAGAGAAGCCACATTTTCTTTTCAAAATTATTTTCATTTTATGATAGTACTCTCCTTTTCTGCAGAAAAGCCTTGAGAAAAGGGTGAGAAATCTCTGCATTAACTGCAGAACAGAATAATACCAAGAAAATGTGACTTTGATTGGCTGAGATACCACATGCTTATTCAGCTAACTTATTATCATAGTCTTGTCTTATACAACACTTCTGCAACTTAGTCATAAAGAATGATGCTCCTATGGTATACATTGAGGGGTAAAAGAGAGGAAATAAGTATTTAACAAATTCTGGTTCTTCAAAAGATAGTGTTTAAATATTCCGATAGAAAACAATGAAACACCATTATGAGATAAAGCAAATCATGATAATTTTCTTAGGCTGGTTAATTGCATGTGTGTGAGTGTAAAAGAGAAAAGCAAAATTAAGTTTTAATTAAAGATATGAGGTCGGTGATGACATTTAATGATAAAGATTGATAATTAAATAATGCCATAATTATTATTAATTGCTTCCTTGACTGTTCTTCTCTATCTGATCATTTTATTGAACTCTTCAGAATTTGTTTTTTTCTTTAGTCTGTCAGTTCATTATGGTCTTTGAAGCCTTTCTGATGTTGTCCATTTCTTAGTAAAACTCAGGAGCAAAACTTGTCCTTAATAAAAATCCAGTGAACAAAAATTTAATTAAATTTCACTGGTGCCAACAGCATTAAAACGGAGATGGAATTCCACATTCAAATCACCAATTTAACAAAGCCCTCATACAAGTTGGGGCTTATACACCTAAGGTCCTTCATCCTATTCCTGCAGTAAGTAGCAAGGAAATGGTGTAATAAATCAATGTATGTGTGAGATCAGGGCAGAATCAGAAGTTGGTGTTTTCCCTTTAGAGAAAATAAGGGCTTCTCTTCATTTTTTTTCAATTGGTTTCTGAAGATTTTTTTTCTGTTTGCTGAGAATATAATTTCTGAATTTTAAGAGCCTGTAGTTTGCCATAGTAACATCCTTTATTGCATGGTATCAGTCTGACAAAAATATTCATTATAAATGTAGAATAATTCCAGATACACACATGCCCTTCCTCATGTACCACACCAATACATATGAGGCAAGGACACCTGTGAAGAAGGAAAAGGGAGCCAAAAGGAAACCAAGAATTATCACAGGAAAAATATTAATGGATCCAAATCAAATCCAGAATCAAACAGCACTAAACACAAGTACACAAGAACCTGGACGGGTAGTTTGGAATAAACTTTGTAATTATGCACAAAAAAAAAGTAATTCCTTGCACCCCTGTCTTTCATGCTTCTTTTTTATAAAAGAACAATGCCACATACTGCTGATAGTCTATGCATGCTACAAATCTACTTATTATAGTTTGTTTTTTTTAAAAAAAAACCTATTTATAAAAACAAAGTATTGCAGTTTACACCCCTGCCAAGAAAGAAAGAAAGAAACAAAAACCAACAAACCAACCAACCAAACTAAGAGAGCTTTTAATCATGAGCTACCAAAATATTTTTCACTTCATAAAAGTACTTTTCTGAGGTTACACGGCAGACACAGCTTGAGGAAAACTACACTATTTTTTATTTGGAGCACTTTTCTTCTTAACAAAATTAGCAGCAGATTTCATGTCATTTTGTAACAGGAGAAAACAAAATCCATTTGGCACTGTTAAAGCATTGCCCAGTTGTAAACCAGAAAACAGCCTAGCAATCTGTATTTAATCAGTTTTATTGAATTTGTTCTACATAGAGATCAGTTCGTTATTGTCATTATCCTAGAAGATTGCTCTGTTCATGAAAGGTATTTAACCATCCATAACCTCCTGGCACTTCTCATTGCCAGAAATATTGCTTAAGTGATGCCAAGAGTCATATTGGCTGTGCAAAGCATAAGCAGCATGTTATTATATTTGACTGTATTTCAGGATGT
Source organism: Chloroceryle aenea (assembly GCA_013399075.1). Classification (NCBI taxonomy): domain Eukaryota; kingdom Metazoa; phylum Chordata; class Aves; order Coraciiformes; family Cerylidae; genus Chloroceryle; species Chloroceryle aenea. The sequence goes on along the minus strand of VWZY01014441.1, from coordinate 1,519,366 downwards.
GCCATCACTAGCCATAGTAATACTACTGGTGTCTATAATTAATATAAAACAACTTGTTTCCCATCATTTCTGCTAGAATATTCATCTGCTCTGAGTTGGTAACTGCCAGTTAAAGGTTTCCTGGACAGAGAGCACCCATCAAATCAGAAACTAAACCAGCAGGCAAGCAGGTTTACCATCCACCTTCCCTAAATCAAATGTACTCTAAGTAGTTGGGTTTGGTTTATTTTAGCAAATGATTCATTTTGGTCCTGGTTCATCAGCTGACTGCATAATGTCCATATGCATACTGTATTGTATAGGTTATCCCTGGGATTTATGAACACACGTACTGTTCATTTGCTGCAACAATGCCTTTTGTGATCACTGAGCATGAGCAGGAACACAAACACGTTGTTTTAGCCCATTAGAAATAGCTACAAAAAACAACTAAACTTTGATTTTGACCACGACTCTTCTAAACCATTCTTGTAACCTGCTAACTGCATTGTGCAAGCAACAAATTTCTTCCAAGAGCTAGTTAAGCTTTTTTGATTTGTTTAGTTTACTGATAAAAACTGAGATTGTTAGCACCATTTAGAAGTGAACCCACAAGAACTATCGGCACTTTCTCATCTCCCACTTAATGGAGTACTGCTTTCAATGTGCTGCCACTATCTCACCTGTGATGTAAGCAACATGAATAGCAACTAAAAAGATTGAAAAGATAGCAAAATATTGCAAAAGATGCTGCTTTTGTTTTCAGTTCTGAATGCTGCTCACATAGTTCTTTGAGGAATGCAGAGCGCATTTTTTACCACAAGTGGAAATTAATATCTTTTCAATAATTAAGTGATAAATCTTTAAAACCCTTTAAAAATATACTTCCAAAAGTTAAAATCATGACTACAGTTGGGATACAACTTACAATTTAAGCAGTGCAAATAACAAAAAGAAACAATTCCTTTGTATCCTATTTCTAACCATGCCAGGTGTTCTCACTTCAGCAAGCTGTTAAGAAAAACTACCTAGAACACATGCTTTCCATTGTTTGCTGCAAAATCTGATGATATAGACATTCAGCATGACTATATTCTTCCTGAAAGTGAGGCAGTATGAAATATTCATAAGCTAAAGTATTTGTGATTATTAAATAAATCTGAATTGTGTGGATTATTTAGTCTGTTCTCCTGTGGGTGAGACAATAGTTTAACTTGTGCTGAGAGCTAGTTACATGAATGGTGTGAATATACAGGCTGGGTAGGAGTTTGCTTACAGAAGATATTAAAAATCATATCAAATATCTAATGTAAGGAAAATATCCAAAATAATGAGCAGAGGAAAATAGAGGAAAACTGTAAATGAGATTGAATGGGAGTAATGCTAATTAAGTGTTAGTCACAACCAGAGATCTAATAATAAGAACTATATTACACTCTTTCAAAGATTATGTATAGCTTTAAAACGTTAATCAGGACTTTATATCATGAGTAAATATTACTGTATACATTATCATTTAGACACAGCAACCTGCAGTAACAGACATGTAGCAAATTATCCAAGGTCAAAAAAACATTAACAGACTTGGGAAGAGCAGAGGTGTCCTGACTCCCAGATCTCCATCCCTTTGTAAGATTGAGAACTATTGTTGCTTTGTTTCATACTGTGGCACTGTAGCTTTTTGGTGCTCCCGTGGGATGGCACCTGCTTCTAAATAACTGCATTTCAGAAATTTATTTTGTTATTGGTAATTATTTTCAAAGAAAAACTCTCCATATCTTTGAGCTAAGTGTGTGTCTGCACTGCATCAACTGCTATGACTCGAGACATACTTGAGATCACTTTTCAGGAACATCAGCATGAGCTCTGCTAACAGAGCAGCAACCAGTTTATGAGGCAGAGCTCCAGAGTCACCCAAGAAGCTTTCTATCACGTAGCTACACTGCCGATTAAAGCTGCACAAGAGTGCAACGGAGAGCTGTGAGGATGATTAAGGCACTCGAGCATCTCCCCTGTGAAGAAAGACTGAGAGAACTGGGGCTGTTTAGTCTCAAAAGGAGAAGACTGAGAGGGGATCTTATTAATGTGTATAAATATCTGAAGGGTGTCAAATGGAAGGAGCCAATCTCTTTGTAGTACCCAGTACGAGGACAAGGAATAACAGGTATAAACTTGAGCACAGAAGGTTCCACCTCAACATGAGGAAAAACATCTTTACTGTGAGTGTGACAGAGCACTGGAACAGGCTGCCCAGAGAGGCTGTGGAGAATCCTGCTCTAAAGATTTTCAAAACCTCCTTGGATCTGTTCCTGTGTGGCCTGCCCTGGGTGATCCTGCTTTGGCAGGGGAGTTGGAGTTGATGATATCTAGAGGTCCCTTCCAACTCCCACCATTCTATGATTCTATGATTGCATCTGGAAATCAGAGCACCTGCAACATGCCTCTTGGACTTTCTGACAGTTGCTATGATACCTCTCCACTGATAGGTGTGACCAGACAACCACAGATCAGGGTCAGACAGGGATTTAAGGCACTAGCTCATCCCTGAAACTGTACAGAGTTAAACAGGAAAGCAAATGACAAAGAACCTAAACCAAATCTGCTTTGAAAAACAGCTCAAAAATATTGCGTGTAGTTCTCTACTTACACCTAGACATAGAAATGTGCCAAAACTGGGAATTTTACCAAAGAACCCTATCTGCACAAGTGTTTTCAGAGAGTCACATTAACCCTCAGAAATCCTGCTCTGCTTTTTATAGAACCTTAATTTAAACAATGAAGGACTCTCTTTAGTATATGCTCCTCCTCTGGGCTAAATAACAATCTGTTTCAGTGTCTATTTTTCAGTTATTCAAACACAGGCACATAATTGCAACTCCCGTTTTAATCTCAGTGCACAGGGTGGAATAAGTGGATTTTAAATTTGACAAAATCAGTGTATCTGGAACTTATCTTTCATTGGTATAAATGCCACTTTCTCTAATTTGGCACAAATGCAAATATCTCTTTGCATCCCATCTGTGCTGAGAGGACCGTGTTCACATGTATAACTGTAAGTACAGTAATCACTTAACTTTATACAATACAGTATCCCCCAAAAGCACTTGGCTTAATGGTAATAATTACTAAGGCTCCATTCAATTAAAGTAGTTAATTTTGAGTATGGAATTTTGCCCATTCTTAGACATTCTTTTGCTCCCAATTGTAGAAATCATCCATCTGGGTAATATCTGCACATTTCTATGGTGCCTATTCACAGTACCCTGCTCAGACTTTAGGAAGACTTTGTAATGTATGAGGTATAAATACAGAAGCTGGGAGTTATTCATAGAGGAGCTGAGGAGGTTCTAAACCAGAAGTCCCAATACTTATACCAACCAATTGCATTTAGTAATTTTTTTAATCGTATCAGCAGAACAGATAAAACACCTAAAATCATCCATATATATTCTGTAATTTTCTTTGCTTCTCAGCACTAAATTAATCTCCTCCAGAGATCCTTTTGCTCTTAACAGCAGTGCGAGAACAATTTTACCTTTCCCACAGACATGAGATCTTTCCTCACATGAATAGAGATGGCACCCCTACCTAACTAGAAGGTCAAATCAAATCTTTATGGGCTCCAAACTTCAAAAATAATAAGGTCCTAATAAATGTAGACCACAGGAACAACTGACAAAAAAAAAAAAAAGAATCTTACCATGCCTTCTTCTGGAGGAGATTTAGAATTTCCTTTCCAAATAGGTCTAGTTTAATTACTTCTCAAAACCTTTCTGTTTTATTAGGGCATCTCTAATGAGCAACTCCTACAAGGCAATTCGTCATCTTCCTGCTCTGTGGTAAGTAATTTTCACTGAAGGAAAACAAGTTCAACATGGCACTTACAAGAAAAAATGGGTGTGTACTGTTCTGATTTTCTAATCAGACTTACAGTGTGTATGGTGATAAAGACAACCCTGCAACAATTTTAGGGGGTCTAACTCCTTTTTACTTTGAAAAGATTTACATATCTTAAAATTAACCAAGTTCTGATGCCTGGAGCATAAATGAGTATTTCTGGTTATGTGTAACACAAGGACTGTCAGTCTCCACCCAAAAAAGGACTTAAACTCTTGCATCTAGCTCAGAAGGGAATGGGTGTTTTTCATGTATGATGACAATGTCTTTTGTGGGTTCATTTTAGTTTCTTTTAGAAAATATGGGTTTGGAGGTCTCTGATGTGTATGTATATTTGCATAGCCAGATTGGGAAAATGTTGTATTTGGTGACTACAATCCTTTTTATTGTCTGTAGTACTGATTAAAAAAAAAGAACATAGAAAATACTTGGGACATTTTAAAAGTCCTAGATGAAGCAGAAAATTTCCTTCTGATGCTATCTGTATTTCCACCCTTCCTCTTTTAAATATAGATCTTGTACCTGCAGGTGCGGTGGCTACACAATGTATTCAGCAATAATCCCCTCCCAGGACCAAACCCCATACTGTTCTGGCACCTGGGAGAGACTGTGCTGGGTGCCCACATTAGCTTCCATTTCAAAAACAAACACCTGCTTTTCACATTTTAAAGAGAACAGTGCAACTCCTGGGCAGAAATGCATCTGCAAGTGTCAACATCTCTCTCTGACTTTCTGTACCATGCTATTTGCCTTTCTGTCATGTGGGTTTTCTCTCCTCTTTGCACTTCTGTTCCTTCCTGCAGGTATACCTTTGATTTCTTTTTGTGACATATCAGTTTGTCTTCCTACTCGCAGTTCAAATGTGTTGGGTTTCCCCCCACCCCGTTCCTCCCTCCAGACACTGATTTTTGTTTCCAGACAACCAACACTATCCCGCTTTACTTTTCTGAACAACATGCATGCTCCTATCAGCAATGTTCACTTCTTTAGGGACATAGGAGACTCTTTTGTCTTTTACTTTATTATTTCCAAAAATAGACTTTTATCTTTTTTTTATTAAATTGATAAAAACACTTCATTTTTTTCTGGCAATAACAAAATTTGTCATTGGCTTCAGTTTTTGTTATTTGCTATTGTTTTAAACATGTATTTTTGGATGATGAAAAAAAACAAGCAGAATTTAGACAGAGACAGCACAGGGAACATCAAGTCCTTACATTAGTCTTGCTTGTGTAGCACTTTGGCCTTCACTGCTAAAATCAAAAGGCAGGCTGAAAAGCATCTTTAAATCAGCTAACTAACATCAGCAGTATGAAGGTGGACTGCTCTAAACAATTCTTAGCGTGCTGCGTGCCCACCTTCTGCCCTGGCTCGGGATTTACTTTCTCATGTGTGCTAATAACTCTACTCATTGGTCACAGCAGTCAGAGCTTCAAGAGTCTTCAACACTTCTCAATGTGGAAGATTCTCCATTGATGCCAGGAGGAGGGAGCTGTCCCATATCTGTTCTTTGCATCTCTAAACAGCAGCTGAGCTTGTTTGAAAACCTCTTGCCAGTTCTGAACAGCTCTTTACTTCTTCAAAACACTCAAACTGTCAACAGGTCCCTGCCACAACTCATCCTGAGGAGCTGTGCCTGCCAGCAACAAAATTAGTTTCTTAATATTTAAATACAGGAATAGCACAGGGTATTTCTTTGGGCAGCAATTACATGCTGAAATCTAAGCTGTTGAGTCTTTGTGCTTCTTGGCATTCAAGCTAGCTCCCATCAAGGCTGACAGAAATATTACCTCCCTGTGCTGCAATGGTTTGTCCTAACCAAATCAGAAAAGAATAAAATGTGGAGTTAATGCTAAAACCTGCTTAGCTCTCACTGCCCCTCTTTCACTGTGCAAGAAGCACTGCTTTTATTAAGCACACAGGTACAAAGTAATCAGGAGACATTTCAGTGACGTGACCATGAAGCAAAACAACAACAACGGCTCTTGTTCAATTGCTGGCTAGGATACAGAAAAGCTGCTTGTGCCAGTGGCTTCCTTGTTCCTTCTGTGCTACCTCTTTGGGTAATTCCAATTGAAATGTTGAGGAAATACAGTCTGAGACTCCTGTATGCCAGATAGCTCCACTAACGATCCATCTGCAAAATATGTTACTCGCTTCATTTAAGGTTAATTTGGAGAGGAGGGGGACCTATTAGGGGGATTCACTGTCTACAACACAGTGACATTAAGTAGTTTTTACTCTGACTTGTGTGCATGGCAAAGTTAGGAATCAGTCTGCCCAAATGGGACCCCTTGGTTTCTTTATAGGTATGCAGATATATCTAGGCACTACTGGAAGGAGGGTGCTGGTGGAGAAGAGGCAGAGAGATGGCACCCTAGGCAGGAGGAATGGGACTTTCCCTACAAAGCCCCAGTACCCTGAAAGTGGAGAAATAAGAATATAGCACATTTCCTGATGGCTACTTCTACCCATCTCTTTTGTTCCCAGAGATGTAGCAACATTAGATTTCTTCTGCTCTTTGCACTAGGGAAGCAATTCCCACTTCTGCCCCTCTAGGAATTCTGAACTGCCAAGGCTTGGACCCATCAGCCCTGAACAATGCAGCTTACTTTTTTGTGTCACACTTCTTGGAGGTCTGTTGACCTTTTCCCACCAAGGCAAGGGTTGTTTGCCTTGCTGGATTTAAAACAAACAAACAAACAAACAAACAAACAAACCAACAGGCAAATATAAGAAACAAGGAGAGAAATAAGAAGAGTATGTAACACAAATCATTTTTTTTCAAAGAAATATGTGCCTTTCTGGGAACAAGAAATTTCTGTACAATAAATTATCTGGGGATTGGCAGCTGAAGCCTTGTTTAGTGGCAAATATACATGACAACCATAGTTAATGACTTGAAAGAAAGGACTGAAGCAGAATTTTCTGAGAAAATCAAATCAAACATTTGCTACCCCACATTTTAAGACAGGTGAAGTTAAAAAAAAAAACAAAACAAAGCAAACAAAAAAACAAAACCAAAACAAAGACAAAAAAACCCCAACAAAACACTGATCCTGACTCACTTCAGTGTTTTCCTGTGGCTCCAACACAGTGAAGAAAATACATGGCAATCTGTCGCAGATTACTGGTGCTGAGGTCTCACTGCTGTCAAGTTATAGCACAGATTTAGTCACCCAAAGAGAAGGAAAAGGACTGTAACTAAATTGATCCTTATTTAGGTAAAGTGGCTGCAGAGCAGTGATTCTGATAAGGAATGAAATGTGTTGATAAACATCTCTCTTTTGCCTCTATGTCCCTTCTTTTCCGGCTTCATATCTTTCTCAAGCTAATTCTTTCTCTCAGTCACTCTGGCAAAGCTGATCAATTTTTGATAGGTGGTCAATTTCCCATCAAACTGGTTTTCTTTCCCCAACAGATAATTGCTTTTCAGCAGAATGATTTTTTTCCCCAGGAAAATAATGACAGTTTCCTCTGAAAATATTCTGATTTTTCTCATAGCAAATTTTATATATCTGAAAAAGCTGCCTGCTCCAGATCTTCAAGGTTTTCAGGGTGAAAATGAACATCTCTTATATTAATATTAATTTCTTCAGTGGAAAGATGAGGCTCACCTTCTACACCAGCTGCCTTGCAATACACATACATTTCAGGAAACACCCGAAATCTGGTCCTAGGCACTGCTGTAGAAGTTTTTTTCTGAGATAGAAAGAGCAAAAGTATCTGTTCTTTAATTGCTATTATAATTTTTACAAAAGTAGCTGAGAACCCAACTGTTACTGAAAAGACATTCTAGTAGTGCTCATATCTTATGATCTTCCTTACCCTGGAGGGTTTTCTATTAAAGAAAATATATCTGATGTCTCAACAAGACCAAAGAAACAAACCACCCTAAGCAGCAGGTTCAACCAAACACAACACCAAACTAATGAAGTAAATCACTGCCTCAACATGTAACATGTTGTATTCACTCCAAAAAGCTAAAACAAAAGAAAGTAGCCACTAACTGATGACATCAGGAAGCACAGGTCATGCTCTGCAGCTTGTGAGTAACAATTGTTGGGGGGGAAAAAAAAAAAAATCCATGAAGGCCTGACAAAATCTAACTTTTAGACCAACATTAAAGCTTCTAACTTCTGTCTAGTTTTCAGGAGTTCAAAGCACACCTCTGATACATATTTACCAGCAGATCTGTAAGTAGGTTTGCAAGTTTGCCCAGTTATTTCAGTTTGACAAGTTCTAAAGCCTAACTTAAGGACTAGCCTTTAAAATCTACACTTTTCCTTAAACTTCAGTATTCAGAATGGAAGAGGGAAGATTATGAGTGGTGTAAATGAGGGAGGTTTTTAAGTAAAAGACTACACTTATGAGTGAAGATGATGACATGTGCTACCTACTAAGGGAATCAAAAGTATTCTTCATCAACAATTAACACCTCTCTTTCTCTCTCTGTTTCTTCTCAGAAATGATCCCATTTCTGCAGTTCAGCACCATCCAAAACCTGACAGTTTGGAAGCAATACTGTTGCCGATTGAGTCACTCTGACAATAACAGATATAATAACTCCTTTTCCCTTATACTCTCTGCTGCAGGCAACTAAGAATGTTATTCTTATTTTCAGTCTGGGCTTCTGCAATGCTGCAAAATGAGAAGAGTTTATACTCCATAGCTAGGAAACCAGAGAAAGGGACATCTCCTCATAAGATAGGGAAAAAGTGAAAGAACCTAGTACACAGACAGGCCTTGATACAGAGCCCATTCTCCAAGTGGATGAGAACCACCTCTAGTTATGCACAGGGGTCATCACACTGGGTGATACTTGACAATGTTTTGACCATCCCAGCTCCAAGAGCGGTCAGAAGAGATAGATGCCTGATCATCTGCCCCATATGTCATATCTCTGGTTGAGAAGCAGGCGGCTTAATTTGTGAACAGAGATGTTTAGTATTCTGTCTAAAGTCTTTCTTCCCTGACACGTATAACTCCTGACAGGCCTGTTATCCATTTGTTTGCCCCAATTTTTGCCTTCAATGAATTTCTGTGCCAGATTAGTTCCACAGTTTAATTACTCTCTGTGTGATAGCCTATTCCTCTAAGGCACTCCTAGATGCACTTTAGACAACTATTGCTGGCAGGTGACTTTATACACTCCTAGATAATCAATCACACGCAAGGGATAGTGTTTGAGTATGCAAAACTATACAGAAAATCAAAGGCTGTCCTATAAATATCTGGCTTGTACTATTTTCTGTTATCCATCTGATACAACAGGATTTTGATTAACCCTCAGTTTCACCATTTTCTCTATGCATTTATGGCATTCCTTGGAATGTTAGTTCACACTCCCTTCCGATGCTCCATTGCCATGAAACACCATTTTTTAAAATTACTAGATAGACTACTGCTTATTGTAGAATGCTTCCTTTCTAGACAACGGGTTAATTGAGGAGATCTGTACACAACATTTTCCTCAGTCTGTTCTACATTACAGCAATTAACCTTGGGTCCAGGACAGCAGACACAAGCAATTTGTTTTCATATAATCCTTCAACTGAAAATCTTATTCCTGAGTGTCTCTGGTAAGCTTTGAGAATTGTTTCTTAAATCCTAGACATGAGCATACTTGCCTCTTATTAATCACAGTTGATACACACACTTTTTTTGTTTGTTTGCTGCTTAAACATTTTAAAAACAGTATAAAAATGACTAGAGCATGAACACAAAAATATGATTGATGAAGTATGTGGCAGCATTATATTAAAAGGGCTCTTTGAAATTTCCATCTATATTCCAATCCAGTTACAAAGGTCCAGAGTGATATAATGGGATTTAAAAAGCCCCACGATTGATCAGCTAGATGACTCTACTGATGCAGCCCTGTGTAGCTTTCATCCTAAAGCTCTCTGGCAACTGCTGGCATCAGGAAAAGACACAGAAGTGAGAAGGGAGCATATTAAGTGTTGGAGATAAAATGAGGATCGGATCCAAACTGGGCTGGGGATCCAGACTGGGTCACCCCTAGGGATCTGCACAATGCTGCTGTAATTTACCCAGACGGTGTACGTACAGCTGTTTAAATTGTGTGTGTGCAGAGAGGTCCAGAAAGAAAAGGGATGGGGTGCAACATCCTCCTAAGGGGAATGGCCTCTTCACCTTTCCAATGCTGAAACTTGAGCACTGCCCTTGCCTTTCAAATCATACCAGTTGAAGTTAAGTGAGCCTCATCCTTTAGCAGTGGCACGAGTTTTTAATTGAAAGCTAATGGTATGTAGAAAGATCTCAGGCTACTTGGATCATCAGCAATAATCCTCTGCACACAATGGCCAAATTTGACACATATTTAGTCCAGGCAGCATCTTGTAGAGAGATTACTTGAGTTTCTGCCCACTGAAGACAAGCATGGAAACAAGGAATGAGGAGAAGAGATTAAGGACATTGCTACTGGTCCTGCAGGAGCAGCAAGTTTGACAGATGTATATGTGCAAAGGTATCAGGATGGAGAATAAGACCAACTGAAAGTCAGTCCAGTTTCATGGGACACCAACTCCACACCTAGAACCAGGGCATCTCTGAAGGGCAGCAAACCCTGCACAATCTTAGAGGAAAACAGAGGGAGCAAGTCACATACATCTCATCTCCTTATCTGTGTCATAAATTACATAATTATAATATGCAAGTATGTGAAATAAACTGCGTGCAGGAGAGGGGGATGGGGAGATGGGGGAGAAAATAGGAAAAAAAAGCCTCTATAATCACAAGATTCCAAGTAGGTGGTTTTAAAAAGATGGTAAATTAAACTCTGAACTTTCACAGTAAACTGATTACAAATTACAAGTTATATTTGCTGCAATTAGTGGTACATGCAGTCAAATCACAATCAGCTTAAATAACATAAAGACAAACTTAAATAACTTAAAGACAAAAAATATAGAGGGAAAGAGTATCTAATCCACAGGCAAAGCTCATGGGAGAAGGTGTTCTGGGTGTCATTGCCCAGAACACTGTTTAGCCCACGGACACACCTGTAGGAGAGGTGTGCTGCTGTGGCTACGAATATGGCAGACAGGCCACCAGACTGAAGAAATTCTAGTCTTCCTATGAGTGGAGTTAGATACAGGGAGAGAATATGGGAGAAGACTGCTTCACTTTTTTACAGTACTAAATTAATCTGAGTTTGCATTTTGCAGCTGATACTTGAGTTGAAAGAAGAAGAAACAGACTCTTGCAGGTGTCATTCCAAAAATGTCATGGGTAATTACAGTGTTCCTTGCACGAACTCTACAAGCAGCTTTTTTACTAACGCATTTACCATCCTGTCCTACATATGCTGGTAACACAGTTGCTTAAGTTATTTGGATGCATCAGTCCACTATTCAAAAAAACCCAAACAAACACATAGCCACAAGCCCATTGCTTTAATAAATACTTAATTGAGAAGTATATTTGTTAAAATATCAATTTATCTCTGTAACAAAATGAATAACTCTAAAATATTTGTTCATCTACATATTTTAAAATACCACAAAAATCCAGCTAATCCATTATTTGATGATAATTATTCTACTAGCTGTAGATGAAAGCAACAAAAGAAAAAAATTCCTCTGACAGCTTAATTCCCATGTCTCGGCATCATCCTCAATACAATGCTCTAAGACACTAAAGGAAGGTAAAGTACAATGTTAATTCTTATCATATTCAACACATCTTTTAAAAGACAATTCTTATCTCCTGAAAAATTACTCAATAGTTGTCTCCACTTTGCAGTGCTAAAATCCCAGGGTAGATTTTAAAAGGGATTTGTACTTAGGATCACCAAAAAAATCCCCACTCTAGTTCAGGAATGTGTTGCATTCCTCTTAGATTTCTTGTCAGATGAGACTAATTTAAAAAGGTGTGCATTTATTAATCAGTCTGTGCTTCAACCCCAGGCTGCTTTTACTTTGTTTAGATGAAACCAAAATAAGACAGAAGGAAATAATTATTAAGGGCAGCTTATGCTATGAACAAATGAGGCACATTTCAAATAAACATATAGCACCTGAATTTATAACTGAATGCTTTAAAACGAGTCTTCACATTATTTCCCCCCCTGTTAATCTGAAATATGGCCCTGCAATTTCCAATTAGAAATAGTAAAGCAAGGCCCCAGTCTGAGAACTCTGTTATGGTCTGGATTCTGAAGACCACTTAAGCATTTACTTAAAGAAAAAATTGAATACACAATCCTGGAGTAATAAACTGAATTGGAGTGATCTGTGTGCTGAGCATTCATGAATCTGAGCCAAAAGCTTCAGCACAGTGGTATGAGGAAACACAAACATCTCACTTTTTGTTCCATCTTCTCTGTCCATGGTAAACTTTAACAACTGTATATGGATAAGGAGCCTACAAAATATTTTGTCCATTTTCACATCTCCTTAAGAAGCCAACACCTCTCTTTAAGAGCTTAAGTAATATTCCCTGTTTATTTTATACTGTAGCCTTCCTGGTTTTTAAAAGAAAATCTAAGCATTAAGAGTTGTAGATTTGCCAAAGGTCATAAGTAAAGCCGGTGGTAGAGAGCCAGAAGATTGAAGAGATCTGATTCCCAGACCCAACTTTCTATATCATTCCATAACCCTCAATTCTACTGCATTTGCCTTGCTGAACTGAAACTGGAATAGTTTCAAGGAGGTATGCAGTCATCTAAAACTTTTTATTAGAAATCAAAGGAAGGTGCTCTAACTCTTTGAAGCTTTACAGCGTATTTTCCCCTGGGGTGTTAGTTGTAGTACTGAGAAAGTGATTCACAATGAATAATTTATCCAATGAATTTAACTTGATTTTTACTTCAGCAATATCTATAATCAGATTGTGATTTTCTCCCATCTATTTGTTACTTAAAACTGTTTCACAAATTAATTTAGCAATTGCTGCCAGTTTACTATAGTCTCAATTATCTGATTACCATGGGAGAGCCTGAATTATTTTGACAATAGGAGTTCTGTAAGATTGATGGAATTTGCAGTGTAAGGCAGTCACTTGCAGCCACCTCAGCAGAACATAAAGTGTGGAACACTACTCTCAATCTACAGATTGCACCAAGGCTTTGGGCTTTAAATTAGAAGTAGTTTTTATAAAGGTAAAGAAAGATATTGAATTGTAGAACAACTCTTCTTTAAATTTTCTACAAAAAAGATTTGACTCCAATTATGAAAATATTTCACTTTATATATAAAGTACAATTAATGTCAGGATTCCTAAACTTGAGGACTCTAGGTTTTGAGCTCTTCTAGCCTCAGTCCTTGAAGAATCAGTACTAGGGGAGACCCCAGGAGATGCAGAAGAGCAAACACCGGGAATTTCTGGAAGTGTCAAGTGAAAATTAAGGATGGTTCATCCCTAACACTCACTGCTTGACCTCTTTTAAATGGCCCATTTTCCACAAACTTTGCCTTTCAATAACTTTTATCCAGGAACTCCATTTTGCTAAAATTGTTTTCAAATTCAGTAACACAGTGGAGCTATTTTCAACTTAGCTTGAAACAAGGGAGATCAGAAACACTTTGAGTAGCTTAAACAAATAGGAAAGGTAGGATTAGGAGAACTAACCAAGCAATAACAGTTTGTACAGAGGATGGGAGAGCGGCAGGACTGTCCATTTGTTTGGTTTTGCTTCCAAGAGTAGGTGTGTTAGATCTACTGTGTCTCTGCTAACATATTGTTTACTTTTTATATCCCTTCTTTATGAGCTCTGAGAAGTTATTCTCCTTACATTTCAGCATTCATCACATGCTGGCGGTTCACTGAATGTTACTCAAGTATTTTGGTTTTAAAGTCGGAAATGATTTTAAGAACTAAGTTTATTAATATATTGGCCACCATCCACTCAGATATGGCAACCCAAAACTTTTGCATCTCAAGATTTCAGTTTCCTTCCTATTTTCCTGATTTCTGCATAACTGAAAAAGAAGAAAGTTTTTTTTATCTAAACCTTATTATTTCTGAAAAATGAAGCTATGAGAAAACCAGAAGTCATTATCAGCAACAAAAACCACAGTATTACTTTTTCCTGCAGTCTGACAATCACAAAAAATAGTAAGACAAGCAGTGGAACAAGCCCTGTCATTCTGACTAGAAATCCTTCCCAGAACTAGCAGTTTAATGGTATTTGACTCAAGAGAATTGAATTCCTGTTTGTGCTTTTTCTCTGCTTTAGTCCCAGTTATCCCATTTCTTACCCCATTGAACTACTAGTCACACACTGTAATATCTGCTGTGGAAAATACATTCCTACAGAACACTGATTTGTTATTAACATGGAAATGCTGTTCATGTTCTCAGTGGACCAACAAGTGGCTGCAGCCTCCTGGATATATAACAGTTCTCTTCTCTGTAGATTTATCAAAATGATTTTTTATTATTTAAGGGTAGGGATAAGTTTTATTCCTCCAAAACAGTTATAAAAGTCACTCCTATATTGAGGGCTTCTGTTATAAAGCACTTTGACACACTGTTGAAGAAGGAAATCCTGGTACCCAAAATTCATCAGGAGTCAGGGGAGATGCAGCCCTCGCAGCACTGACTAGAGAGAGAGACAACTCTCCTCATTATGAGATGTTTGGGTTTGGTATGTAATAGGAATAGAGGGACCATTGAAAAAAGTGTGGCTTTTAGGCATTTGAGAGACTTGAGGTAGAGGGTGTCAGGCTGATGAGTGCATTGCTCCAAGTTTCCTTGCTGAGCAAAACAAGACCAGATTCTTCTCCATTAAGCTGTCAGTTTTTAAGAAAGTCAGACTGAGGGAGGAAAAGATACACTACAAAGTCTAAAGGAAGGAAAAAAAATCCCCACAAACCTGTTATTCTCTTCTGTTAGTCATTTTCCTGTCACTATGTTTGGGGGCTCTGGAGGAAATAGCTCTTTAGAAGGGGCTTCAATAAAAATAAAAAAGAAAAGAGAAGTGCCAAGAGAAATGATTGGAAGACTTTTTTCACGCATAAAGAGCAGCATAAAAGATACTAGATCCATTGGTAGAGGCAAACAGAATTACTGAATAATCGGTTATCATAATAAGAGTAAGCTTAACCCATATGTAGAATTAACTGCACATGTCTGAAAGAGTTTTTAGTCTCTAAATCCATTTATTTTTCAACAGCCTCTCATAAACCATCCAGACCAAGAAATGCTTCCTGAGAAAAGTTTCTTCCAAGATGCTTCCTCAATGAAAAACACAGAATGATAGAGTGGTTTTGTTTGGAAAGGAACCCTGGAGAGCATCTTGTCCAACCCTGATACAAAGCAAGGCCAACTTCAAAGCCAAATGGTAACTCACAGTAACTCGGAACTTTTTAAAACAATTTCTCCTTTGGCTAGTGCCATTTAAACACTTTGTCAGATAGAAAAGCTGTACAGTGTCATAAATGGAGCTCTAACACATCATTGAGTGAAGGATTCAAATAGTGATTCTTCAGACTCTTCCTAAGCTTAAACCAGTCCTTCTGATTTATTTTACTATCTGAAACTGGTGAGCCTCATCCTGATATTTCCTCTTATTAAGACAGCCCTGCTTGGAAACCTTGCTGGTTTTCTTCCCATTTTATGTTTCAGTTGGTGTTTTTTAAAAAAGTACAGTCACTCTCAATCGAAAATCTTCCATTGAAAAAAAATTCCAATCATCAGTCAGAATATTCCACTGTAAAACCTAGATTTCCATTCTCTCATGTTTTTAGCAGAAAAGAAAAAAAAAGAGAAGCTTAATATCTAGAAAATTAGCTTAGCTATTGATGCTGTAACTGAACTGTACCTTTTGTGCTTTGATAGTTTAATTTGCTACCTCTGGAAGAAACACACAAGTTCTCTGATGGCAGCTTGTAACAGAACACAGTAAAGTGTTTGTACTTCTATTGCCAGTTATTACAGGGCACATTCAAAAAGAGACTGAGAAGTAATTTCAAATTTAATAAACCAGAAATGTAATTAAATTATTGTTGTACTTCATAGGTAAGCATAGAATTTTTCTATGAATTGTTAAATGGAATTTTAAAGCAGCATTGGTAGTTCCCATGATCTATCTCAGGCAATCAAGGTAGTTTCAGGAAATCATAGCTCTTAAGATAAACTTTTTGTGCTAATTCTAGTCTAGAGATACCCATATTAATCAGGTTCAGAAGGCTTTAGAGATTTTGTAATTTTGCTGTGATTACAAAATCAATAGCAATACTTTCTGTCTGTCAAAACTAGGACAGAGTTGGTCAATATCAAAGTCAATGACATTCTATAATATAGAAATACTGCAATACAGTATTTTATCAACATGTCACTACCTCCAGCAGATATGCAGCTGTACATACATACACCTGTAGAGTTCAAAATTCTCCCAGAAAATGAGACTATAAATGTCATTTAGTTGAACCACACAGACCACAAGATAAAGAAGAGTAACCATATGGTGGTGTTAAATGCTGTCATAACACACATGGGCTGGATCCTCAGTTAAAACCAAAACCAAGAGCAAATGAAGTTTTAATACTCCCATCTGATCAAGGGCATATTCTAACTTCTGACTAAAACTTTATTACATCTTTTCTGCTATGGACTAGATGACATCAGATCTGACCACAACATGCTCTTTTTCAGGTACATAAGGAAAGAATAGAAAATTCTATTAGCCTGACAACGAATTTTAGTTGGGGGTTATTTCCTACCATTCATGAAATCTCAAAACAATCTACTTTGGAAGGGATCTCCGAAGGTCATCTCAACCAACCCACTGCTTAAAGTAGAGCCAACTTCAGGTGAAATTGGGAATACCTCCAAGGAGACTCCACAGCATCCCTGGGCAACCTGTTCCTCTGTCAGACATACAGTAAAAAAAAAAAACCCAAACCCTTCCTTATATTTTTGTCCTTGTGTCAGTAGCTTCAGGCACAGAAGCCTGCAGCTTGTGGGTAGTCTACCCACATTATTTCTCCACACCGGCAAGTGCTGGAGGCATTTGGGCTCCTTGTTTTGTTTCAGCTTTTATCCCACACAGACCCAAATGTAGTCACAGTATTTGTCCAGTGGAGGGGTGATACCTGCTAGCTGGCAGCAAGCTCACACGATTGTTTTACTGACAGCACAGTTTGAATGTTCAATGTTGGAGATGGCCTGTGACTTCATTAATTTTTTCCTTTGCTCTTATTTGAAAACATTGTGTGCATGCTGATTTGTGATCAGTCAAATGTATTTGAAGGCTAGCTGGCCTCTTCCACAAGAGAAAAACACACAACAAAACAGCCAAACTATAATCAGAAAACAAAACAACCCCCCCCCTTTTTCATTCTGGCTTAGCTACAGAAAGAGTCTGACTGGTTTTAGATGAAGCACTGTTAGCTTTGCATGGTACCTGGCTCTCCAGGTACATAACCAGCCCCAGGCAGATTCTACAATGCAGCTAAATGAATGAATAACACCTTTGTACAGGTCATGTTAAAAAAACACTGCTTATCCTCCTTGATTGTGCCTGTTACATACCAAACCAATTTGCTCAGGGTAGCAAATTTTGCTCTTAACATCTGAGCAAAGTCGAAGTCTTTGTTAGAGCTACTGATGTGTTCCTGAAAGCAGGATTTGGTCTAATGTTTAAAATGGATCTAGAATAGAGTATACACAATGCCTTAAGTAGTTTTTAAGTGGTTGTGTGGTTCTTGGGGCTTCCCCTCCTCTCCCTGTATTCCTTTTTTGTCTTCTGGTACAATAGAAACATTTGTCTACGTAATTGTAACATTGAAAGGCTGAACATTTTAAAGGAGAAAGTAAACAGAAGCATTTGTGAGATAATTGTTTTAAGTGTTCCCCTTTGTATGATGAAGTAGTGTAGTAATTTCATTGGAAGGTCAGAGAGCACAAAAAATAAAGACTAGCAGAAATGGAAAACTATCAACACAGGTTTTTTGAAACCACTACTAATTGAATATTGGGAAAAGGAAAGGGAAAGAGAAAGGGGGAAAAAAAGTCTTTTACATATTGATTCTGCTAGAGACTGGAGAACAAAGAGAATAACACTGTTTCCATTTTCAAGTGATTACTACTACATTTTCATACAATGCTAAGTAGTTGCATGCTAAGTAGGCATTTCAAGTTTGCAAATTTCCAGCAGGACTTGCATGTACACACAACCAACCCAGCATATAAAATACTACAGATGCATCACGTCCCATACATTGGATATTCATTTTAAAATTTTGAACACGAGTTCTTTTGTCATTAGACAGAAATCTTTCGCTAAGCACAGAACTCTAACTCCAAGCCCTTGGCCTGAAAGTGTTATTTAGTGTGTCACTGGTAGGGTCCAAGGCTCCCCGCAGTGAACCAGGCTGGCGAGCAGCAGAAGCTGCAGGGGAACGCTGCTTGGAGCGCCCAGCCCAAAGCCCAGGCAGAGCCAGCACCCTCAGCATTGCCTCACAAAGCTTGGACAAATGTGGGCCAGAGCTGTATGGGACCAGAAGAAGTTACTGGCCCAACTGGACTGGCACAGCTCCACTTCCTTGTTTTTGGAGACAGGTACAGATATAGTGCTATGATCAGAAACCAAGTGAAAACTCTTTGGGGGTAGGGAACAGGTGAGCCTTCAGTCTCTAGCTACAGAAGACTTATTTGCAACACAAGGAAACAAATGCTGTTGCTATTTGCCACGACTTCCTATCACCGAACGAATCACAAAGTGTTTGAGTGGACATTAACAGGGCTTTTCAGTTGAGGAAAACATCTTGGAAAACCCACAGAGCCACCAGGTCACCTGGCATCTCACATCATGCAAATAAGATCTTTATCTTGTTATGCAAATTGCTTTCAGAATAGATATTTATTACAATTGTAAACATGCCTTTGCAGATCATCATGTTTTTATCTTTTTCTACCATAAATACCAATATAAAACTCATCTGCAATTTCCTACCAAAAAAAAATCTTCAGAAACTATTAATTTATGCTTTTCTGGCTGTCACAGAAAGACCTCAAAAAAGTTCTCCTGTAGGAAGAAACAAGAAAAAACTACTTAATTTTAAAAAGTAATAGTAGCTGTAATTCCAAACACTGGGAAGATCAAATAATGCAACTAGGAGAATGAAAATTATAACCATAAATTGCTGTTTAATTGAATGAAAATTCTGTATTTTATGGTCTTGCACTTGTGTATTACTAAGCCTTTGTATATGCTGGAGGAAGTGAGAATTTATTCTGTAGCTTTTTAACAAACAGAAAGAAGTTTGGGTTGGTGTTTTTGCATTAAGAGATTTCTCACTGTCTGAGCAAATCAGATGTTATGGGGCAGAACACAGGACTGGAGTAAATCTACACCCTGAATCATGGGACATGTCCACCAGACCAAAACTCTCCAAGTTTTGGAGGGTATTATGTAGTAGAAATACCCAGACAAACCCAAGAAGTTCAATTATGGACAAAATAGTCCATAAGTGGGTAGGAAATAGGCAAATTATTTTGTTAAACCCATTTTGGAAATATTAGCCCAAGTTCAATTTTGATAGTTAATTGAGCAGAATAAATAGAAGACTTTTATCAATACCTGTTAGGAAAACTGAGCTCTTTCCTGAAAGCAAATCCATTGTTTCATTTTCATTTGTTCCTGTGTGCTCTGTATTCACTATCTCTGCACAAAGTGCAGAAGCTTCTTCAGCCTTCAGTACATGGGCTATATATATATTAAAAAAATAAATAAAAAATCATGCCAACAGTCTTCAGATAAATACGTAATTGACTGACAGTTAGTGGGTGTCACCTTCTAATTTAAAAACCATTTTAAATTTAACCATGATATTGTTGAAGAAAAGTATTACCTTTCATTCAATAATTACACTTAATTGGTTTGAAGATTTAAATGCTACATTGCCTACAAACATTTCAAGCTGTGCATAATGTCTAAGTCTTCTCAGAAGGATGAAGTTACTGTAGAGTTTGAGCCTCCTCCTAGACTTATTATAGAAAGAAAAAAAAACACCTTTTCCATCCTCTTTGCCTTACAAGTTGATGCAAACAAATGGCTAGATCTGCAGTCTGGGAGGTGGGGAGCGAATAGTTCAGCTTACATTAATGAAATAATACCACTTCATATCTGCCAGAACAGTGAGAAGCTTGAAATTTTAACCTAAATTTTGGTCTGGTGCTGGGTGTTGAGCATATGCTAGACTGTACCATATTAAAGAGGCTACTCTGCAGAAGAGAACTGTGAACTCACACCAGAAATACTTAACAAGAAGGTGCCTTAAGGTTTCATCTACTGATACACAACATAACAGGGTGTTTGATAGGTAAAACAAAACCAATTCAGTGATACAGACGTCTTCCAGAATTTAGATCTTTGATGGTAGACATCTGCAAACAAAGGGTCCCACATTCTCCTTTCACACCAGTTTCATTTTTGCTGACAGCACCATCTTTTAGCTTTTAATACTGCACGTTCTCTTCCCTGAACCTCAGGCTGTCAAGCTGCCACCCTACATATACTTCAGGAGGCCAAGGACATCCACTATTTTGCACTGGCTATTCAAAGCTTTCCAGGCTTGAGTTCTCACGGGTTAGTAACTCAAGTATTAATATCCACCTACCGCTGTAAGACAGCGCAGAGGGGGGAAGACCACTAAGGCTACATGGGCAGAAAAGTGCCTTTCAGTCCCAGTTCACTGAACCTTGGGGATCTTCTGCCAGAGCACTCAGATTTGCCTTTCAAAGAAGCATCCACTCCCTTCATCTCTGGATAGGGCAGAGTTGGAGGCCAGAAGGACTATTATTCTTGCTTGGTTTTAGTTGAGCCTCAGTAGTTGGTTGAGATAACCAGAGTCATACTAAGCCTTTGAAGTCAGGGGATATTTGTATTATAACTAATCCTTTGGCTTTGTTCTTTCCTATTTCAAGCCCTGCTTTGAACCCTTTTCCTTGTATGATTTGGGTTCAAAACTCATTCTTTCAAAATCTCTTTTATGTTATGACTTTCTTCAGTGAAGGTTTGGAAAGGACCTTGCAGAATTTGGCCTCCACTTTATATAAACAAACAGAGATTTACGGCTCATAGAATTCTCTACAACCCAGTGATTTTATAGCAATTTTACAAACTTCAGGCCTTTTATGGGGTCCACCCATCATGAGCATCAATTACATCTTCCATCTAGCAGCCGGGTGCAGAGGAAACTTCCCAGAGATTTACCAGCAGTCTACAAAGTAATGCTACCTCACCAGCCAGCAAATACTGCTGCTGTGATTTGTGACTGCCGGCTTCAGTCAGTTTGCTCTGAACTATTGAAAAGAATTACTCATTAAATTCTGCAGGAATGCTTTCTGCTTCCAGGATATAATGCCACAGTTTGTCTCCAGCATGCTGCAGTGTGAGGCTGAAGAATATTTATAGAAGATGTTAACCTACAGACATCAGGTACCCCAAAACTGTGCTGGCTGCTCCAGGCTTGACAGTACTCCCAAACATCTCCCAGGTAAATATAAAGGCCATATAAACACACTAACCACAGCTATTCAGGACAAGTAGTTTATGATGCCCAACAAAATAAAAAATCACTTTCCTGCTTCATATAACAGCAAGAAACAAACAAGGAATCCTTCCTGTGGTCTGCAGAGAGTCAGCAGAAATAGGAGTGATCCACCAATGCAAACCTATTCCTTTTTAAGTTGAGAGAGGTCAGCTTGATCCCAATTGTAAAATTCTTTATACAAAGCAGTCTCCCGGTAAGAATTAGGCAAGGCATCGAGACCCATCCCTTTCCTAATCCTTGCCATACCAATACTTTCATACCACTTGAGGAATTTGCTTATACCAGAGAAGTCTATAGATGGCTATTCAGGCAGCTTCCTTTTTGCCTAGCTTTGACTGGAGAGTCTCAGATCTGACATTTTTCTTATAAAAATATCCTCAGTGAGCTAGAAGGAATTTGGATCTATAATAGCATATGAGAAAAATGTCAGTCTGCATCTTCTTACAAATCAAATCAGAAAGTTTCACATAGTTAAAAAAAAGTGCTTAAACAATGCACAGAGGTGAAGCATTTACCATTATTTTGAATTTTGGATGTGAATTGAGAAACTAAAAAGAGCACATCGTTGCAAGTTCCTCTGCTACCACCTCATTCCAATATCCACGTGCAGGAAGGGCACAAGCAAAGCACAGTGAAATATGAACACTACAGGAAGTGTAAGAAGCCCACATCCTGTGCAGCACTCCCCCTTGCAATCCCCCAGCACAGAGCACTTCTTCCTTAACAAGGGGTTCATCATGTTTTGTGTGACATGGGAGAGTCTTCCACTCTGCTGCATAGAGATGCAGTGCTGCTGGTGAAGACATTATAAATCTGCACTTTGTTTTCAGGGATTTGGGCTCATTTCTGCTCTCACTATGCCAGGAAACACGTCTGCTCTTCATGCTAGATTTTCTGACTTAGCCAAACTAATATATTTGAGTGCAGTGAGCGTCACTGCATGCGTTCACCTGACAGAGTTCTTCTAGGTATTTATATTACTTCATGGTATGGATAAGCAACACTTTTAATATAGTTTTCATACAATATCCTTACAAAGAATGAAAATTATACAGCCTTTATTTTAAAGGTAACAAACACTAAACACCAGACAACTACAAAGAATGGTGGCTGCACTGGGATTTACAGAGATCTTAGCTGTGTAATACCTGATGGAAAAGACTGAGTCCTCCTACATGTCATCCAGGGGGAAAAAAGATCCAAACCAACAATACCCCACTCAACATTCTACATTTTATTTTTCTAGTTGCAGTGACTCAATGAGTTTTGTAGACCTTTGCATTCCAGAAGTGAACTAATCATGTCTGCTCTTAGAGTTAGATTGTTAGGTTTGGGGTTAGTGCTCAACATCCATTTAAAAATGTTAGATTACCAGCTTTCCAACTCCTTTGGCCTCTGTTTTCCACGCAGAAGATGGGGAATTAACTTGGCAAAATTTACTTTTGATTTGCTCAGGGTAGAGACAGGATCATTTAAGAACAGAAAACAACAACCTGTTTTTTTGTAATCTATGGTAATGAACCTTATAGCTACTCAGCAATTTTACATCACCTGCTCCTTTCAGTGCAACAAGTGTGTGCACCAAGTGCTCTCATTGCCCAGCAAAGATACTGAAGTGGTCCAGGCTACCTAGCTGAAGGTCACATGAATGGTACAACTTAATGCACAACTACTGCCTGCTGCTTTTTATAAAATTCTTATGGTTGGTACTTAGTAGCTCTCCTGGCAACTCTGCTTGAGTTGGAGGGAGATCTGAGGATTAAGAACTGTTCCTGCACAGTGTGCATCTCACACAAAAGAATGGATAAAACCTCAGGAAATAAGTGGCTGGAAAAATCAATACAGACAGATGTTCCACCAAAATGAAGTATTTTTCATTAAAATAAGAGCAAGCACGTCAGGCCAGGGAGTAAAGACTTGAGCTGAAGTTAACAGAACCAATACAAGCCTGGGTCTGCCTGACAGTTACAATCAGAGTGCCAGAGAAGACAAAGGCAGCAGCAATACAAAAGAAAAATACAGAACAATGTAGACAGAAAATAGATAGTGCTATAGAAGAGGGTAAAATATGCACTATTTAAAACAAAACAAAACCCCAACTGAAAAAAAAACAAAACCAAGCCCCCCCCAAAACAACCAACCAAACAAAACCAAACAGATGTACACACACACAAGCACCAAACCAACCAACCAAACAAAAGAAACCCACCAAACTACAAAAATCCTGAGACTGGCAGGATTTTTCTTAAGAAAAAAATATAAAATCTAATGTTTTACCTAGTCATATGTAACATAACCAAGTCAAGATGCTGAATGTAAAGAAGCTGCTTGAAGGCTATGGTTGCACAAGCAGTGAAACCACCCAGTGCCAGTGAAAAGAGGTCTTGCTCCTCTTTTCTTTCTTCCCCACCCTTCTCTACAAAAAAATTCCACCCTCCCAGGTGAGGGCTTCTGCTTCTCTCCCCTGCTTTTTGCCTCCAATTCCACAGATTGATTCAGCTCTTCAGTATTTCAGATAAAACCCACAAAGATTTACTGTAGGATCAGCTGAATGAGTGGTGAGTGGGATGATGGATTTCAGAGGGAATGTGGGGCAGAGGGAGGTGTAGGATGGAAGTGCTGCCGCCTTCTTGGGCAGCTGAGCTGGGCTTCTACCAACCAGCTTACACAACTAAAGCTGGAAAAGTAGGTCAGCATCTGCCCTCACTGCAGAGGGGAAATGTTAAATGGAGTTTGGTTCAAGACAGATTTTTTGCAGCCAGGAAAGACTAGAAGGAACAATGAAATCAGGAAAGGTTGAAAACACTCTTAAGTTTAAAAAAAAAAATAATTTTTTTTTTTTTCCTTTCTCTTCTGCTCTAGCCAGAAAAATGAAATTGGTTGCTTGTTAATTAGGGGTGCACTAACAGAGTACAGTGCTAAAGATGAACAAAGATTTTATTAATACATCTTTCACTGTTGAGCATAATCTTCTTGCTTCCTTTTGTCATGTGAGGCAGAAAGTCTTTTATAGCAGTGGAGAACCACCTTGTGAAAACCTGGATTCAATGCATTTGAAGTTATGCCCCTGATTTTATTACAGTCAGATTTCATCCAGAGGCTAAATATCAAACATAACTCAAATCTTCTGAAAACCTTCTGAGGTAAAAGCAGCACAGCTTTTGGTTAGGAGAATTTTCATACCACTTCAGAATATTCATTTTATTTTAATGTGTCAGGAGCAGAGCTGTCATATTCATTTGCTCTTGGAGAGCCAAGAGGAGTAACAGGTGAAAAGTGGAAAACCCATCAATTCCTTAAACCCCAGAGTTACTCGGGTTTATGTCACTCAGTTATCAGCCACTGTAGAGTGGCATTATTTTAATCAGTATGATTAAACAATAAGCAAATGCGCTTGATATCTGTCCCTAGTGTTTCTTAAAATGGTAACCAAGGAAGGTAAAAGTGCCAAGCAAAACTTCAAATGGAATACCAGAATTTGTCTAGACAGAGACCGACTGTGTTTAAAAGATTGTACTGATCTGAAAAAAAAGCAGAGACATTACTAACCAGATAATGCAATCTTAATTTGTCAGACCTATGCAATTTCAGCACTTTTCTTGTTCATTTTTCTTGAAATCAAATTATTAGCAAGTGAGTTTTAATATGGATAAGTAAGTAGAATATAATTTATCCATGTCAGAATAGGTAAAATTTGCTTTTGCTTTGTGGTAACTCACATGAGATTTTTCTTCCCTTTCTACAAGTCTGAGATTTTGTTCAGAATCCTTAAGAAACACAATTTCATGCTTAAGTCAGTCAGATCAACATGTTTCATTTAGGTTTCCTGCAAAACCATCAAGCTGTTCCAGTTTCACATAAAAGGTTTAAGACCTGAGCTAGTAACAAAATACAGAGCCAGTTAAATTACCCAATTACTTATTTTTCTTCAGTTAAGAGTAACTGACATTTCAAACTTGTTTCAAGCTCTGTTGACATGAAAAAGGTAAAAGCTTTCAGTACAAATTTTCCAGGGATACAGGAGGTCACATTCATTCCTCCCTGTCATAAGATCCCTAAGCCCCCAGTCACACTCTTGGCTCTCACTAGCACCGACTCAGCATTTGAGAAATCACAGAATTTCCCAAAAATAATTTTGTTTAAGCCATTATAGTTCTATTTAAGTGATACTTCAAGGAGATCTTCAATGTCTAAAAAAAAAATAAAATTTTACCTACAACAATCACATCTCTAACAGCTTCTGCACCAAGTCAGGTAGGAATCAAAACTACATGTTGTCCAAATTCCATGTTTTAATGCTGTCTTCCCCATCTCTGCTGTCTGAAGACGCACCAGACAGGCAACCTATGTTACTTCTAATGTAGATTTCCAGTCAGATGCTCTACTTCAAAATTAATAGCTAATATCCAGCTATCTTCCTCTATTTTTCCCTTCCCAGATTTAACATATATACAAGTAGCTTCTACTGAAGTCACAAGCCTGCTTTGCTTGTCCCTTGAGTAGACAAAAATGCTGTTTTCATGCAATTCTTCCCAAGGTCTTCAGTGCTTTTTATGGGTTCAGGATTTGATTTGTGTAGGGAAGAACTTGTCCTTTTATTAGTCAACACGGCTTGCTTGACAAATTTGTCTAATGTGGCCATATTATATATTTTAACTTGCTGACATCTAACGATTGAACAGAGGTCAGATTGGAAGCTCAAGGATTAACCAGCACTTGTTTCATATTTCATCTTTCAAAACCAAT
Source organism: Chloroceryle aenea (assembly GCA_013399075.1). Classification (NCBI taxonomy): domain Eukaryota; kingdom Metazoa; phylum Chordata; class Aves; order Coraciiformes; family Cerylidae; genus Chloroceryle; species Chloroceryle aenea. The sequence continues at coordinate 1,493,219 of VWZY01014441.1, read as the reverse complement.
AGAAAATCACATGCTCTCTCCAGCTGTCTGTCAGCGAGAGATAGGACAGCTCATAAATAATAAGCAGCATTTTCAGTAAGATGAACCTTCTCAGAGAGGGAAATCTAAAATGAAAAATATAGATTAAATGGTGCTAATTTAAAACAAACTCAATGGAAATAAGATAAATATCTATTCTTTCAGTGGCACATGTTTACAGTAATTATATATTAAATTAATTACTCAAAACCTGGGAAGAAGAAAGCATGTGGGGGATTAAATCACCATAGAGGGATCACTAGTTTCTATATAATGGAACAAGTAAAGACATACTTCTCAAACTGATTAAACTAAGTAATGCTCTCTTTCCCATGCCGGGTCTCTTAGACTCTTATAAAACTTAGCTTGTCACAAGTGACTCTCAGTCATTTAGTAAGATTTTGAAGACTACAAGCTGCAAGCTTGTTTTGGTATCAAAGTGGTTTCCTCGTGCTGCACCTCTTCAAAGCAGTTGACTAGCATACTAAATGATACCAGCACAGCAGAGTTAATACAGATGAAGCCCAAAGCATAGAGGGAAGATGAAGGTACAGACAGATGGAGTTGCCATTTTGCTTGAGTCCCTCTGTAAGAGACTCATTCTCTTTCATATGCACCAAAATTAGCTTTCTTAGGTGAAGTGATTCTCAACCTTTGACAACAGCTCCCTTTATTGTCTATTTATACCCTATATCAAAATACCATCACTGTGTGTCTTCTTAAGAAGTACTACTTCTAGATCTCCACAGCATTACCAAAAATTCTGTGACACTCATTAAGGGCTACTAATTGTAGTAGCCCCCACCAACTATTTCTTGACTTAGACTGCAGGTGAATTGCTTTTACCTGACTTATTACTTGGCTTGAATCACATCTTAAACAAGATTCATAGATTACAACAGGACTAAATTTTTATTTTTCTAAGTAGAGCATCATTCTATAAAAAGCTGAGAAGGAACCCCTTTTTTTTTTTTTTTTTTTTTTTTTTTGGTGTATGGATCAATACAGTGGGAAGAGCATGGTTCCTGATTAAATACTGACATGGTTGTCACTCTTCCTGTCTCTGCTTAAATGTTCTATGATTCCATTCAAAAGTGAGGATTTTTTTCCCTGGGACTACACTGGTATGGAAAAAGTATCTTTCTAGAAATTCTACTTTTATGGTGAATCTCATGTGCCCCTGAGACTAACTGCACCAGGTGCCAGTGACAGGAGCAGGAATCCTCTATCATCTTCTGGTCTCTTATCTAGCAGAGGGACAGATAGCAGATGCAACCTTTGGAGCAGAATCAGAAAGGGAAGGCCTCAGCAGATAAACTGTAGCAGTCTTTGGAA
>VWZY01014441.1:1476067-1491857 GCA_013399075.1 Chloroceryle aenea | reverse complement strand
AAAATTGCACCCATTTCTCAAAAGACTGGAACTGTCATTGGCCAATCTCAATATTTCTGACAAGTGTTTAGATTTGGTGTTACAGCTGTGATACAGCTCTCCAGCTCCAGCTCCAGAGCTGTGAACCCATTCCTGCAGTATCCGTATGTCCTTCTGCATTAGCTTTAATCTTTTAAACATTAATGCTTGTATGGCATTACATTGAATAAAGAAAGAAAAGATCAAATATGAAAAAGAATAAATCCTTTTTCATCTTTTCATGATTCTGCTACTGCTTTAAAAAAAAAAACCAACAATGTTCTGCTTTCAATTGCCAATAAACAATTTCATCATAAAAATTAGAAGACTTGATTACAGTCATCAATTAATTAAATAATCTCACGTGTTAAACTGGTGAAAACCTACAATAACAATTACAATAATGATGTGAACTACACTTATTGATTTCAGTCAAGCTGCTGTGAATCCACACAGATTTAAATATGAGCATGAGCCACAATCATTGTTTCAGTCATGACTGTTTGCACACAACCTTAAAAACTAAGTGTACTGGGATGTAGTATTTCCAAAAGTTATTTGAAAGAGTCTGGATTTCACAGTATACTTTATCCTTATTCTAAATTCTTGTAATGGCTATTAGAATAAACATCAAAAATCTATACTAAGCATTTAACTATCCTATTATTACACTAACAGACCATTTTACAGCCTTCACTGTATTTATTCTTAAAGGTCCCAATGGATAAGAACTCTTATCCCCCACTTCACAGATAAAGGAATACATGGTCCCAACAGCACCATGCTGCGACACAACTCAGCTAACATCCCAGAAATCATCCAGTTGTCATCTGTGAACTTTGCTTTGATTCAACCCAGATGAGATGTTTTTAACCTGGAAATAATGCAGTCATGAAATTACAATATTGCTTCAAACTCTCAACTAGTTTATTTACAGAGAGCCTGGACTTACACCTAGAGAGTTCAAATAATTCAAGATTGGAGAAGAATTGCACAGTAGAGGAAAATCCTCTCAGCTTGACTTTCTCCCTCTCTGTTTGTGTAAATGCTTCACCTTAAGTGCCAAATTACATGACTAATGGAGAGCTGCCAAATAGATATACAGCAAGATAGATCTACAGCAATACAGCAAGCCTGTCTTTTTCCAAAGCATCACAGGCCATTCAAGTGGACATCCAACGTTCCAATTCTCATCTATGATTTCTTCCCCACCTGTTTTGTTTCATCTCTGATCTGAGATTGCCAACTTAAATAAAGCTTTGATGTGTTTAGTAGAAAAGATAGTAAAGATTTGATAAGACTAGAGTTCAACTCAGTACACTATCTAGTAACAGGGTGTTTATTTATACTCCTTTGTTCTCAGTAATGCTGAGAATAAGAGCTTGGAAGGGCTTCTTGTAAATGCTCATCCAGAGTTCATAATGAGTTTTGAACAAGCAAAGATGAGTCTATATTTACTCTGCTCTTGACACTTATCCATTTGCATAAAGTAGGAATTACCAGTAACCTAAATGTGGGTAAGCTGTCAGACATATACCCCACTTTACTATTAACTGTATGCAAGTTATCTACCCGTAGGATACGGACATGACATCCTTCAGCTAAGTTATACAAACGATTGAATCATTCTCCCTGCACAGATCAGGGATAGTGTTTAAAATTCACATAAAATATGCAGCCCTCTTCAGCTGCTGATCTTTTCACAGTTCCTTTGAAATAAAGTATTGCACTTAGTTCAAAAGAAAAAAAAAAAATCATCCCGCAGGAAAAAATCAGAATAAACAAAATATTTATTTGGCTTCCTAGACAAACTAAAACAAACTCAAGCAAGAGGTGTTAGATGGCAGCTGGTGAAGGCTCAAAAAAATCAGAAGGTTTGGCAGTCAGAGCAGCTTTTTTCAAAGGCTGAGATGGCTGAGAGGAAAGAATAGTTGAGTAGAAAAAGATGATGCAGAAGAAGCGGTAAATGTATAAACCGGTAAGAAGTGGTAAACCAATATAAAACTATAACGTGGCATCAAAAGTTGTGATATGTTAGAACTGAGAAGGACACACAGCATAGGAAAGCTGTATCTCAGAGAAGCCTGTATCCAGTGGCCAGGAGAACACCTTAGAAGTCTTCTTCTGACATTAAATTCAGAGGCTGGAAAGAAATTTCATCAACACTTGCACACTCACTGCTTGTCAAAGGGAGACCACATCACCCTACTGCAGAGCATCTGTATTCCTGGCTGGGGAGCCAAGCTGCCTGCAAACCCTGGACAGCCCTGTGCTCCCTGGGTCAAGGCTTTTCACAAGGAATTTCTCCCTACATACACAAGGTTTAATCAGAGTTCTACAACAGCACATGGGTCCTCTCACAGTCATCAGGAAAGACGGTACAGAATATTCCCACAACCCCACAGATTTACATGACAATACCTAAAATTTATACTGAGCATGAAGGGACAAATGATACTTCTAGTACAGACTATAGGAGAGTTTTATTAGAGTTGCAGGAACTTAGTACAGGTTTTGTTTGGAGTTTAAGAGTAAGTTTGACCCAGCAGAGTCCCTTGGGCACTAAGAAAATACATGAAACAGCAGAGAAACAGTGGCCAGCAAGATTATGGGAAATATTTATGTTGTGAGGAATGGTTTCATCTGTTCTCCATCAGTAAGAAATTTATTTAAACAGCAATGCCATATTTATCTCAACATGACATAAGAAATAACAAGAGTGGGGAAACAATTGGTAGTGTTCTTTAGATCAAATAATTCTTTCAGTATCAACATCTGCTTATTTGTTTATTAGTCAACATCACAGTCAGCAACAGTCCTCCGATCAAACATGAAATGTAATCAGCATTTCATCTGCTCGAGGTGATTTTCAACCACATGCAAAACACGAAACATTAAGTTCCATCTACGTCCCATTTTGAAGGTTTGAGTGGTTATCTTTATGGTTGCTCTGTGTACTAAATGGACATTTGCCTGGAATTAGAGATTTCAGTGAGACCTGGCTTCTTTTTGGGATTAGATTATGATAGTTCTTAACACAATTCAGATAATAATAGTACAAATATGTTAATATAACAAATATGATACATGTATCTGTGTAAGATTAGACAACTAAAGCTGCCTTATTCTAAAGAAGAGAAAAATGAGTTTAGAAGTATTTGTGCTAGTATAACTTGGCATAGTTTCACCAACAGTAATTCAGGATTTCTTCTACTGCTATCCTTTTTATAATGTAACCTTGGACATGTGCAGGTAAAAGTAACTCCCTTTGCAATAGAAAAAAATGTATAATGAGCACATTAATCATTTTAATCATAATTAGACACTCAGCAGATCAAGTCTGTAAGGATCACATCCAAATGAAGATGTACAAAATAGTAGAGTCATCTAATTGCTCCTGCTCAAGAAAAATGAAAAAAAAAGAAAAAATGAAAACCAGGGGGAAAAAAACCAAACCAAGTAGTCTACAACAATAATAATGAGTCAGATTTTACTGCAAAACACTGACAGTAGCAAGCACAACTGTGGAACTTACATAGAGAAAACAGCAACATACACAAAAAGATAATTTGTCACAACTGTATCTTGAACAGTCCTTCGCTGTTTAATTCTAACACCCAAAAGAGTGTCCTGTTTATCTACTATGGTGTTTTGAAGTACAATCCTCAGTGCCTGAAAATGGCTCTCTGTTGCTGAAATGGAAGCTTTTGATACGCAATAAACACTGAAACTCCTTGCACAAAGCAGAGAAACGTCAGAGTCTAACGCTGACATAGAAGTCTTGCCAACGCTGGATGTGTACACCCCTTGGTTATGGTTTTCCATATTCTATCCCAGCAGCTTCTAAACTGATAGCAGCAAACCAGAAAAAAGTCTGAGCTAAGCTCCCAAGCTATTAGTTTCAACAAGAAGCTACTTGTAGAGAATGAAAGGCTCCTTCTCTCACTAAAACCAAACGGCAAAGGCAATAATTAATAGAAAAAATGGAAATGTAACTAATTGTTTTAACTGTCTCTGCATTACTGCCTTTTTTCTGTATTTGTATCAATTAATAGTATTTTTCATGCAGTACTTGCTGCTCTGGATGGTTGCACTGTGAACATGTAACAGCCAAAACCTGTTCTGATTGAAGAAGTGAGTTTCATAATCCAACTGCTCAACCTTGCTGTCAGAATCTATTTCCTTTGTAAATAATCTGGGGAAAAAAAGAGTTTTTCACTCTGAAGATAGAAAAAATAATGATATTAAATTTATTCTGTGAAACTCTTATTTCAGCCTTTAGACTGGACAACTGCCGTATTTTGTTCTTCCCTTCCAGAGCTATAAACTTCCAACAATTTTTTATATTTTATTGAAAAATCTAGAGGACTAAAAAAAGGGGAAATATCCGGGGATACTGTTAGTACACACAGAGCTAAATGAAGCCCAGAACATTTTATCCAGCCATTCCTGTTTGAGTTCTGTAATTTTTAGGAATATACTCACATTCGTTTTATGGAAACCACTTTGGGAACTAACCTATCCTAAGGAAATCGAGGCAGCAAAATCAAAAGGATAACTAAAGTTTTTTAATGGAGAATGGGGAAGTGGAACTACATGTGGCTTGTTAGGAAGCCGATACTGGTGCTGTATCCAGAAGGGCTGGCAGAGGTGTAATATATTTTCCTCAGTTGAAAATGTCACACAGCCAGTGATGACAAATAAACCTCCAAGCTGGGCAATTGCTGCTTTAGCAGCCAACTTTACATATCTCCATCACAACTGCCAAACTGAGGTTGAAAGCAGAAGTGCAAATGGGAGGGTCACATTTTCAGGTACAGTATGTACATATAACTCTACTGATGTCAGCAGCTGAGAAAACAGACAGCAAATTAATTTTGCATTTCTGTATTGGAAGCTCACTAAATTTAGAGCAGTTTGGACACAAAAACTAAAACTTTTTACTTCACTGTAGTTTGCCTTAGGGACCCAAGCAGCACAAAAAGTGTATGGAAAACCACACCAGCTTGATTAGAGATTCAAATTTATTGCTTTAGACAGTTACACACACACTAAAGCTGAAACCTAACACAGCACTGGGGATTTCTTTGATATACAAAAGTAGAAACTATATGCTGTATAAACAAAATGCAAACTGAAGAGTCTTGCACCTGGGCTTTAGTCTGGTTTAGGGGAGAGCTAAGACTAAAGAACCTCAAAATTAAATATTTGTACCAATTCAGCATTTAAATAAATGCAGTATCAAACTGATCTAGGTGACTTCAGTTCTTACACAAACTGCTTTTAAATGAATAAACACAAGAGAATAAGAGAATGAAAAAATCCTCCATTATTCATTAAAGACTTTTAGTGCTTCATTAGTTTTGTTGCTATAATCCACTCATGATTAGCTGGGTTGTTAAACAGCCATTGCCAAGTGCTGCTAAAGTGCATGAATTTCTTTTCAAAGTACAGCAGTGTCATTTGAATGTAGTTAGCAACATTTCATCAGGTGTTACGGCCATGCCTGCAGAGTATAAATTAACGGTGATTTCTTTAGCGTTCCCATTTAATCATGTTTTCATATGGATTTTCATTTAGACATAACATGGTAAAAAAAAAAAAAGCTGTTAGCATTTTAGATTGCTTAGCAAAACTACATTATCAGGTCGGTATGATAGTGTAGGTCCAGGTGAATAACATGGGTGTAAGAAAGGACAAGGTGGAAGGGAAGGAAAGACACACGTTCTGACCCAGCACTGTCTGCTGATGACCCGGTGGGGCAAGCAGTAAGGAAGCATTTACATGCAAAACTCCAGATCCCCAAATTTAAATTCCATGAGCATCCTCAGGTTTAATTTCTCCCTGTGGGACAGAAGCCTTCAGCAACCACAACAGAGACTGCTAATACTAGAAACTGCCTCCACTAACCTTGAAGAGACATTAGCTTGCAATTTACTTTCTCATTTATTCTTCTTGAATGCCCCAACTCCTCTAGAGTTCTTACCCTCTCACTAAGATCTGTGACTTTGAAAAGTTAAAACCTCGCAAATTTAGAGAAGCTCTGTTTGTCAAATCAATCAGATTTCTCTAAAACACTGAGAATTTGCACATTAATCCCAAAACTATCAGAACCAACCAAATCAGTGAAAGTGTCTGTGTGACGTGTGCCTTTGGCTGGAGTTGAGAGAGAAAATTGTTAAAGTATAAAACCAGACATTACTTAAATGTATTTTAGATATGCAATTACTTATATTTTAAAATCCAAACTGAAGCATTTTTTGTATTCAAGTTATTTTAAGAAATGTAAGAAATGACAAGCAACTACTACAGTGGCTTTACCTCACTGAATACACTGTTAACATGCAAGAGATACATGTCCATTGTAAGGAATTTAATGAAAGTCTACAATACCCTTTAGTAATTTAAATCACATTCATATGATCTCAATGTAAATGGATTTTAATTGAGGGACTCCTGATCTGTTTATCTGTCTATAGTTTTCTATTCTCTGTTTCAAAATCTGTCTTTATGAAGTTTTCAAAATTATTTCCCACCAAAAAAAAAGCATCCAAGGACAATTTATCAGAGATTACATCCCACCATACAGGGCAACAGATGTCACGGGATTTTGTAAGATGCAAGGTTTCTGCCCTGCCTCTGAATCAGATGATGCTTTCTTATTATGATGGTTCTTTAAGAGCTGATCTTACAAGATGCAGCCATCAGTGTTAATATCTTCAGTTACAAAAGACAGGTAATAGTATCAGCAAATCTTTGGATGAAGCAATTACCTTTCAGAGCAGCATCCTGGAATTTATTACGCAAGAAGTCTCACAATTAAGGTTACAAATGTATAACAGCTTTTTTATCAAAGGAAAAATTTGAGCTGAAAACATACATTATCTCAACTATTTTTTAGCTTGTTTAGTCTCTAATCTAAATCTTTGGAAATAAAAATATTGCTGCCATCATATTTTACTTAATACTGAAAATCCCATGATTCTATTTTCTCTGTTACCATAGCAGGATGAAAATTCATATCGTGAAACACTCTTTCCTCAGAAATCCATTAAAGTGCAAGTCTCTGTATTTCATCAAATGAGTTCTGTGTTCACCTCCCCAGAGTAGATCTCAACTTTTGTGTCACTTTGAGTTTCAGAAAACAGTATTTGCAGGGAAAATCTTCATAAAGGTTCTTTTTAGTATTCCCTGACTAATGGCAGCACTAAGGCTGAGGGAAGATCAATGCTATCTGAGCACAATTTACTAATTGGGAATGAGTAACAGGAATGAACAATACAGAAGATTTAAAGTAGATTTAAGCCTTTTCTGAAATACTGGATAGTTTAGAGTAAGTTCGGAAAATTAGTCTGAGCAACAAAAGCAAACATTTAGCTGAAAAATAAATTTGCAGCTACTGATGGTGTTGGGCATACAGATCACACACATTATTCACTGTCTCTTATCTGGGGCTAATGCAACTTTCTTGGAAGGATCACACAAACTTCACGTAATATGTTTGTGCTTGATGAGCTGAGTTTGAAACATAATGCAAAAATTTTACAATTCGCAGTACACATGCAATGTCAAAATTGCACATGCCCAAGCTGAATGCTGTGACTGAGAAGTCTTTTAGTGTTTATATCTTCACAGCCTGTACTTCATCACAGTAATAAATAGGGCTCTTTCCTTGCTCACAACATGAGGTAGTTTTAATGAGATATCTCAACTATTTTCATCCAGTCAGAAATTGTTAAATTTACTTGTTAGATTTAAAACAGGTATAAGTTGAGCTGGACTACTGAATCATGAAATCCTATTTAAAAAAAGTTGATAAAAATACACAATAGCAAAATCTAAACCAGAAGAAAGTTTAGTCAGCTCTCTCAGAGTAGGGTTTTTTTCCTGAGGACATAAGTAATATGCAGCACAAACACTGTTCAAAGCATACATGCTCAGACTGTATAAACACCAGAAATCAAAATATTTCAGCTGTCAATGATTTTTTTCCCCATAGAGCAGTAAAAGTAAGGTGAATAGTCACTAATCTAAGAGTTTGAAACTAATAATAGAAAAACTTACATACAATGTACTGCAAATCAAATGTTATTCTTTTTGGCAGAGTATCTATAGTGTGTTATTTTTTACCTCCCTAACTACTTAACACCTAAAATTTAACCTTTTTCAGAACATAGCCAGCATGAAGGAATACTGACAAATCTTTGCTTTGGCTTTGAGCATATATCAGAAGCTGAATGAAAGGAGTCCTATGGAGCGTTAAGTGATAATCAATCTTTCAAATGAAATTTAATTCCTCATATATCATTCCATTTCTGTGATCCAAGTCTCTGTGGAATTGCAGAGGGCTTTAGAATAATTCTATTAGAACCCAATTAATTGTTAGAAGAGCTCACTGGGTTCATTTCCATTATATGCTGTGGCTCTGCCCACCAAAGGCTCATAAGAGCACAACTGCCAAAGTCAGAGGTAACAGTGCCAACAGGTCCTGGTACTCGAGAAACACAGCTTGACTTTTCCCACAAACCTAAACACAAAATAATGGCAACAGCAGCATTATACTAGCAGCATATGTATGTTTTAATGTTTCCTACACAAAGACATACTGCAAAATCAAAGTCTCTTGATGGGAACTGTAACTTAGCCTATTATTTCACATGCACAAAGGCTGGTTTAAAATGGGTAAAAGCTCGTCTGCTAGTGCAAGCTGAAACTCTAGGATCCTAATTTCTGTGAAGAAAAAAAGAATTTCAGAAGTGGTGTTTTCTGGGGAAAAAAGGGTTTACGGATTCTTCTGCTTTTTTGTTTATTCCTCAGCTAAAACCCCATTTGAAAGCTGATAGTTCATAAACACTTGTTTGGATTTCCACAGAACTACAGGTTTATGACCTCATGTGGTAGAATTATTTCTGTAAGTGCACTGTTCTTTTCTGCAATATCTTTACAAATGAAACATGCAGAAGTTATTACTTTAACCAAAAAAATGGTTCTAAAGAGGATAAGCTTCATTGCACCATAAACTCTATCAGCCAGTCCCTAACCCCTTGAAAAGGCTAGCTATGTATTTGTCATCCCATAATGCTTCTATTTCATGCCTGTATCTTGAACTCAATAAGTAATTGCTGAAAAAAATTTCAAGTGTTTATTGTATCATGGCCCATGACAATATAATTCTTGTAGAGGTTGCTGAGTGCAGCTCCATGCAGCATCTCAGGGCAGGTTGGGTAAGCACACAGGTTTAGAGGTACTGAGGAGGAGGAGGAGGCCCTGTCTCCCATGTGTTGGTACTCTGATGTCTACAAGTCCAGCATGAGAAATTACAGGAAACCTGAGGACACTGTTCTGGTGTTTTAGTGCTAAAGCTGCATTAAACCCTAGATATCACCAATTTTGTAAGAAATTATATTTATTTGAGCTGTCTGTGGCCTCAGATATTCCTGCCTTGATGTATTTTTTACTAGAGAGAGATTTCACTAAGCCAATTGCAGGCTGTAATACCTTCATATACCAGAATGTACATCACACGTAAGAATGAACTTACAGGTGTAATTTGGAGTGAATAGTTGCTCAGTTCTTCTGCCTGCGAAGTTACCACAAAATTCTCACTAAGCAACATAAAAATGTTAATATATATTGACAGCTTAGTCCAGACTTCTCAGCTTTCTGTCATCATAAAGCATGACCACATCATGCTTTTAACCTCTGGAAGGGGTTGTCTGCTCAAGCACCAGGTCACGCTGGCAACCACAGGAATTGAGGTTACAGAACTGACATAGCTGAAAGGATAATGGTGAAGGTCTAGAGTTGGGGAGCACCTCATGCTGAACAGAAGGGAATTAGCAGCCCATTAGCCTTTCTAAACTCACTTGCCCAGTGTGCTGATCTCAAGCCTGGGTCATAGCTCAGGATGTTTGCTGAACTGGATGAAGTCAAAGAGGCTTAAAAAAGAAACATACATACAAAGCTGTAACTCTTTCCAGTTTTCTAGGTGTTCAAAGGGCAAACCTTTTCTGACAGGACAGTTGCAGGTACAAGCTATGCCTCAGTGCTTGAGGCTAATATTGCATTTCTGATGAATTACTGATCAGCTGTTCAGGGCTCTTCATCCAGGACAACAATGTCATTTTCATCTAGCAGTAAATTTTTTTCTGCATTGCACAGACCTCTAAACACTGCCTCTTCATAACTGACCATTTATCCCCAAATTACTTCCCTTAACAATCTGAGTGACTGTCAAGGGACTTATAAACCACAGTATCTTCTGTCTGTGCAAGCTGGGCAAAAACAAATGTTACCATTGCACAGCCAAGTCCCTTGCTTTTGGCCCAATGACCTTAGAAAGCAGAAGACCTGAAGTGTTTTTTGTTGGGTTTTTCATTTGTTTTGGTTGGTTTGGTTTTTTTTTTTTTTTTTCTTTTTGTAGAACTTTTGAAGCCTCTTTCTTCCCACCAAAGATTAACTATTTCACTTGTTGCATGCACCACTACTTCCCTGGTTGCTCCGGCACCTAGAGCTCAATACGTGGGAAACAACAACGAAAAAGAACACCACTACAAAAAGCTATACACCACAACAAAAAGCCATAGCAATGTAAATGCAACAATGTGATCTGCATGTATTTTCAGAAAGAAGCACCCCTTAAAAGTGAAGCACCCCTTAAAAGTTAATCATGCTTCCTCCATTGTTGTCTCTTCTTTAATACTCTTACTTTTCCAGTCTCGCTGTGCCCCAGGCTGTTCACCAGCATCCCTCTCACCCACTATTCTTTTCAAACAGGACCCTGGGGAGGACAGTCAGTCTCTGCTCAGGTAAGTACTTGCTTTCCTTTACAAGCTGTCATGGACCTTACCCACCCCTTGGAGAATGATATTTTCTTCTCTTCTGCTGGCTCTGTCTCATTGTGATTTCCTTCAACCAGAAGCAACAAGGGAAGTCACTTCCCTGCCTGCCATGCTGTATCACCAGTGGTGCTTTTCTGACCTCTGGCTCCCTGTCTCGGCTGTGCCTCGCCTCATAAACATTGATTATACTCTCCTGAAACTTCTTGCCTCTTTTCTTCTTTCTATTGACAAAATTTTTAATCACCTTTCTTTTGCTAAGAATTCTGTTCTTGCATTTTCACTACATCCATTTGTCACACTCTCCATTTCCAATCAACTTCATTCCTCCCATGCTTTTGCCTTCAGGAGTCTCCCCCCTTATCACTCCTATCCCCCAGCCCCCATTCCCTTTCACTCCTGCTGTTGGCTGCCCTTTCATGATTCATTCTAGAAAAGTACCATGGGAAGTTAGTTCACTCAGCTTCCAGTGTGAGCTGAAAAAAAACCCACAGAGCCAAGTTAGCACATCATTCGAAGGCAATATGTTAAGGAATGTAAATTCTTCTGCCTGGCAGAGAGCACCATCCTTCCTTTTACTTCATGCCGTGCTCAGCTGGATGCCAGTGCTTTAGAAGAGGAATGGAGCCCCATTAGAGGAAGTTTAGTAGTGTGGCCTGTAGCCATTTATACGTACATCTAACGTTAACAGAGGTTTTCCCATAGACATGAAGAGCTAGTATTGTCTATTAATGTAGATGTATGGGAGTCCCAAGATGATGTTTTTCTTCTTCTTTGTATTTATTAGCTGTAGAATTAATCCTCAGCAGGTTTAATATCTGCCATCATAAATCCTCGAAAGATTTCAGATGGGTACAATGTAGCCCACTTGATGGTTTGTAAGGCTTTCATTAGTAAAACACAAGAGATTTTGATCTGCAGTACTGTGTCCTAATTCATGCATCATCCTGCTGAGCAATTTCTGTAGTTATCAGTAAGAAACATGGGTGAAGCATGGGTGGAGTAATGGGAAATGTGATAAGCAGTAACATAATCACATATTTCTTCAGTTTTAATAAAGTGACTTGGCACTGAAATTAGGATGCGCTCTCCCTCCTCAGACAATCACAAGCACTAACATTCACTCTGCAACACCCTCCTTAGAAATTTTGAGCCCCCTAAGCCGCAGTACACATTGTTCTTCACAAAGGGTATAAACTTTTCAATTATTTCAACTGTCAGAACAGATGGCAAGGAACTTGCATCTCCCATTCACATTTCATTAGAGTATACAAATACAGCTTGTTTTCTCTCAATGCTTTGCTGCGTAGCTTCTGCAGAAAACATTTGACAGCTGAACAAAGTCATCATTGTCATATCTTGAGTTAAGACAGTGACAACAGAATTATGACAGGTTCCTTCATCTACCATTCCTTTTGCTGCGCCAAGAGTCTAATTTTTTTCAGCAGTGTATCTTTTTACTTTTTTCTTGAAATAAATGCAAATGAACACATGCAAAATGAACAGAACAACATGGAGAGCCACCTTAATTAAACAAAGGGAAAAACTTCAGACAAGGTCACCTTGAATCTGAGTTGGGGGGGAATCAATTCTGTGCATGAATTTCACAATACATTTGAAGCAGATGCTTTCTGGCCTGCATACATTTCAAATAGTTGTTCAAATTCTTCTCTTTTCAGACAAAAGCAATGCTATTCAGCTTGCTGTTTCTTCAGTTCATTACAAATGTCACAAGATCCCCAATTTTGGGTTTAATTATGATCTGTATGATTTAAGAACTATGTCACGAATCCTAATCTTTGGCAATCTGAAAGCAACAGAGGCACCATACAAACTGTGCCCTAAGAGTCTTTTTCCTTATCTCAAAGTCAATATGATAACACAGGAGTTCCCACTCCGAGATAATCTGACTTCATCCAGAAAATTCCAGGGAGCATTTTAGTGACTACAGGCTGAATCAAATTGCTCTAGCCTTGTATTCTCTTCGTGGCTCAGCAAAGCTCCTTTCCAAAAGGAACTCTAGGGAATGCTTTCTAGGAATCAAGTATATCAAGTCAGTTGACCTTCAGCGTTACAGCTGCACCCTGGGGTGAGCTAGGGCACTTCCAGAAATGCAGGGCTAACTTGGCCATGCTGCTTGCAGCAAGTGAAATATTTTGTTAATAGCTAACATTCTCAGTGGCAATAATTATGCTACCAAGCTTACATTCTGTTGTTAAATTGTGTACCGGCTTAATTAAAGAAAAACTCAGAGTAAAGTATATCTTTTTAAGTTTCCCTTTAAGTAAAAGCCAGAATAAAATAACTCCCCTTGCCAAGGCAGTGGCAGTTTTATGAAGAACAGGCTGTTTTGCTGTGCTATGGTGAATACAGTTTTAGTCTATGGTCTCATTGGGTAGATGCACAATTATGTACTACTCAGTGGAGAAGGATAGCAGAACAATAAAAATATCTTCTAGTAAATGTTCAGAAATTGTATTAACAGAAACCATGAATCACAGAAAAACAGGACTATAGGAGTAAGTAAACCCCCAAATATTTACATGGAGAATCTCTGCTTTTTCCTGTTATGACTAATCATAATTTCCTCAGTAATGTTCCTTTCCAAGTGATTTATTGTGGAGCAACAAAAGAAACTATTACTCATGCTTCTTTTTGAAGAACAGTTTGCAAATATTCAAATTTATTTTCTTTTGGACTTGTCATATTCAGCATCTTTGACTCTCCATCTGAACATTGAATTGCAAGTATTTAAGGTGAAGTTCTTTAAACTATTAATAGAAAAAAAAAGACCTTTTTTTTACATATTGAAGTGTATATGCTGAAAAGAGTGGTATGTGAGTACAAGCAAGAGAAATCTTGTAGAAGAAAAATAAAACAGTTTAAAGGCTGAGAAAAAATCAGATCACAAATCTATAACTCACAATAATGAAGTCCATACAGAAAGTACTGATCATCCCATTGACTGATACCAGACAAAAACATGGCAACTCACACAGATACAACTCTACAGAGATACAGCAAATAAAATGTATCTCCCCACTGCCTGTTTCTTAGTCACCCCTTGTGGAATTGAAATATTTTCTTATAGGTAGAGATAGGAAAAGTACATGGAATTGGGGAAGAAGAAAAAAAAAAAAAGATAGTTCATTGCTCTTTTCTAGGCAAACAGTCAACTTTGAACATTATGACAGTGTGGCATCATGGAGTCATCACTTACAGGAAAACTCAAGTTCAAACTGAAGCCTATCCTGCAATCTGAGTTCAGCCACAAATAAAAACTTCTGATTTTAGACTCTGAGGAATGCGTTTCAATGTCTACTAAGGATTGTTTGTCTCAGGAAGTTTTAAAAGAGAATAAGAGTTTACATGATAAAAATAATAATCAAAAAATAAAATAGGGACATTCTTAGCTAACTGTAAAAAAAGACTCTCCCTGAATTGTATGGCAAAAAAATTACTATGGTTCAATAAAAACCTAGCAAGTATGAAGAGATGTTAGTTAAAAGTCTGCCAATATCTTTCAAAATACATTAAGCCATGTTAGTGAAGAATCAATAATTGTTATTTCTCTTGCTTTCAGTTTATGGATGTTTAAAGATTCTGTCACAACGATGACACCCTAAAGCAGAAACTTTCAATAAATAAAACTTATTTCACCAGCAGGGTTTGGACTCTCTTGGTACTTAAACATGTTAGAAACAGTTTATTTATCATTTCTAAGAATTCTTTTGATATTGAGTAATTGCCACTTTATGATATTACTCCCCTGAATTACCAGGAAAATGTGGAGCAGAAAAGAGGAGGGTTGATAACAGAGGCTTTGATAATTGTTCTTTTTTACATCTTTCAGTGTCCAGTGTATTAGACCAGGTGGGAGTGGAAACCCAGATGAATTAAAAAGTGGATATAAGCTAATCATCCTTCTCTGGCATAGATGGATGAGCAGGAAGGCAGAGATCTGCTCCACCAGCCCAGGAGAAGACCAAGCAAATACCGAGGATGGGGGATGTTCATTGTTTCAAGACAAATGCCTCTACTGGGTGCAACTCGCTTGCCACTTCAGGAGATTGACTGAGAAACACAGTTCCTGTTTCTGTGACTGGTGTGTATCCATTTGCATTTGGCACTACTGAGAAAAAAAAAATGGCCAAAGCTCCACAGCACACAGATTGGTGTCCTGTAGCCATGTAATATCCTTGCCTGTATGAAAGGCAAGGGAATGGGAAGACATCATAAACACTATGTTAAGAGGAAAAAAAAAACAACAAAACACACCCCAAAAAACTGTGTAGCTTATATTCTAAACCTACTGAGTCCTGATCAAGGAAAGAAAAACATTTGCCAGCATTTGCTATCCCACTTAACATGGGAGACATCTGTTCTTAGTATGTGGCAATGGCAAGCAAAACATCGCTGTTTAACAATTTGAGGTTTCTCCATCCATCATTTCATTCCTCTGTCATACTGCATTATCATTATCATTCTACCTCCCTCACATGCTGTAGCTCCAGTAATGCAAAGAGTTTATCGTTTACCAAGTTTCAGCCCAAAAATACATTAGTGCAGATGAAGAAAATAACATTTCCATACAGAAACAATAAGCTTTTACCTATAATACCCGTGGAGGAAAATTCACTTTGACAAGCTACTGCTTGAACTTGATGAGCATCTTAAAGCATCGTGTAATCAAGCCTACAGAGCATTGTCTGCCTATTAACATGCTTCTGAAGGATAGTTTGTTGTTATTTTATTTCAAAGCCTTATTTCAGGACAGATTTGTCTTATCGTGTTGATGGTAACGAAGACTATCAGGATATGCCCATTACAGCTCTTTGAAATCTACTCATGAACTCCTTCAGAAACTTGTTCAACATTTCACAGCAGCATTTTTAAAATTGCATCACAAAAGCAAAAACTTGATGCTTCTCCCC
>VWZY01014441.1:1368188-1476033 GCA_013399075.1 Chloroceryle aenea | reverse complement strand
ATACATTCCTGTATTAGGGGGATGTTAGTTATGAGCCAAAAACTACCATTCAGGAACTCTCTTCATCAAGACAAGTCACTACATGCAGCAGAGACTAGCATTAGGTAGCACAGTTAAATAATAAAGGTGTATAACTTTTGACCAGTTTCCCCTTGTTTTTACTAGGTGCTACCCTGTACTTAACTCCCCTCTAGTTACGCTTGCACAAAAAAGGTGGAAATCTGCTGCATCTTGTCCCCTCACAAAGCAGGTTATTTCCTCAAGGCACTGGATTCCCAAACAACTGAGAGAGGCTGATCTGAGCTTATAGTGACCGTGAAAGATGGGCTGAGGAGTCCAGAACAAGAGCACTCACTGACTCTTAAGTCCTTGCATTGCAACAAGGATTTTCTCTTGCTGAAACTTTAGAAAACAGTTGCTCTTTACACATCTGAGGAGAGATCCTGTCTTCACAATCATGCACACTTAAGCTTTATTTTTGCTTCCTAATGCCTCAGTCTGACGTGCCTGAAAGGAAGAACTGCATTAGATTCATGTTCTTTGATTCAAACTCAATTTGATTTCCACCAGAATGCCAATAAAGTGCTACTTTCAAACATTTTATTAGAAGAGCTAATGTCAAAAGTTTATAATGTTTATGTAGAACATTTTGGGATGCCATTTATCTGAAAGACAATCTATAGAGAGGGATAAGTTCTTTCTATTTTATGTTTTCTAGGAAGGCAGGGTTGCTTTCGAGGTTAGTTATGCCTTCCTGCTGCAGGTTTAAAAGCAGCAACATTTCAGATTACAGCAACAGAGACAAGCACAGCTAGGATGAAGGGTCTGTCAGTGTTTTATGATAAAAACATTATCTGCACAGGTTACAGTATGGTCTGGGCAAAGCACTGTGATGTGAAAGAGGACAAGTCAGAGCTGGGAGACAAACTATTTGACAGATATTAAAGAAGTAACCCTATTTATCTGAATATCTTTCAAAGAGCAACTAGGATACCAAAAGCACTGCTTTACATTTGTTTTTCTGCTATACCTGAGAAACAGATACTCTAATTCTTTATGGGTTTTGTGAACATAAATGATCAAATTTGATGTCCAGCCAAAATCAAAATTTGTAGAAGAACCTCTTTTGAGAACATTAAAAAAAAATCCAGGCAAAGGATTTTGTAATTAAGGCATAGGGTGTGAGCTTCTGATCTGGGTTGAACTAAAAGCCTGAACACTGATTACTTGGTCCTCCTTACAAAGAGGAGAGAATGTCTTCTAACCCCAGGAGAGCTAAAAAATCCCTAGCTGGAGAGGGAATGGAGGTGTACCTGGAGCTGAGACAGAAATCAACTCCTCTGCATTTCCCTTCACCTTGAAAAGCCCATTTCTGGAAAGAAGCTTATGTCTTGGCTCCAGAGGATATTAGGTCACAGTTGAAACTACACAGCCACTTTATTTATTTTGAACACAAATATTCAGAAATACAATAAACTGAAGCTTCTGAATACTTCAGCTGTTAAAGAATGATTGCTCCCTAGAAGCTTAAAACCTACCTTGCTCACACATAGCAGGAGTGAGAGCTAGCTATTTGATGTTTCAGCAAGTTGATCACTTTGATTTTTATTGTACATTCCTCCCTAAAAAAAAAAATAAAATCCTTTATCTTATAATGTCTTCTAGGGGGTAAAAAGAAACCCACCTATTTCCTCTCAAAAGCAAAACATTCACTTTATTCCACTATGCAGAGAGAAGAAAAGTTCAGAAAACTCCTGTGGGTCAAATGTCAGCTCTCTCTGGATTTTCTTCTCTTGCTTTAAGTTCTCCAAACAGTGATCAATATTTGCTGTAAAACCTAGTCCAGAGCAGGTGAGTTGAGGATGGAGTTTCATTAATTGAATCCCTCTGCATCCCTTCCTGCTTATTTGTTCAGATAAAATCTTTGAGGTTAGCTGAGCCTTGAGTTTTGCATGTTTGTTTTAAGGATCACGTAACTTTGTGCTCTCCACAGAAATAAGAATGACATTCTTAATTAGCACAGTGAGTAATCACATTAAGTTAGAAGATGCCTCTTACTCATCTGTTTACAACTGATCTTTGATAACCCAGCTTGAAGAATGGCATACACTATCAGGAAACTCTTCAAGGTTCAAAGGGGGGAAAGCCTGGGACAGTGCACTTGATCAATGTCCCTGTGAGTGTCAAGAGGTGGTCATTATTGCCCTGTAGATTTATTGCTTAGGTCACAGCAAATTACTTTCTCTCTTCTCAAGCTTTTTCCTGGCTATGTTTTTAATCTGTACTCTTCTCATTCTACTGCTCCCTCTGCTATTTTGCAGATTGATTGTGGACGCACATGGGGGACAAGGGAGTCTCCCTGGTCAATGGAAAGCCTGAAATTTTGACAAAACATCTAATAGAAATCAGGAGAAAGGTATCTTCTGCTCTATGAAATTATTCTGCATTCTCCATGGGCACACAAACTCATACCTAAAAATAAAGGGAAAAGCCATTTGTTTTGCTTGCACTGGTTCAGTGGCACAGATGTGATTATTTTCAGGTGATAAAGCCGTTCTCTGACACAGCACATTTTTTTTTTTTAATTTTACTTACATAAGCACAGTACCACATCCAGTAAAGTGCAAGACAAGAAGGTTTTTAAAAACATTTGTACCAAAACACAACTAAAACATTCACTTCTAAGGCACATCTTCAAGTACTTCACAGGAAAAGATTACACACTGTTAATGCATTAAAGGGCAGTCATCTCTTCACAAAAGCCTACTGCTACTTCTGCACCTCAAAATCCAGGCTCAAGGAAAAAACTCTTTCTTGTTTTCAGGTTCAAAGAAACAACCCTTCCACCACCTCTCTTTACTTTTATAAATATACATGTAGATAGTCATGGAAAGAAGAAATCTGGAAAGTATTACAATAGCAAAAGAAAGTGAGCCTTTCAAAACAAAGACATGTTTTGTTAAACCTGAGGGAACAGAATACATAAAACGCGTGCTGGAGTACAGTTTTCATATTATTCCTTCTGTGAATATTCTACAATTATTCAAATGAATAAATCCTCTGGCTTTTTCCCCATCAACTACTGGGAACACTCATACTGCAGACAGTCCTGCCTATAAATCTCCAACTTAACCTGCAACACCACTGCTGACAGGCTTCAGCTTCTCTACTCTAAATCAGATTGTACAAAATCTCTATTGAATTTGGTGGTAGAGACAAAGACCTATTAGGAAAAAAAAAAAAAAAAAAGAGGACAAAACATCAAAACGAAGTGTCACTTTAAGGAATAGATTAAAAGGATAGCAAAGTGCTCAAAGGCAGACAACCTGTGCTTTGAAACACAAACAGTAACATCACCAGTTAGGCTTTCCAAAATCATGGGGTCTGGAACAGGGGACCTGTATTTCTGACTTTGCCAATGATGTGCTGTAAATACATCACCTGAAGTTTTTCACCTTGTAGGAAAGTCTTCACATCAGGCAGGCAATGCCAGATATAAACAAACCACTTTAAAATATCAAATGCTGTAACTGCCATCATGAGAACAACAAAATTAGCCCATATTGCAGACAGTTCTTCTACTAAGTTATGATGAACATCAAATTCTTCTAGGTGTTTTGTTGGGTTTTTTTCCAAAGTTTTGAGGTTTACAACTTGTTTCCATTAACAGTTTATGGGGATACTGTAAACATAGAACTCTAAAAAACAACCTTTCACAACCACTACAAGGTCTTTTCTCCAAAGAGCAACTTTTACATACAAAATGTGAAATTTTATGTATTCATTTGAGTTAAGCAGTAACAGAAAGCCAAGCATAGATGATGGTAGACTGTAAACTCAAATTATACAGGCAAGACAAACACTCTATTATCTCACAATTACCTCTGTAGGCTCATAATGTAGAAGTATATTTTATAAATACAACACTCACACTGAAAGGAGGAAGAATTTCATCTTCATTACAAAGGCAAAGTATTGAGATCACCCACCTGCATCTTTCTTAGGGTGCTACCTCTCTAATCAGCCTATCGAGACAGTGGTGCTGAGCACCATACCCCATCCCTGTGCTCTGAGTCCTCCTCTGTGTGTGTAACTGCCTCACCTCTGACTTCAGAGAAGCCTATGCTGCGGGGTAAAGGAAGCGCATCCAGCCGTATGCTATGGATAACATGGTTTCACAGAATCACAGAATCACAGAATCCTAGGGGTTGGAAGGGACCTCGAAAGATCATCTAGTCCAACCCCCCTGCTAGAGCAGGGCCACCTAGAGTACGTCACATAGGAACATGTCCAGGCGGGTTTTGAATGTCTCCAGTGAAGGAGACTCCACGACCCCCCTGGGCAGCCTGTTCCAGGGCTCTGTCACCCTTACAGTAAAAAAATTTTTTCGAACATTCAACTTGAACCTCCTATGCTCCAATTTACACCCATTCCCCCTTGTCCTATCACTGGTCACTACTGAGTTTCCCACTCATGGATATGTCACAGGAATGGGATCAAACACAACTCATAATACAAAGTGTGTACAAGCCGAGAGGAATTAAGTAATTGCAGAAAAGTACCTATTTTCTTATTTGACCAGAGAGTGGGAACAATATGCTGATCTCAGGGGTTCTGTAGCTTTACATTAAGAGCTAAGAGTGCCAAGTTTGCTTTAATCACATAGAACAGTTTTTAAAAACGAGCAGTGGAACTAGATGTGTATCACCATACATTCCAAAATTGCAATATTCCAGCTGTTCAGAAGCTGTGCTGTGCCATACTTATAATTCACTGGTGACTTGCAGAGCCTCTTCAGTCAGACCGAATTCATATACATGCTGCTTAACTTTTGGGGAGAGTTTGGCAGAGGTTTATAGCTCACTAGAGCAAAATCCCATGCAAAAGCATAAGAAGGAGATTTATTTAAAATGCGAATTAAGTGTAAACTGGCATGAAACAGATCTAAGCCTAGAAGCTTTTATAGCGTCCTGCTGATGCTGAGGAACAAACATGTAGTGTATAACATTATGCATTTATTCTAGGGGGGGGTTGACTGTGTTACTAAATGCAAGAGGCTAATTTGCAGACACACATATGTTGACAATCACAAAACTACACAAAAGCACAGTAGGAATTCTCTGCTATTCTAATTTATGGTAAAATATGATGGAATTATTTGAATTGCACGGGAGACTGGGGAGCAATAAAATGGGCTTGCGATTCGATTGTATAACGAAATCCATGGGGGCTGGGTAGATGTTCAGAAAACTATATTAAGATTAAAAAAAAATTAATTAGAAAGACAAGCCCTTAATTCTAGCAACAGCTTTCAGATTTTAGTATATATCTTATTTCATATAATGAGTCAACTTTTCTAGAGCTTCAACAGCAAGTAGAAAAGAACATCTTTGATAAGGAGAAAGTTTGCTTCTTTTTATCCATATGTGACGTTAGAAATAAAATAATAAGGAAATATTTGATAATAAAGATGGAATAATTATGAAAAAAAGGGAGAGAGGTGATAGAAATAAAGGAGAAGAATTGCATTTCCTAATGCCTTTTACGACTGCAGCGCATCAGGAAAACATGCTTCTGGTCACTGCAATGTTTCTCTTTTATTGCAGTGCTTACAAAATGCCAAGGAGCTAATTGATTTCTAATCATCAGAGCAGGAAGATTCTGGAAGAGCTTCCTGGGAGAATTAGTGGGGATAGGAAACGCAAATGAGTATTTAAAACCAATAATCATCTTTTTATGAACAAGATTACTTTGTATGATAGGGAAATTACTGATTGTGCAGAAGGTTGCTTTTGGTACAATGTGCCCGAGTTAGTTTTCCCCTTCTCCGAGCCCAGTTTTACAAAAGCTTATTGTGCCTATCTCATTAATTTATCTTACAAGATAGCACAATGTATCATAAAATGAAAAAAATGGTACTACCAGTGCACACCAACCAAGCCACAAGCCATCTGCATTTCTGAAATGGCTGCTTCACTGTCAGATACACCTGAATGCAGGAGCCAGACTGAAAATCTACACAAACAATACAATTTGAGCAGCACCAATGATGATATTCCCACCATGAACTGTGCTTAAAATGCACAGCTGGGATTTTGTTTTGACACATTATCAAGAGAAAGACAAACCTCACAGAACTCAATGAAAAGCACCTACAGGGTTTGCTGCATATTTTGGTTCCAGCCAGCTTAGGTATATAGAATCATTGAATCATTAGGGTTGGAAAGGACCTCGAGGATCATCAAGTCCAACCTTCATCCTAACATCTATCTAGCCATTAGACCATAGCCTCAAGCGCTATAGCCACTCATTTTTTAAACGCCTCCAGGGATGATGACTCCACTACCTCCCTGGGCAGCATGTTCAGTGCCTAACCACTCTCTCAGGGAGTAATTTCATCCTAATATCCAATCTAAACCTCCCCTGATGCAACCTGAGGCCATTTCCTCTCATTTTATCATTATTAATTTGGGAGAAGAGACCAACACCAGCCTCACTACAACCTCCTTTTAGGTAGTTGTAGAGAGCAATAAGGTCTCCTATCAGTCTCCACTTCTCTAGACTAAATAAACCCAGTTCCCTCAGGCTCTCCTCTTAAGGCATGCTTTCCAGACCCCTGACCAGCTTCACTGCCTTTCTTGGACCTGCTCCAGGGCAATGGTATAATTACTTCTCCAACTTATTTCCTAAGCTTGTTCTATTGTGATACCATTCCCCTTCAAAAAAAGAAAGTAAAGGAGGAAGACACTATTAGTGCTCTTTCCCTCCCTCAAACTCACAGTTTCGCTCCCAGTCAGCAGACCACTCGACCCTTCCAAGAGGTGTAGTTGTGTAAACAGCAAGAAGGGAAACACGTTCCCCCTTCAGCCATGTTGGCCAAGTTATCCAGGTTCTCCTAATCACTGCTGATGCAACACAGTCCCTCTTTACAATCCAATAATCACAAGCTAGCCCTGAATATTATGGTTTTCAGCCCATCCAGAATACTTCCAGGTGACTTCATTAAGCAGACATCATTAAAGAGCACTTTAATTACCAGCCTGATTAAGACAACAGCATGCCTAGCTTTCAAGCCACAGAATGGTAAATAAAAGCAAAGAAACAGTTAGCATTGACAATACTTACAGCCTCTTTTGTTCTCAGCCCATTAATCACAGTCTCAGGTTAGGGAGTTTAAGAACAATTTGGCAATACTATAACTTCAATAAAGCTTAAGAAAAAAAATGTTTCTTTTTTAGAATGTATAGATATGCCTTCAGCTATACTTCAGAAACAGCTTAGAATTCATTTCTAAGCCAGGAAGTGTAACAATACATCTTATTATTAAATGTGAAACACAGGGGTTCTGCTGCCAAATAAATCTCTAGTAGTACAAAGTCCTCTAGGACTGTCTTCAGTTCCACCCCCAAGTTTTTTCATCGTATGCTGCCTAAGGCCCAGTTCCTGCAGTGACTTAGCACAGCTCCAGAGCCTCTTTCCTCCACCTCCTCCCTTCTGCTCCTATTGTTTGGTTATTTGTTAAATCATTTTTGTCAAGATAATTGGACTTTCCAGAGCTTGATGCACCGATTTAAGGTGAAAGGGACATATTTACTTTCTCACACAGAGCCAGTGAATCAATTTCCCTCCTGGCAGCCTCCCTCTAATAAAAATATTTTTCTCTCTTTTTACTTAAAAGCTCATAAATACCTCTTTGGTGGAGGAAGTCTCTAACCTTTGTGCCTCACTGCTGCACCTTTGTGAATGACAAAATGAACTCACTAAAGGTATGGACTTTGGAAAGATGAATTGTGTATTTAAACAAGCTTGCCTCCAGCACTCCTTTCCCTGTTTTGCCTTCAGAGCTTACCCATTGCTCTGGCATCTTTACCCCTTCTCTGTGCCCAGAGCATTTTTGAATGGAGGTGAAAACACCAGGCGCAAAAATAGTTTCCTTCCTCCTAAACAGAGAACGAACACAGACAAACATCTGCTAATGACAATGTATATTATTTTCTGCTTCTTGGCTGTTGGAAAATTTGTGATCAATGTTGCTAGGACTGGGTGGATATCTGGAACAGCAAAACATTTCCATTACACCTATTACACTGCAGGATGCCCTGGTGAAAAGCTAGTGAACAGACTGAACACATTTCTTCCTCCTTTTTTTTCCTTGGTACCTTCTTTTTAATTCAGAGTTATTACGATGGAAGTATAACATGATTATCTTTCTTGAAGATATTATATTTCAACAGGGCTAAACTCATTAAGCATTAATTTTGGACCGTGTCCTAAAAATAATATGTATTTTCTGAATTGACTGAAGAACTTTACATTTTTCATAAGGAGAAGGGAGTGCAAGAGCAAGTGAATAGCTGAGAGTTACAAGGAACTCATGTCTTGAAGTCTGCTGAAGTAAACCCTAATGTAGACACATACTTGCCTGGAGATCTAATCACCTAAATGCACCTCTGACCCTACTTCATCCTTCCTCCTAAAAGCCCACATTTGTGCACAGGAACACATGCAAATCCATCGTGCCTCACGTTAAGTGTCAAGTGCCACAGATTCCACTGTAAAAATGTCACCTCCTTACCTGACATGACATGGATTCCAGTTTTAGCTTTAGAAGATTTTTCATTCTTAAGAATTCCCTTGGAGATTTCCAAAGCTAAGCCCAGAGAAACTTGTGCATACTTTGAAGTTATTCCTTCCTTTTGAGCATGAGGATGGACTGGAGATCTCCAGAGGTGCCTTCTGACCTGAATGCTTTTATGTTCAGTCCCTGCCATAGATGTCCAAGGCGAGTTTCCAACACAGAAGCAACAGGCACCATCTGGCACTGACTGCCTGTCAATCAATTCTCCAGAATAAATTGGTATTTGTTAAGTAATTGCAACTGGACCTGTGTGCTACCTGGGAATCGCTGGCTATGAATTTGCATTGGAAAGTGATGCTTCTCATTCTTGTAAAAGCTAAGGAATCCTCACTTCTACGTGGAAATACGAGTAAATAATTCTGCAAGTAACTATATAATGAATCTATAAGAAGTTACTAATAGATCATTTTACCTGCACTTTCTTTACTGCACCGACAAACCAAGAAAAATCAACCACTAATAAAGTCCTTCTCTTCCAGAGAGATGATTTTATACATACACACAAACAGATATATATCTTTATTTCGGCTTGTGAATATCTAGCACTTCATTTTTCAACATGTCTCAGCATGTTGCTACAACAATAAATAACTTATTCAGAAGATTTGTCCATGCAAGGTGTTGGTGTTTTGTTTTTTGTTTGGTGGTTTTTAGTTTTTGTGCTGTTTGTTTGTTTTGGTATTGTTTTTTTTTTTTTTCACAAATAGAGATGCATTCCTATATAAAAGCAAGTTCTATTCATTCTATTCCCCTAGGAGGTAATTGGAAGACAGTTTGTCTGGTGCTAAGGCCATGCCTCAAAGTCTCCACCCTCCCTTCATTGATTAAAATCTAGTGTTGCAATTAAGTTCATGAATGAAGAAATGAAGAAAAGATGTAGCTCCCTTAGGTTTTTTCTGTACCAGAATGGAACGGTTGCAGTAATGCTCTGCAGTGCCCCTTTCTGCAGCGCTCCTGAGCGAAGGACTTCAGCTGCCATCAGGTAGCTTACTGGTACCTCTAAGTACCTTTAGGTTCAGTAGTTGTTCAGTCATTAGACGTTTCACTTATTAGAGCTCATAGCTCAAAACTGGGACAAACTCCTCATGCTTGAAGCTTCTCTAAAAATGAAAGGACCATGCAAAGCAGTTTCTTTCTTTGCATGCCACAGTCTTCCAGCAAAGTGATTTTTTTTCTCTGCCAAAATATTTCTAAGCTTTGATGATTCTCAGACAGAAATGTTTCTCAAGATAGTCCTTACTGCGATGATTATTTTTTCTGTTATTGATGGGGGGAAACAATCCTTCATTCTTTGTCTGTTTAAAGATCTATAGCTTGATGATGAGTAGCTCTAAAGTGATACTTGCTGGAACAGTACCACAAGTAGTTGGGGATTGCTACTGACATAAAAACTCAAAAAATAACTTATTTAAACAAGCTAGAACAACTTGTACAATTATCAAAGAGAAAAGTTGCACAGGGTTTCATGATTTTTTTCCCTCAAATGAATCCAAAGTCAAGAACAAAAAGTACACTTGGTAGCAGGGAGATATCATTAAAATGAAGCTGAAAAAAGAGTTGAGGATAAAGCACAAATTTAAGTTACTGTGGTATCATCTTCTCATGCTACAAGATAACTGCCAACCAGGTCTCCCGCATCACCAAGAAAGGTGGAGATGGTGGGGCAACAGCAACAGAAAGTAATTCTAAACTAATGTGCCAAAAAAAACCCAAACAAAAACCAGAAGCCCCAAATTAACTGAGACTAAGCCATTAACCCCACTAAGATTCAGTTTTTATTTACACTACACAGAGGTCAAGGGTTTAATAACCATTTTACCAGTATGGATTTGCAGTCCTTTTGAAAGTCTGTGTCACAGCCTTAACGCTAAGTAGATGTACAGGTTCAGGGTGTTAATTATTCATTCAGCAGAAACAGAAATATAACCTCATTTGGAATGAGGAGCATCATTGCTGTCAGCGACCTTTTCTGGTTTAATTACAAGTCCCTGCTTTGGCTTCTTCATGGAGTTCCTGCTATATTTTTCATATATTTAACTCCAAGCTCTTGAAAATGTTTTCTGTCATAGATAGTTTATGTTAAAAAAATTAAACTGCTTCACAAGAGAAGATTCTAACTCCTATACCTTCCTTGTATTTTCTAAAGAGAATCCATAGATTGGCATTCTTACCTCTGAAGGTGCAATGCCATTTGGCCCCTGCTGGAATTCCTTTTCTGAAAGTAGAAGTTTTAAAGCGTAACAAGAGTAATTTAGAGCAAAAAAGGATCAAGATATTAATATACTAGAATATTTTTCTATATTCTGTCCTTTATTATATTGTATCACATATGCTACATGACTGTCAAATCTGCTGATTTTGCAGGGAAACAATTTTTATTAATTATTTCTGGGTTCTTTATACCTATTGAAGCACATCAAAACATATATTAAACTGAAAACACTCAAATATCAGAAAATTTCCTATAAGTCGTTATGCTTTTTAAGAAAAAAATAATAAAAACAAGGAATCAAAATCTCATAAAAGTGTCTTATGTATGTAAGTAAATTAAATAATTGAAAGAGACTTGATAAATGCTTCTAAATGCCCTCAAAAAAATATTTTTTGCAAAATTTATGTGAGTTTTTAATCCATTTGAGAGTAAAAAAGTTCCATTTACCCAGTGGAAACAAATACCAACAGTTTTTCAACACTAACCAGGTTTTTAAAAGTAAATAATGTGATATGTTAAAAATCTAAACAGCAAGTAATACAATAGCATACCTGACTAAATCTATGCCATTATGATTCTTTAAATGAATTCACAAAATTAGCTGTAAATGTTTGCCAAGAGAAGTCCTTGGATAATGTAATAGATCCATTTTAATGTCTACCTTTTCATAATGAACTGACTGTGAGACCTCAGGATAACAGCCATTGGCCAAGAGTGCTGCTGTGAACCTGAAGTGATCAACGTGTGTATTATGATTAAGAATAAGAGCAAATTATAAACATAACATATAGATTTAAAGCTAGCAGTCCCACTTAAATAGCTTCTAGTATTATTTCAGGCCTGCACATTTTAAAACTATTGCATGAGATTCTAATGAGAATATGAAAAATATTATTTAGTAGTGCTTGGTATTAAGCACAAAATTATTACAGTAACTAAAACACTCTGAGTAGTCATTGGAATGATGTATCTCATTGCTCAGCCACCTTACAATACAAACCAAAGCTATTTTTTATCTTTAAAGCGAAATTATTGTAAACCCAAAACTGCCCTATTTCCTCCAAATCCTGGATTAAGTAAACACCTAGTTCAAAAAATCCCATCTCTGCCATTCTGTCATTGTTTTTGTACATTCTCTGATGGTATTTGAAGATCTTTCTTCAGTAGATGGAAACAAACACGTTCTTTTCCAAGTTTGTAATTAGTTTTTTAGCCATTAGAGGCTTCTAGCTTTTTGAGAGCTGCTCAGCAAGGTGACAGGTTTGCTGTCAGCTCCTGTGCCAAGGCAGTGGTGGGAGATGCACCACCACCTGCAGGACCTGTACAACAACCTCACTGGACAGAAGTGCAGTGAGCTGGGGGGCCGTCAGGTGTGGTGTGATTTGGCTTGGCTGTGGGAAGGCATCCTCAGAGTCCCTGGACTTGTGAAATATGGTGATAGTCATCACAAGCAATGTGGTTACTGACTTGCCTGATTTCACAGCCTTTCTTCATTAAATACATTATTATGTTTTTACTTAGAATGAAGATTCTGGCCACTACATAGCATTTGTAATGTAACTTATTATCATCATATTTGGTTTGTCAACGTGGAGGTAAAATTTCTTTCACTGGCTATGGATTTTAACATTTTGATATTGTACTTGAGTTACTAATGTTTCCATAATGTTGAGGAAAGAGGCAATACTAGTCATCAGAAATGGAAGTTACAGATACTAATAACCTCATATTTTACCAGAATGATGTCAGATTTTTGCACACTGGCTTTTCCTCTTCCTCCTGCTAAGCAGCCTAAACATGAACCATCCTTTCTTGATTTTGGTTAGGTTTCTGGTTTTGTTTGGTTGTTTGTGATTTTTTGTTTGGTTAGTTGGTTGGTTGGTTTTTGCTGTATCTCAGAGACAGATAAGTAATATTTTCAGATGGCATTGCTGTAGAGGACATAAGAATGGTGAAACTACCAGCGGACACGGGAAGCACTCAGCACTGTGCAAGAGCAGATTTTTCCTAGTTTGGTCCTGCAGTTATATATACTGGTATAGAGGAAGACCCACAGCATGCAGCAGGACTCATCTCTTTACTGTGAAGGCACCCAACATTTTTAACAGAGGCAGTGATTTGAGCATGACCAGAACATGTACTTGGTTGGTTCAAACATGTTTTCATGTTTGAAAACAAGGTAACCATTTAAGTGCAGCTTTGGAATAGTAATATGATATGTCAGGGACAGGTTAAGGAAGTTTAAACCAAATTGCCAGTCTACTCCAATGGAGATCTCAAAAGGAGATCTTACCCACAAACATGGGTACACATGACTGAGAGCTGCTTCACAGTTCGGTCTATTCCATGGAGCAGCTTCTTAGCAGGTGATGCCAGAATAACAGAAAGTCTGACCAAACAACACAAAATGCACCAGGCATCATTTTCAGAAGTACTGAATCCTGCATAAGTTTTCTGAAGTAACCAGTCCCATTCCAATGTAATCTCCCTGCCCTCCTAATTGATTAGGAATCATAAAAAGTGGATGCACTTTTAACCTTTTTCACATATTTGCTGTAAGCAAAATCAAAATGGCAACAAAAAATAGCTACCTTCAAAACCAGGATAGAATACGTGTCTGGAGATATTTGAAGAAAAAAGCCCAGGCTCTCACAAATATTTGCTAATAATGCCAATGGCTTTGTGCTCCCTTGGTGAACTTCAATAACACAAGTAAACTCAGAACATCATCAACCTGAGCTAGACTAAATCAATACTGGTAAATATTCTCAGAAGGTTACTTTCCCATCCCCAGTACCAGAAAGAAACCCATGCATTTTACAAAAAAAGGCAAGAAATAGCAAGCTAAATGGCAATTTTATCCAACTGTATTCACACTAGAAAACACTGAGGATATAATGCTTAGTTTCAGACATAGGAGGTGGAAGCATAAGTGTCAGCTGGTTCCAGCTTTATTTCTTGCCTGCAGCAAGGTAACTGCTTCTCCAGACATGGAAACTGAGGCATTGGGCAGAGTGACTGCATGAATCTATTGAATCCATTCTGCATGGATTCAGCTGGTTTAATCCACTCAGCACAAGAAAGCCAAGGTGTCTGGATAGACTTTTTCTTCCATGCCTGAGAAGGGGACAATGGACAAACCCAGCTGCTTGCAGGTGAATTTGTGTGGCAGTTGCTTGGCAACTCACAGCAGGAAAGAATTTAAATCCAGCATTAGCAGCTCTTTTTAGAGGAGATGAAACTATGCCAGGAGTTTTTATCTGTGAGAACAATGGAAAATAGCTTCTTTGTAAAAACAGGACGTGAAGAATATATCTAAAGCATATCTCTCGCCAAAGGCACCCATAATGGGACTTAACATATGCAACTGAATATGAAACTCAAACACTAATATGAACTCCATGACATCTGAGTACAGGTTCAGAATCCCCCAAGTCAAGCAAATAAAGTATTGTTCAAATAGCACATAATTTTTTTAATTAAAAAGACCAATGTAACCAAAGGAGGAAAAAGGCTATTGATAAGACAAAATTAGGCTGTGGTAGGCTACAAGTCTTTGGAGTTGACTCTCTCCCACACTGATCTGCAGGTAGCAAATAAGTGCAAACCACTCTTCTTTACACTCCAAAAGTCTATATAGCATCACTACCTGTAGATGGATTGAACTAGAGATGCTAAATAATTTCAGTGATGATATTTTAAATAAGAACTCAACTTCTGAGAAAAAAAAAAACTTGACACACTGAAAACTCTGATTTTTCTTTATTTTTTCCTTGCCTTGTTAGTATTTTCTATTGGAGGAAAAAATAAAATACCAATGACACACAAAAAGGAATAGAATAAATGAAATATTTCATTTCAGGGCTGTTTTAAACCAACTGAGAGTATTTCTTTTCACTGAATTGATCTTGACAGCTTTGTTTTCAATCTGCTTTAATTGAAAATATGAAAATGAAATATTCCATTTTTCTCACAAATAATTCCAAATTGCTGTCCCACAAAATATTGGAAATTTTCAGCTTCTCTTGTTCTGACTGTGTACAAACCAAATATTTCTAAGATGTAAATGTCAAGTTTCATTTAAAACTAAATATAACCCAAACAGCTGCAAAACCATTACAAAAATTTCAAAGTAGCAGACTCATGATTTTAGTTTTCTCCTAACTCATCACTGATTTTTTGTATAGCTTTTTACATATTATGAAGGGACTGAATTTTAAAATGCAACTTTAAGGTAGCTGTCATTAGGCAAACACAATTTAAATTTTAAGGAGAGCGGCTGGTTAGTCACCAGTTCTCAGACTGGACTGTGTCCCCCTGCCAAGTTTCATAAATACTGTATGTCACTGAAAAGTGACAAACTCCAGTGTCCTCAGTGGCTGCTTTTGTTAGTCTACTGACTAAAGGCTGTGCTTTAGTTTACCCGTTGGGATTCTTGGGTGTAATTAGCAGTAAACTATCAGTGAACAAAAGATGTTGTAAAAATGCAAAATAATTAATAGAAATAAATCCCATCGACCCTTCTTTCAACCAAGACACATCCTTCACAAACAGCACCTTTTAGAAATATGAGGCTAGAATGGCATAATGGTTGACATTAATTTGTCTGGCACTAGGATGAAGCACCATGTCATCTACCACATTCAAATGAGAATTAAAAAAACCTCATAGGCCTTATATAATATTCAGGAGTTTTCTGAAGGAGGGAAGCAAGTTAATGTCTCTCTTGAATAAAGTGCCAATTATATACCTGGTTCTGGTTCTGCAGCAGTCAGGCAGATAGCACCAGTAGGGACAAGTTTCCAATCTTTGCAGAATTCTAGAAAAAAAAATATTTTAGAATTAAAAGAGATCATGGTGTCACACATTTACTTTGCAAAAGAAAGTGTAAAGACAAAATAAAAGCCAAGAGAAAAATGAACAAGTATTTAAAAATGTGATATGAAGCAGTAAACTTTTCCTAAACTCTGTAAAAGCTTGGGATGATAAATACAATACTCCAAGAAGAATTTTCCAAGATAATTATTTTTTTATACACCTTTAACACTCTTCTCTGCTACCATCTTCCATACAAGCAGGATTACCCCCAAGATCATTGTACAGTTTAATTAAGATTGCAGATCACTGAAGGAAGGATAAAAAGGGGAAGCCCCACAGGATTAGTCAGCAACATTCTGGTTGTTATACCAACAGAAACCACTATGACCAGAAATAAGGTGATCTGACTCAAATACATAGAAGTGATTTACATCAAAATGTTAGGCTGAACAAGGGAACACTGTCACGTAAAGCAAATGACAAACATGCTGGCACTGCAGGTGAGGGGTAGAAAGAGATCACAGCAATGCACATTTCTGCTGATTAGTAACACGGTAACACTTCTCTTCCAAGATCAACCCAAAGAGAGAAAGCACTTGCTACTCAGCAGAGTTTTCCCTATTGAGAATGTGATCATCTGTTTTGAGACAAAATCTGGCTTTTATACTATGAAACCACAAAATACCCGGGTTCATTCCAATAGGGAGCAGACATGGAGTACTACAGACTTATCTGGAGTCAAGATGAATAGTGAAGATCAAAACAGGGAGAATAATCTCTTAAATTTAGCCTCTTTTGAGCATATGAACATTCAGAGAGGAAACTGGAAATGTGTCAGTGTAAAGGTTTACACTTCTAGCAAAACACCGTGAGTGCAAATGCTGCCAGGAAGATGTTCTTCTATCATCTCAGCAAAACAGCACTCTGCAGACCATAGCTCACCTATTTGGCTCTTCCTATCTAGTCAAAGGCTCTTCCTAACTAGTAAAAGTTTGTAATTAGAGTGAGAACTGTTGTATTAGGGAATTCCTAAACCTTACTAGCACCTTGTTAGCATAAACACTCCTAGATCACTGTTGTTGTTCTCTCTCTAGTGAGAGAAACCTCTAAATTCTGCTGTTAGCCATATTTGAAATCATTCTTTTACACAAACAAGCATCAACCTTACCTCAGCCCCCATGCAATCTTGATTCCTTTTGGCTTGAAAAGGGAAAAGTTCTACTCATCTTTCTAAAACCAAAAGCACTGTCTGCCAATGTGTAAAGAAAAGCAAAACCTATCTGGTATTTTTCAAACTAATAATAACCCCTTCATTTAATATTCAGATACTAATCTGCCCCAAAATATCACTTGCTCTTTACCCAAGGCCTCCCCTGTTTGTTTTTTGAGAGGTCCAAGACAGCTCTTCAATTTAAACAAGTTGAGTTTCAGATCCTTCACTTAAAATGAACAAATCAATAAATAAATTGTGAACTATGTGCCTTTAAAATGTGTATACTTCTTTATATTAATCTGTGCTATGCTAGCAGCATTGTGGGACTCCCTGTGCTGGCAGTGTGCAGCAGAACAGGATAGACCTGCTGCTACCATGGCCCTGGGCAAGGAACTGTCCTGCAGCAAAGCCAGCACAGCTACATGGTAAATGTCCTCTCACTGGTCTTCCCCAGATGTCTTTGTCACCTTTGTTAAAATATTATGAAAATCTGGGGATAATCCAGACAACAGAGTAGCCCACAGGCAGCCTCCAGGAAACTGCTGTAAATCTGAGCCCTGCTTTAAATCAGAAAAATGCTGGGGGTGCTCCTATCTATGACAAAAGCTGTTTTAACCTCTGGACCATCACAGAATATGCTCCAGATCCGTAACACCACAGGCTTCTAGGTATGTTTTGGGAACCACCTCATAGTATAACCACAATTAATCATATTCACATGCGTATCTAACTATTAAATTAAAAATAATTGTGCATGAAGAATGATGTCACCAGATTTGGGTAACTCTGGAAAAGACTCCCAACAACGCTGACATGTCAGAGGCGTAATTTTTCTTTTTCTTGTCCAAAAACTTTCCAGAACTTTGCATTTCTGGGAGGATGATCGCCAGGAAAATACCAAAATCATTGGTATCACAGCTCATCAAGTGATTGTGGATTTTACATACAAAGTCATAATTACTGGGCTAATTCATTTTGATAGCAACACTTGGAAAGGAGCTGTTTTCAAGAGAGCAAAAAACCAACATTTTGCAACTTCTTCTTTTAAGATCACTCTGCAAAAGGTTTTTTTTTAAAAATACTTGTCTCTGTGATCCTTGGAAATAAAGAAGAATCAAAACAGACTAAAAATCTAGGTTAATGCAGAGTGAAGGATACATAGTAGTGACAACAGATCATGGTCATGTTTTCTCAAACAGGACATTGAACTTCCAGAGGGAAACAAACAATCAAAGTTCTTATTACAGACTTGTAAACATTCCAGCAGGTTGGGAAATTAAGCTACTGATAAGAAGTAGCAGATCAATTCTGTGGAAGATAATTAAGAGAACTGGCCACCTTAATCTCCTGCTTTCACTGCTGGTTACCAAAATCTTTGTTTGTAAACAGATGCTTTGTTCTCTAATTAATTTGGCTGCTCAGGCACATTGCATCATTTTATTAGAGGATCCCATTGGCATTTATTTAGTAAATCCCAATTTTATGAGCTTTATACCTACCCTAGCTAAAACTTTTGGCCAAAGAACAAACTTCTGGAGAAAAAGCATTTTAGGAAATTCTAAAAGGAAGGAAGCTTTCTCATTCATGGCTCCATTTAAAGAACATATAGTAAGTTATATATTTCTAGGATTATCATTATTTATAAGAGATATCTCCACATAGGAAAAAGTTAAAAGAAACTTAACAACTTCCTCAGAATAAATCCCATTATTTGTCAGGTGTGGATCAAATCTTTTGTTAATTTTGAGCTGCTTTTCCACAGTTTAGAACCATTAGAACTCATTTACATCTCTAGCTCACTTCGGAATTTTTATTTTAAAACCAATCTCTATTCAGATGTGAATTTTGGGATCCTCTGTTATTTTTCAAAGGCACCTCTGTATCAGCTTTCTGAGGTCCAAGAGCAAAATTTACTATACTTGATGATGACTGAAATCTGAAAAAAAAACCAAACTCTGGAAAAGGCAAAGATTGAGATTTTATTTTTTATGATGTTCTCACTTCACAAAGATTTACAGTATAATCCAGTATTATTGGAAAATGAAATCCATAAGGTCAATAGCAAAGTCTAAAAGTCTGCCTTGAAAGGTATTTACATAATATGGAAAATAGCTGCACTAGAGTGAGATTAGAAGTATCTATAAACACCTAAGTACCTACCTAGATAGTCTCATGTATTATACAGTGTCTTTCTGTAGATGTTTTCTGCCCATTTGGCTTTTATTTTTTCACTTTTTTCTTCACTGAAGGCACAGCACCACTGGTATGGAGTGAAGGAGAGAGTCTCCTACCTTGCTGTATAATTTTATTTGAGGCATTTTGCTTATATTATTTGTAATGTGTGACCACAGAGAAAGTAAGGTCCCAAGAAAGCTTTAAATTTAGTAGAAAGAATATTGAAAATATGATTTTGTACTTTGTCTTCTGGAAGAAGTAGTAATTGTTCTTGAATCACAGAAAGAATAATCTAAAGGATACATCCAAGGGAGTGAGATGGCAAATTGGTGACAAGAAACACTGTAGTGATGATGTGCCTGGATACTGCTCTCCCATTAGAGACCTAAACCTTAGAAGAGGTTTTCTTGTGAGTACCTCAGTTGGAGTACTTGTTAAATCAAACCCATTTTCAAACTAAGGGGCTAAACTTAATCGAGAAGATAAGGAGCCCTGGACAGAAATCACTGTTCCAGTGAAGCTGTCAGATATTAGACTGGAAACCTGTAACTGCATTGCTAGCATTAATTTTTCTTAGAATGAGATTTAAAATTTTCTGATGCTGTAGCCTTATGGTCCAAATTGTAATGACTGGAAATGCCCCTAGACTGTGCTTCAGCCTGTCATGGACTTGGATGGCAGAAGCATCAGAGGCCCCAGCAGGAGGTTTATAGCTCAGATATCACATAAATACTAAATCCCACAGTGTAAACCAGTGGATTGGAATTGCCCAAATGCTGCATTGAAATTTCCAGTAAGCAGAACAGAAGTAATTTTCTATCCCTGAATTTTCAAGTGAAAGAGAAGCCCTTGACACACAGAGGGAGTCGGTCAAGTCCACAGACAACTTGTCCTGCAGTTCCCAATTACATTGCCATTGTATAACAACCATCATGTTCTAACACAGCACTCAGCGTTCCTTAAGAGATGAATGGCATGGGTCAGGGACACAGCTTTGCCTTATGCCAAAATAGGGCTTTTGGACAACATATTCAGCACCCAGTGCAGCTTTTTAATGTGCAAAAAGGTGTATTTGCAGATTAATAACCTCCAGTACTTTCACCTTGCATATTCAAGAGGTCACAGTGTAACTCAGTCTTCTAATTAAAAGACATGAAATACCATCCTCTAACAGTTGCTTTATTATGTTCTTGGTGTAATCCATTTTTCTTAGAGGCAAATAGGAATATGGCCATTTAGGGGAGCAAAAGACAGAAAGTTAGTAAAACAAAAACCTCACAGACTGAAGTATCCACCCCAGAGAACAGTGCAGGACAGATGAGTTAAGTGAAGTACAGTGACAGCTAACAGGAGCTAGAGAAGCCATTGGTTGGTGGAAGTGCAGCATGGTTCCCTGTGAAGGGACTGTGGGAGTCATCAGAATCTGCAGCTCTACTGCTGACTCTTGGGTCCCTCGAGATTCCCAGTGTTGACATGTTTGCCCACAACATAAGCGTGATGGGTTCAAAATTATAGCCTCTAATGAGAAATATTATCATTCAAGATCTGCAACTTAAATATGCAAAAGCCCAATACCTGCACTATGACCGACTGCTGTTCCAGCCTGGAAATCCAAACAAATGAGACTAAAAGCCTACACTTTACGTGAGGAGTGGGAGACAGGGGATTAAATCCTGGCAACAGTTGGTGCTCCTCACAAACATCCCCACTAAGAAATCCAGTCTATAGAACAAAGCAGTGCAGCAACATAAAATCATATTCTAATTTCTCCATGCAAGTTTACTTTGAAACCTGAGGGAGTTCAAGGTAAACAGTATTCCAACAGAGACAATACACACAGTATCTGAC
This sequence comes from Chloroceryle aenea, assembly GCA_013399075.1. Classification (NCBI taxonomy): domain Eukaryota; kingdom Metazoa; phylum Chordata; class Aves; order Coraciiformes; family Cerylidae; genus Chloroceryle; species Chloroceryle aenea. Next base: position 1,455,129 of record VWZY01014441.1, on the reverse strand, counting down.
TGTTAATGAAGCTGAATAAAGAATGTGCATGTTTCAGCTGTCCCAGCAAGGCCTGTTACTGACCACAGAGCCCCCCAGAGTCCTTGAAAAGTCTCTTAAAAACACATCCCTGGTATCTTTAAAAAGATTTTGTGAAGTTCTTGAAGCATATTAGCAATCCGCCAAGGCTCGTGCTAAATGGGTCACCATTTCATTAATCTCTTTCAAGAGGTTGACAAATGTACCCCGCAGGGATGTGAACCACGCAGCGTGGCCCATAGTTCCAGCTCAGCTGCCAGTGAGTTTCAAGCACTGCCACAGTAGAAAAAGCCCAATTGTTTCAGTATTCAAGTTAGAAGGTTCATTTATACAGTAAGAACAGCGTAAGTTAGATACACAAAAGTAACGACTCTGCCTCGTGTTGCATCAGGTGAAGTCACACTATTTTAGCAAAAACACACAGAAGTGTTTGCAGAATCTCCATGCAATTCTGGAATCAGCTGCAACATCCAACTGCCTTTCTTGTATTCTACAGCATCCCACCTGCTTCATAACTTCAAATTAGCAAGAGCCTGTCTGTACCTAAAATGATCTCATTCTTGGAGGAATCCTCCCTGAACAACTATTCAAAATTAACCTGCTCTTCTTGAAAAGATTCCTACTATTAACTATTAAAAACAGAAACCCCCAGTTTCTTATTCTGAGCTGCTGGTTTTCAAGAATAAGCATCCACTGAAATCAATGAGAATTAATTAATGCCCTAAGCACGCGGAAGCCAGAACATATACTACACTCTGAAACAAATGCTTAAGATGTGACTTGAGAGGTTGAAAACAACGGGCAGTTAGGACTGAAAAGTTGCAGGGTGGCCCTATTATGTACATATATACCAGCTTGCCTGCTCCTATTTGTAAGGCAAGTAATTCTTCTAGGATTTGTATAATTTTTATGATCTAAAGGATTGAGAATTACTGTCATTCCAGCTAGAGGCTAAGTGCAGAAGAAGTCAAAGAAATGTGAGATGGGGACAAATGTGTCACTTGGCAGCCTTAGGACAAATGTTCTGTCAAATATTTTTTGACGCTTGTGTTTCAATTTTCCTTCCCTTTTCTAATCTTTTGGTTATTGCAAAAGTGATGGCAAAAGCCACACATTAGATTGCCAAACTGAGAACAAAATCTTACCCTCAGGAGTTTATTCAGGAAGAAAAATCACTGCATTATTATATGAAACAGTGTTGATTATTTACTGCATCAGGAGGTTACTAATGAGAATAAATTAATATGGTAGTTATATATGCAGTAGCTCGGCATCCATTCCATTGGTGGAATATCCAGGTCAGCACCTAGAAAATTATCAGCAAGAACCATGAAAACAAAACCACTTTTTTGGGGGGTCTGTAAAATTAGAAGTTCTCTTGCAGTTAGGATCACCTGTGCTAATTATCCATAAAGCTCCATGGAAACCTCCATGAAAAAAAGGAATTAAGCATTAATGTGTTTTCTTACAAAATCTATGGTGTTCTCATCAGTTATTGTAGAAAGACCAATGAACTGATGTGGTAGAAAGGAAGCTTTTCTCTTTTTCTTTTTTTTAATCCCCACTGCATAAATGTGAAAGTGAAAAGGTGATTGCCTTAAGGGTCGGGAAAAAATATTGAATCTGCACTCACCTGTGTCCTAAAATTAGATTAATCCCAACTCTGCCTCACCACAGTGAGTAATGGAAAAGGGTCACAATGCCTCAGAGTTACTGGAAATTACGGAAAGCTTCTGAAGTTATTTTTTAGTCTAATACAACACAATTGACTTCTCAAAAAAATAATCTAAAATAATGGAATAGGTACAAAAAGAACGGATAGTGTGGGGAAGGATGTTTCGTTTCTAGTTAAACTTTCTGTCCAAGTGTCATCCTTTTCATAACAAATTCTGTGGCAGAACAGAACCTGGCTGCAATCAAACAGAATTCACGTTACCTTTGAGGACAACTGCAGTAAAGGTACAAAATCATAACAAGCTTCTATAGATATGCCTAATGTCTTTGAAATAAATGTTTTCATTTAAAAGAGAAACAGAGAATTTATGAAATAAGGACCATGCCAGGTGTGAGCCTCAAGATACTTCTAAGCACAAGAAGCTTCAGCTAAGTTATGAGTAGGACAAACATATTCAGATTTTCCTGGATGTTTTCTTTCTACCTAGGAAATCTAGTCTGGAGACAACTAGAGATGGTCCTATTTCATCTGAGATACCAATCCTACAGAAACCCTCAGTGTGTTTATTGCTTATATATGGCAAATCCAGTCATGCAGGAGAAGCTGGGCTTGCTGAAAAGGTGATGCATTTCCACACATACATAATTAACCAACAGGTTTGGACTTGTTGGTTTTGAATGGATTTGGTTTTGTTGCACAATTACACCATACTGTCCAGCAAAGCTATTAATAGGTAAGTTCTAAGAACAACAGACTGATGAATAGGGCAGGTTAACTGTGTGACATCTGCAGACGTATTTCTGCATGGGGAACATCAGGCTGAGATATGGCATCCCCGTCAGCGCCGGGGGAAGTGCAGGACTGCAATCTGAGAACTGTTTCTACATTACAGCTATGGAAAATGCTGCAACAGTACATACATTTCAAAATAGTAATGCCTTGTGTAATCAATGTTTTATAGACACCCTGTGTATGAAAAAAGAGAAAGACCATCAGGCGAGGTAAAGTTCTCATTTCTTTATTCCCAGTGGTTTTGTTCCAGCACAGACAGAGATGTGTCTGGAATGCAGATGTGGCTGGTCCTGCTGGGGTGAGAGAGGTTTGTCTCTCATTATTGCTTGGAGGAGAGGATGGTGTTTGTGCATTCCTGACTTATACAAAGCAATATAAGAAAAACAATCTTTCAACAAAATGAAATAAATACAATTAAATACAGCCAGGATTATATCCCACTATCTGGTTATACCTGTGAATATAATTTTACATCACGTTGTTACACATCTGCTCTTTGGGAAGCTGCCTAAAAGGGAACCTCACTGTTGGTTTTTTTCAACCAAAAATGGGGAAACAGCAACTTAACCTGGACTCATTAAAATCTCAGTTTAATAAAATATTTTACATGTTTTTCTTTTTTTAAAACAGGTGCTGTTTATAGGTTACGGCTGCTCAAAGCAGACAATAAAGTGGTGTGATTTGCCTATTTTTACAGCTTTGGCAAGTCACTGGCTTCAGGCAAATTTTCAAGTTCCTTCCCTCCCTTGTCAAAATCTTTAGGAAAAAAGAACACATTTTCCCACAGGAAAGCATGTGATTCTTTTTCATTTGAGGAAGTGAAGTCAATTTAAACATAGCTATGTCTCATACTGAAACACCTATTATTATAGAGTATAAGTGTTTAACAACACCCACCTCTATGTTCAGGTATATAAATCTAAACTTATATGAGAGAATAGATTAATAAATTATAATTTACAGAAGTTTTTACATTGCAGAGAAAAGATAAAAAGAAGAGTTATCTGATGCTATCCAGGCTGTTTAATATATTCAATAAAACATTATTGTCTTAACTGTTTTAAGAGACAATGGTTTACACTATTAACAACTGAGGCCAAAAAGTAAATTCAGAGCTTCATATGCATAAGTTGCACATTTTAAATGAAATTTATATACATTCACCTACATATATCTAATCCCACATTGATGGTCACTGAAAATACCATTAGCTGTCTAAGCATACAGTGGTTAGACACATAATCATCAGCTGAAATGTCTGCAAACATCATCATATTTGCTGATTTTTTTTCTTAATTGTTGGTGTTTAATAACACATATATGGCTTTTCATTTCTGAAGGGATAACTGGTCCTCAACACTAGTGCACTAAAATTAACGACATCAGACCACTTGTTTAAAGGGGTTAGTAATACAGACTCCCTTTAGATATTCCAAATGCATCTTGATTCACTGACTGACAAAGAATCACTTGTAGCGTGTGCTTAGGCTTCTATTATCATAAGGTAATTGCAAATAACAGAAGAAGAAATTCTACAAAGGTTATGTCATTCGTTTACACCAACCTGACACCTAATGAATAGATTTTTTTGTGGACAATATCCATACCTGACTGGAATATATAGGACTTCTCTATACAAGCAATTTTCTACAGAATTAGATGGACAGAAGGGAGTCTGGGACTGGATTTTGTATTGCTTCAAGTGGCTCATGTAATCATTGCTGCACATGTGGTGGTGGTTACTCTGGGGAGGATTTTGTCTTATTCATAGAGTAGAGACTCATTTTTCATTGGCTGTCTGCACTAATTTAGTTTGGTATCCTTCCTAGGAGAGTCTGAATTGTGTTTGAAAGCAATACAGAAATGCATCCTTCCTTTTTTCCTCTGTATTAAAAAACATCTTTACTGTCTATCTGCCACTAGAAGTACCACGCTAACTCTGATGCTGCTTCATCCAGAATGACATTTCAAACCAGAGCATCAGACTTTCACTAACAGCAAAAACTAAGTCAGTCTCTGAAACAACAGTCAAACCTCTGTTTATAAAATTGTGAGTACTCATTAAAGCTAATTTCTCAAATTACCTCTCTTTGAATTCAGCTGTATAATCGTCCTATGCTTTCCAAATTTTGCTTTCTAGTAGACTGGAAGGACATAGGGTATCTGCTCCTTACTTCATGCTTTCCTCTGTACTTTCTTTTTGGTCTTTCTCTTTTTGTTGTTTGTGGGGTTTTTTTTTTTGTTAGTTTTTTTTTTCTTTTCATTTGTTGTTGTTGTTGGTTGCATGTTATTTTCTTAATATTCTAAGGTATTTGCACATCACCTTGGAATTATGGTATCCTCCAGTGAAACTGAAAATTGAGAAAAAGTTAAGAATTTCTCTCATTTGTCCCCCAGGAAGCAAAACAAATAGCCAGATCATCTTGTAAGAGAGCAAAAGTCAGAATACTCCCTGACCCACAACAGTTTGCCAGAATAAGCTTTTTTCTGTTGCTTGGCTCAATTAGACTTCAAGGAAGCAGGATTCAGTAGTGCCCAAGTTTATTATACATTAAGTAGTTTAGACAAATGCGCCCAAAAAGACAACAGATTGTTGCACAAATATTAACAGCATGAACTTCTGTGGTTCTGCTTCTGCTATATTTTGAGCACCATGACATACTAAACAGCTGGAGTCATCTGCTGGCCTCTTATAGCTCACTCTAAGTTGGGGGTTTTTTGTTTTTAAAAAGTAAACAAGTTCTCTTCTCCATGACTAGAATCTCTCCTACAAAGTAGGCATGGTAATCATATTTTATAAATTACAAAGCATCAGAAATGTAAAGGCTGGAATGCACATTTGAGGAATGGATATTTTATTTAAGAAAAATAAAGTTTAGTAATAAATAGAAAAATTGTTTAGCTAGGCTCCATATGTTACCACTGTCAACAGTGAATTATGCAGTTACTTCTGTGACTGGTCTTTTGACTCTCTTATTGATTTATTAGATTAGGTCTTGATCCTGTCATAGTCCAGCTTTGAAAGTAGAGTAGCTTAAACTGGCACCAAGTCAAAGAAATCCTTTGGAAAATGAATAGGTACCAGAGATAATAAAATTAGATGTCAGTACATTAAACATTTTTTTCCCCACGACTGGTCATCACAAAATATCGTAAAATCTGTCATAATAAAGAACAGACTGTTATAAATAGGCTGATGAGGCATGAAAGATCATTGTGATTTACTTTACCATTATTACACTAAGTGGGTGAACAGTTCATTCGAAGGTGCAAAACTTTTTGTTGTTACAGACTTCTGCTTTCCTTATTTTTTCCATAACTGAACAAAGTCAGGATGAGGATTTTATACCTAGAAGCAAATCATTTCAAACGCAGTTGACTAGTCTCTAATTGTAGGCATTTTGAAGGATAAACAAATAAATATCATGACCTAAAAAACTTTTTGCCACCTAATAAAGTGAGAGGGAAAGAACTCTTGGTGTTAACTGCGCTCACGACTTCCTGTGATCTCTGGGAACGCAGGATGAAGCATGAGCATATGGTGTCATACACTTAGGGAAGGCATATGACAAAAAAAAGGCTGTAGCTGTACTTTAATAACACTTGGCCCTCTCTTTTGTTTTTGACAATCATCAAGGAAAAACTTGAGCTGGATTTTGTATCTAGGTCCTTGTTTTTAATTGCTACTAGTAATAAAACCATGATCCACCACAGCAAGGAGCTCCACAGATATAATAATATGCTGGTTTAGGGAACTGGGGAGGAACACTTCTGATTCCATATAAATTTTCTACTTCTCTGTACATAGGAAAAATAGAGAAAAAAAAAGGGAAAATAAAAAAGCAAACCCACTGATTTTCACGTATTTAATGATATAAGGTATATGGGATCTCTCTAACCTTAGGCAAAACTTCTGCAAAAAGTATTGTTTATCCTCGTGGAGGATATAACTTCAAAAAAAAAGGAAAGAGGTGAATCGTAACCCTTGGAAAGATACATGCTGCTTAATAAAAGAATTATTTTTTCCAGCTGCTTTGCAATGCCATCTTCTCCATCTGTCAGCAACATGCTATCAATAGCACAAATACTCTCTTCTCTGTGTGTGGGATACAGGAAAATTTGTGTTAATTTTGAGAAAGAAATAAACTAGTCATACGCCTAAAATTAAGTGAATCTGTTTTCTACTACAATGATTTAATACATGGTTTGATGCTAGAGACAAATAACAAGCTGCAGCTGCTGGATCACTGTTGAGGGCATTTGGACAGTTTAAAGCTGCATTAAATCTTCTAAACACCTGTAACCAAATGAGTGATGTAAATTAGACTCAATTTCATTTGCTTATATAACAAAGTTAGGTATATTTTGAATTTTTTTTTAATGAAGATACTAAACAGATTGTCAAAGATGTACTTAGTGACGCACTGCTTTGTTATTTTTCTCAGAATTAATTCACCACCTGTTTCATGGCTTTGCGATGTGTATGCCAGTGTCTGAAAGATCCTTAGCTGAAAAATAGGTGTGACCATAAAGAACATGCAGTATTTTCCTAATATTTATAAGAACAGAAAACTCCCATTTAAAAAGTACAATTTTATCAGCTCTTTACCTCCATAAATATTAAAAGTTGTATTCCAAAAGCAGTGAAGAATTCAGTCATGTTAATATTGAATATCAACCCAAAATCTCTCTAATAAAGAATTTATCTTGGTATTACTTGTAGCAATCAAACCCAAGGCAAAGGGTGCTATTTCTGCTTCTTGATTAAGAGAGGATTAGGCAGGAAACACAGCAAGAGCTGCTTCAGGAGAATTATTCAGAACAAGCTACAAAAATGTATAAAGCCACTTTCACATCATGAGCTCCACAACTGGAAAGGCAGTAATGTGAAAATAACTCGCTGGTGTCTCACGCTTTTGGAAGCTTGGAAAGCTGTGTTAATGCACTCAGGGCATCAGAAAAGGCATTCATAGCTAATTCAGACCAGTATTTAATATTTTTCAGTTTTTATAAAATTGAATAATAAACCTGTGAACCGCTCAGATACCATTTTACTGACTCAAGCATCACAAATTATCACCATGCAGCGTGTCACAGACAGGAAAAACATGCCACAGAATGAGATTTTGAAAGAGCAGATTAATAATTTCTTGTGATTAAATTTCTTTGACAAGTGAATAAATAATAGCTAGGAAAAACTATGCAACAGAGGAAATCTTACTCCTGATCTACAACATTCTATATCTGATTGCTTAAAATATACTCAATAATCCTTTGCACAGTCAACTTGCCAGGACAGCTGCTATTTGAGAGACTGTATTCCACTGTGTTGAATTGAATTAAAAAATTCAGAAGACTAAAGCAGAAACTTAAACTCACCACAACAGTAGCTACTACTGAATGGACAGCAACATGTCAGGGTGTAATAGTGAATGTCAACAGAACAGATCTGACGGCAGCATGTGCGAGAAAATACCAACTAGGGCATCATGGACCTCTTTGGTCATCTTACACGTGTGCTTCAAGCTGAACTGCCTACTAAGTGAAAGAATCAACAGAGAGAGAAAAACTTAATAAATATTATTATTATTGAAGTAGAAGCTGAAAGAAAAAGAAATGTGGGTAAACTGAGGAAATTAAAAGACAGTGCAGCTTTTAATATAATCTAGTATATTCAATTGACATAAGAGCTCAAAAACATCATAACTTTAGGGTAGACACTTTTATGTGGATTTTGATATAAAAGACACTGAAACAAAACGTCGATTCATCCATCTTGATTTTTCCATATTGCAAAAAACCTTTTCTATCCCTTTTGCATTTTCTTGAGTTTAACATCTTGCAGTCTTGTGCTTCCTCATGAGCCATGCCTTAGTGCCTGATAATTTGAAAGAGTGATAAAATGTCTCCGTGTCTCTACCCCACTGAGTTTTAGATTGGACTTAAATTAAACTAAAAATATTTTTCATAGAAAAAAAATGTTCTTTTTAGCCAGATGAAGACGTGTTGAGCTTTTTCAACATGTTCTATATCCCTTCAAACATTTCTTTTTCATTGAAATGTAATTCCAACAAATGCAGCAGAAAGATTGAAGAAAAAGTAATAGGGACATCATCTCGAGGTGGGTGTAAAAACCCTGATTCCACCCTCATGTGCTAAGCGCTTCTCTCAGTGATGATGCTCAGAGAAGGGTTTGAGTGAAGGGGTTTATGAAGCACTGATTGCTTTGGATAACACTACACAGAAACAAAAAAATATACTAACAAACCCAGATTCATCTGAAAATATGTGCATCTATATTTCACTAAGAGAACCCACCAGATATTAGTTAATACATATTTTAACTGTACATGAGAATGTTAATGAAAATTAAAAGAGGCCTAGCAATAATAGTTTTATGCTTGATACAAGCAAAAGTTAGTTTGAAGGTTTAACTTCTCTTTAAACTCAGGCTCACAAAATCAAACTAGAAGGCTATGATATATATGGATAAAATTACTGATTCTTTCTCTTCCAGAGATAAACACAGAAATAGCTTAAGCATTCTGTAACTCCCTCATAGATTATACTCTTTACCCCATAGGAATGAATAGGAAATGTGTCTCATAAAAATTCAGAAATTGCTTTCAGATGCAATCTTCCGATACAGAAAGTTAGCTGCAAAGAAAGAAAGACATTGTTCTTGGTATCCACTGTGGTTGGAACAAAAGGGAAGAGGCTTATGCCAGTGTAATGGAGTTTTTGGTTTGAAGTGAGAAAACATTTTAAAAGATGAGACACTAGTTTGGTTCAGCTGGTCTGGAATGCTCGTTTTTGTGGATGGATGAAGGCCTGTTGGGGTTGATCAGAAATAGTGCTTTCTTCTTTGGGTGGAAAGGTTGGTTGAATAGGTCATCTGTCAAATCTGTTTCAGAGCTTTTCTTACAGTTTTCCTACAATTCTAGCTTAACCATTACAGACAGGAAAAGAAATGGCTGTCCTCTTATGAAAGTTTATTATCAATGAGGTTAGATATAAAATAATGCAGTCAACATCACTGCATAAAATCTCCACACCGATTTCCCTAAACCCCCAGATAAGCTGCAGCTAAAAGTCCTGTAGTTAAGGGATTCCAGAATTCCTCAACTCCAGGCATCTCTCTGTCCACTTGTAAAAGTATTCATAAAAAAATATTAATTTTCTTTTCAATCCATGAAATATCCCCGATAAACTTTCACCTGAAATGCCAGTGAGAACAGAAGGTGCTTGCAGCTCTTGGAAATGGTGACATCTGCCTATAATTTCCAGTGATTTAAATTTTGGTGTGAGAATATTCTAATGGATGTTTTCAAAAAATGTAAACTATGTTGTAGTTTGTGTTTCAGCTGCTAACTAATGACAATACACTAATTAGCAATTCCAGCAAGTGTGCTCTGAAATGTGCCTTGCAATCCTGATCTAAACATGATTTCCACCCTTTTTACTTTAAATGTTCATTTCTTTGTAAAATGTAAAAAATTTTATTATTGCTAATATAAGCTTATATTAATTCAAGAAAAAATGAGTTATTTGTTTGAGGGAGCCAGGGAATTCTGTAACCTTGATGCAGCCAAGTGTGGAGGACAGAAAACCAATTAGCCCATATACATAATCTTAGAAGTAAGGCTGTAGAATGGAAAAGTGAATGGATTGTTCAGCTTGTTCCAGCCATTCTTGCAGATTTAAAGCTGAAAATTAAGGCTGAATATGCATCTTTTCCCTCTGAGTAAATTGGAGGATCGTCTGATTCCTCACTTGGTTTGGAGATGATGAATAAGTAGTGTTTTGGAAGCCCTATTAAGGCAGAGGAACAATAGGTTAGTCTCTAGACAGTTTAAGAACTACTCTTTTTTAACCTTCAGAAAGGAATGTGTGAGTTTTTACAACTCCCTCTGTAATATCCAATAGCATTTTTCATTTCTTCTGAAAATGAATAAAACAGAGGCCTTCAGATTAATGATTGCCACTGGAATAGCTGTGATATATAAAATGTTATCTAGAACTATATAAGACATTTTAACTCACTTAAGCTGAAGTCTTACTTAAATAATTAATATTATAATAATATGGTTTCATACCTAAAAAAAACCAGATCTGGAAATGCATTAAAGTCTGACACCCCAACACAAATGCAGTCTGAAGCACAAAAAATGTTAAAAAAGAATACAAAAAAAAAAATCAATGCACCCCTCACCATTTGAATTTACAAGCATATAAAAACTTCTGAGAAACATACAGCAAGGTGACACAGGAAGAAATAAAAGTCTAACTAAAATAAACAGCAAATAAGAGTACTAATAAGCATCTAACTCTCTCATCTGTAATTTTATGTTTATTTCTATGTTTCACTTTACAGTCTATCAGTCCTTGCAGGATACAACCTCACTTTTCCATCACTGTATCTCATCTCATTTTTGGGGTGGGATTATTATTTTTTTGATCCCTGAAAAAAATAGTTCCTGCATTAACATAATCCTTCATATCTTTGTCCAGAAAAGAAACTCAACTTCTAAAAGAAGAAACAGTGCATATGTTACACTAAAAAGTCTTTAATTTCCCATGCATCATCCAATGGATGATCTGTGGGGTATTCTTTTTAGATTGCACAGTTGAGGGAAAATGACTTCTCCAAGGTCCCTGCATTCACCTGGAGCTCAGTCCTACCATGCGGATCTATTCCTGTGTCCTCGTTCACATCAGACTGCCTCTCTTTTATTAGTACACACTGCCATTCTGTTTATCATCTTTTATGAAGAAGTTATCTTATAAAACCTGGAAGCATAAATCCTAGGTGTTGTCTTTTTTGCTCTCCCTCTGTCCAGTCCATTCCGGTGTTTTATTAGCACAGCTGGAGCAAGCGGATCTCAGCAATTACACCACTTCCACAGGCAGCTCTCAGGCCACTTGAGCTGACAGTCTGAAATATTAGCGGGGAAGTAATGCAGGTGCCGGCACTGGCAAATGTCCAGCAGCAAGTTAACAACAGTTCACAATTTTAAAGGGGAGTTTGTATTATATGCTATTAAACAGCTGAAATTAGAGATGGAAATCCAGTTCAATTTGTCTAGGAAATGCTTCACCTCTGAAGCACTGCAGCTCGCTCAAGTGAGGATCAGCATATGCTGGGACTTCCACATAACATTTTTAACATCTTGTTGCAGCAAGGGCTGATCATGTGAGCTATAAAAGATGAGTTATAGCTCTTTTCATCTAAATGCTTGGATAGTGAGGAAAAAATATAGTCTATATTGATTCTGAAGACACTAGGGATAGTGATGGAAGAAAAAAGGCTCTTTCCAATAAAGAACTATCTTACATACACAGTGCCTTCTGGCTACAGTGTTCCTGCAAGTTAAAGAAGAAAAATTACCATTGCAAGGGAACATGTAGATTTAATGTATTCCTCCCTCTCTTTTCTCTTTCATTCACTATCTGCAGCGTACAGTGTATTACAGCAAGGATGGGCTGCTGTCGACAAACTGGAGCTTGAAAAAATGACACTCTCCTGGGCAAAATCGGGGCCTTTGGAAGTGAGCTCCTTGAGATTAGAAATGTCCTGAGACTGTGTGTGTATGTGCGTGGGCGTGTGTGAGAGCGAGAGAGACTGGAAGTGCCAGAACTACCTTGACACTGAGGACTTGAATCAAATCAAATAATTCTAAATATGAGAAAAATACTGTGGCCAGTGTTCCCAAGGATAAAGTTTTCAAAAGCATGAGTGACACCAGAACCTGGCTTATTTATCAAAGTAACAGAAACCTCCTGTATGTTGGTGCAAGTGCCCAGATAAATCCATGACATGTCAATAGCAAACTAGATCAGAAAAATAGTTCTGAGCCACTCTCTAAACAAACCACAACCAACCATACTTAGTTCTAAAAATAAATCTTCCATACAGGCCACCAGGCAGCCTGAGCTACCTAGCTAGCTAAGCATACAAGTATAAGAAGGACAGATTTCCTATTAGAAAGGATTTTAATATCCTATATCCTTATCTGCACCAAGCCTCTTGCAAAAACCTGGTGAAAAGGTCCTGCAGGGGTACCAGCTAATTGTCCAGCAGGGCCAACAGCACTGCAGAGCAACAAGGTTTCTGCTTAACCTGAAACTTCCAGGTTTTTCAGCGCCCTCTCCTTCACTTGGTTTTCTAGAGTATTATCAACTCAGCTTTAAACAGTTGCTCACATGGTTATATTCTTGCTGCTTAAGACACATAAGGGCAGCGAGAGATTCCCACAGACATTCCCACTCACATTAGCTTGTCAAATATTACTGAGAACTTCCTTCACCTCTCAAAGGTCCAAGCAATAATTTCAATCACCTTTTGGATCACACAACTGGTATTGGCTCAGGCATTCCCATGTTTTCTTTTTGTAGAACATTGCCAACCGATAACATTTTAGGATGGAAATTACTGTGATGATCTCCCAAATTAGTGAAAATGTATTTTGCTTTACTCAGACATATTGTTGCTCTTTTTAAAAATCAGGGTCCAGCTGTTATTACTATCTGGTGTTATTTTGATGTTCTCTATTCTGGAAGCTTGCAGCTGTGTTTAGTCCTCACATGATTTGCACTTTCTTCTTTTTTTTTCCACATTCTTTCCACAGCATAATAAGACAGTCCATGCACTTCCCCCTTCACATCGTAGAATATCTGAACCCAGGATAACAAAGGCATGAAAATACTGTAAAAATGAATATCACATAACTGGAACAAGAGAGACTTGAATGTTTTCTGATGGACTATCTGCCACAGCTGGGTTTCCTTTTTTCATTTCAAACTGGATATTCTTGACTGACAGTGTTCTCAAAATATTCAAAGATTAAGGTATATTATTATACAATAACAATAATTTGGATTAATCTCTCTATGTAACACAGAAGTAGTCGATCGTCAGTTGAAAGAAAAAATTAATGCAAAGCAATTGTCTTCATTTTTTAAAAAATATTCTTCAGATTTTTTTATTAAAAAATTCTGAAGCATTGAATTTTTGCCCCCTTTTTTTTTTTCCTTTCTTCCAAATAGTGTTGGTTTCTCTGTGAAATGATAATTTTTGGTTCATGTACTGAGAACAGCAAAATGAAATGCAGTGTTACCAGAGACTAGGAATTACACTGATTGCTCAGAAGACCAGGATCTTTCTAACATACTCCACCTACATTTTTGACTGCTTATATGACATGACAGATAATCATTTAAATGAAAGTCAATACAACACAGCATCATTAAATGACTGAACAGAAATAGCACTGTTTTAAAATTATTCCATGAAAAGAAGTTGAAAGAGGAAAATACTGGCATCTTTGTAGATGTATCTACTAAAATATGAAGCTATGGAAAACCAGGGTAGTTTAAGACATTCCACATACAGATATGTGTTCAGAATTTTTTCACTGAAAAGAAATACAGTTTAAATAGGAACCCTGATAGTTTGTACAGCTAAACTTAATAAAATTGGAACAAAAAAGAAATCAAGATACTTTTGTAATATAAAATTGTCTCACTTCAGAGTTTTCAACAGAAAGGTCCATTTTCTTGTCATTTTGAGATTGTTTTACTTTTTAGATAAAAAAATTCAAAATTAAACACAAAACCCCAAACCTTTCCCCAAATGTTTAATCTTACAGATCATGAGATTTTAATTTTTCTTATAAAAGCAGCTAACTGTGATTGCTCTCTCCACAGCACTGGAAATCTGGTACCAGCCCACCAACCTGAAAGTGCTCATTTGGCTTGATCAATATCAACAGTTCATTTTCTGCCCTTTGACAGAAATTTGTTCATTTCAGTACTTTGTTGTGGGTGGCCTCTATTTTATATCAAATCACAGTGTTTTATCATTACTGCCTTTGTTTCTCAAGTGTTTTTCTTGCTCTGATTCCAGGCAAATTATAAACTAAGATGTATTAATAGCTATCTGAAGCTCACAGCTGCCACTAAGCCATTCACATCACCTTTCACTGTACTTTTTGTTAGAGGATCAAATAACTTTAATCTATTGAAAAGTTACATTATCAAAAATAAAATTTAAAGGTGTGCAGAAGTAATAAATACAGGCATTAAGGATACTTTCTGTGCTTGGGCAATATGGTACCAATTATTATTAAACCGATCCATTATTTAAAGCTTTCTAGAAGTGTGTAAAAAACTGCAGTGAAGAAACTCACTCAAGGCACATAAAATAGAAATGTTGCATATTCAAGCTTAGTCATCTTAAAGGGAATTAATTAGGGAGCAATATTACCTAACCTACTGCTGAAATTATGTGACAAACTGCAGCATCTAGTTTCATGCATAATTGTTTTCATCAAATCCTGAACAAGAGTTTCTCATAAGGATATGACTTTAGGAGAAGGAACTGACCCAACTTTACACACTCCTGAATGACCCAGCTAGAAGCATTAAATAAATCATCCCAGCTATGAATGCCACATCAGCATTCAGATATGCATTTTCTGGTTAGCCAGCAGAGGCATTTTGCAGAAAGTCTGACATTTATTGCAATGAGAGGGAAACACCATCGATTGTAACACGTCACTTGCAGGGAAGTGCAAAGATGTTTTTGTTACAGAGAGAGAGACACTAGAAAATTTCCAGATTCATTGCAAAGAGATTGAGAAGGTGTAATATTTGGGGAAAACTAAAAAGCAGGTCTCCCTGTTAAGTAAGAATAACTCACCGTGAGCAAGTTATCACTAAATAAAAGCTTTCAAATATACTGGGAAGTGGGCAACCTGACTCTGAATTTTGGTGTCTTAGAACAAAGAACTGTCCCTGACATCAGCATATTTCATAACTTGAAGATACATCCTGAGATATACATATATGCAGTTATGCCTCACAGATGCTGGTTTATTCCTGCAATATTACTCAACAGGTCCTACATAGCCTAACTAACATGTAAAGCTTTGGAAATTGAAAAGATTAATTAGTTTTTATCAAATAAAATCTAAGGGAAATCCAGGGAAAGCCCATAAAACTAAACTAGATGCACACAGAACTCAAATCAAAATATATGGAACAGGAGATAAAAAATTCATACATTATAAACTGATCTCCTATTAACATATTCAGGAAAAATTGTGAAGCATCTGAAATATTTCAAAGCCCTGTGTTTCTTCTTGCCTTAAGTAACATATGCAAGTCTATTTTAGAAAGTAAAAAGACTCCCTCATGTTTCAAACTTCTTAATTTTTCATTGATGTACCCCCAAGAAATGAAAACTCAGTAACCCAGGGTAACCATTGTAACTTCCAATTGCCCTTTCTTCTTCAGCTCAAGAATACTCAGACCTTCAAGCAGGTTTCTGAGTGTCTTGGGACACATTAGAGAAATTCACACTCTTGCAGCTGCTACCTGGTTGCAGTCTGTCAAGATCACATTAAAAAAACTATATTCCCCTCATAATTAGACACATCATTAAACATACATATTTGTTAACGTAACCACTGGCCCATCAGAAAAATACCCAGTCTCAGAGCATCTATTCAAAAGGCATCTTATGCCAGAGGTAAGGGACCTCTGATTGGAGACATTACAACCTCTTCAGCAGTCCCTGGAGGGATTTGCTAAACTCATGTTAACTAACTGAACAAAATCCCTAATATTTAAACAAGTTAACAGCAGTAAATCTTGTGTCACACTGATTCCCACTGCTAAGCAGAGCATAAAATTACTGAGCACCTGTCAACTTCTCCATTACAGCCATAAACTTCCATTTTCCTCAGTGTTGCTGAGCAAAAGCCACATCTAATTTTATAAATCCACTTTCATACTACTGCTAAGAACACAGCTGTTCGATTTAGTATTCTGATGTACAACTGAAGTTTTTTATTGCTGTAATCTCCTTAATTTCATATTCATCTGATTGGCTGTATCTTAAAAAAAGCCCCTTCTAACAATTTTACATATTTACATTGCTTTTTGGACCACTTGGACATAGCAGACACTATTGCTTTGAATTGTGTGTTCTGGTATGAAGGGTTTGCTTGTACAGTGGATGCATTCATACAAACTGCCTGCACCTTTTCAGAGGATACATGGATATTTGCCAATAATATTAAAATCTCTTCTTAACAACAACAAAAAAAAATCAACACAGACACACACACAGACACACACACACCCCCGCTACAATTTTCTTATATTTAAATACTGATAACAAGCAAATTTAAAATAACTGCAATTACATCTTTTCTTTTCACGAGATGAAATGCATCATTCATTGCTTAGTTCATAGTCTAAGCCATAGTTGGAAGTAACACCCCAGTGCCCCAGAAGAAGGTAGCAGGAGAGGCTCAGGTGCTCCCTTTACTGTGTATCTACTTCACAATAAACCTGCACCTACCTGCTGAAAGATTTTCTACAAAGTTGACCTACAGCCACTACAGGGAATCACGTTTGTATTTTTTCCTGGCCAGGAACATACCTGCTGCAGCAACCCAGTGAAGCTGTCACACAGGCTCACTGGGACTAGTGAAACACTTTGGAATTGAGGTAAGATCTTCTAATTCATAAATATACATAATGATGACATAGCCCCTCCACCCTCCTTTCCACCCATTGACTGCTGAAAAAGAAACAAAACAAACCAAACTGTGTTGAGGTAAGCTTAGGATGTTCTTTCGTCTCTCAAGTCCTAAATGGCCACTGGAATGTGACCTCTTGGTTTTTCTGAACCCGTTATATTTCCTATTCAAAACAAATGAAAACAAAACCTCAAAAAAAAAAACCAACCAAAAACCTCCATCCAGCTTGGCAGGTTTGTGGAAATAATAGCTGGTGAAAAGAAATTTTTATTTTTATTTTTTTTTTAAATATGAAAAGAGTTTTTTAGAAAGGGAACCCCACAGTATGAGAAAATAGTGATTTAAAACAGAATCCTTCCTAATTCTTGGTACCACAGCATTTTAAAATACCACATTTCTCAAAGAGTTGGACAATATCTTCAGTAGGCTAATACAATACAGGGTATCTGAATTTTTCTGAACATTAATTATAACTAAGCTGTAGGTTACATCAGGGGAAATTAACATAGAAAAACACTACCTTTGTTTATTCAAGTTTCAGTCACCAAGTAAAATGAGCTTGGGCTCCTCACATATCAAGCTTTAATCCTGTGCACCAAAACTAAACATTATACAGTAGTTAATGAACACTTCATCTGTCCATAACACAGACTTGCTGATATACAAACATTCAACTTATCAAAATGATAAAGACTGAGAAGGAGTCAGTCCTGCACTTATGACCAAGAGGATAGAGAGGATATATTTGTTTATAAGAAAATCTGCAGCCAGAGGGTTTTTTTTTTCCATGGAGTTGTTGTTAGTATTCATGCTATGTTCTGCAATATGGCTTTGAAAGATAAAAGACAAAGCTAATGAGTCTCACTTTGTCCTAATCTATTGTCTGTAGTAATTTAAATCACACGGTTTCTACTTTAATTCAACAGCTTGATTTTGCATGGTCAGCCCTGTGTCACAAGCATTACAAAGAAACTTCACTGTGGTTGAATAAATGAGTGACCTTGGTTAACACCAAGTTGTTCCAAAATTTATATTGAGGGATTTAATGTTTAAGAGAGGGGAAAAAACAGACAAAAAAAATTTAAAAATCATCTTTAAAAGGGAAAGATTCTTCTTTGTAGACCCAGCATATGTTTACATGTGTTTAAATGCTTTACTTATGTTTAAATGTTTAATATATTTAAAAATAATAATAAAAATCTTATTCTAAAATATCAAAATGGAAAATGAAGATGTGATCAGACCCTGTCCCCATACCAAATTTCTATAATAAATAAATCAATCAATCACACTTGTGTAATGTTTTACCCTCCAGCATAACACCCCACCACTCAAAATAGGCAGTCTGTAGGCTGGACACTTCCACTGCCTCAAACTGCAAGGGTAACCTCTGGAAGAGTGAATGAGTCCATTTTCCTTTGTAGTTTACCATACATGTTTCTTTCTGATCTCCAAGGACATCGTGATTGCAGTTTATATCAGAAAGATAAATACTGTTCCCCCACATTTTATTCCAAAGTCTTCTTTCCTTCTCTGCTGTTCACTGTCGATGACAGTGTGAGGTTCAGATGACTTTGGTTTATGTGTGTACCTGATGTGATGACTGAATGACTTGGAACTTGCAAGAAAAGAGACACTGTTTACCTATGATTACCAGTATTTGAAAAAAATTATGTCCTTGTTCCCTTACATTTAGAATAGAAAATAGCCATGCACATTTGTGGAGAGGTGGCAACTATCAGCAAATGACAACTTTCTGTATGGTGACCGTGCTTGTGGAATATGTTCTTCTTCTGTATCATTTATTTTTTGAACTGGATGGGAAATGCAAACAAAAAAACCTTAATTTTGCTCACAGAAAATGGAAGTTTCAGGGTTCAGTAAGACCCTCCCTTGAGTTAGCAACAATTGCACATTTCAGAAAATAATACTTTTTTCATTTTTCCATCCAAACTTCAAAGTGATTTACACATTTGTAACCCACCATCTGCTGAGTATTTGAGGATGTGGGGACCAAGCATTCAGAACTGCAGAAAATTCTCTTAACAGATGGGGACATTGTCTCTATTAGCCAGACAACATCTGTCCTGGCCATCCTGCCTGCCTTCCATGTCACCCATTTTATCCCCAGGAGGGTCTCAGCAAGTCAGCAGCAGTGACAGGCTTCACCAAGATGTTCTTCTGCAGGGAGAAGCCTTTTGTATTAGTAGAATATGGGAATTGACTGTAATGGAGAAAAACAACTCAAGAGGTGATGTGTACTGTTTGAAATGCTATCTCTTGGTCCATGAATGTGTTTGAAACATGATGAAGGCATATAAGACGATTACATTACATCACAGAGTCCATCAGTCTAAAACTGAATATTTTCATAAAAATTAACATTTTGAAAACAATTCTTCTATACTCAGCTCTAATGACTACAGCTTTTAAACAGAACTCTAAATCCCAGACTCATGTACAGAACAAGAAAGTTGAAATAAAGAAGAAACCCAGGACTGAGCACAACTTCTAGCAAGTCAAACTCGTTTAACGGCTTTTGTCATTTTCATCTATGTCACCAATATCAGGCTTATCCCAAATTGTGTAGATTGGTCATGACAATAAAACGGAGATATTGCTTCAACTTGAGATGCTGGCTTGAGAGGCAGCCATCATTTCAACCCATACTTTATGTCTCCAGAGCTTTCAAAAAAACACAAAATCTGGAAAATAGTGGAAACAACCCATCGGTTTTATACCATTTCTGCTCACCAGAGTTAATCTTTATTCCTTTTTTATTTTTAAAGCAGACTTTTGAACCCAACCTATAAAACACAAAGGGATAATTGACAGACTGGTAGTTTTACCTTTGTCACAAAGTGTTTTATAGAGCTTGTGCTAAAACTTGTATGTTACTGATAAGAGTAATACCCATGGAGTGCTGCTTGACGCTACTCCTTGACCCTGTAACAATAACAAGAATTAGGCACACAAAGAACCAGTGTACTGGAGACTGTCCTCCACACTATGAGCAGGGACCACTATCCAAAGCGTTGTCTGTACATCACGTCAAGAAACATAAGTGAGAACCATCTGCAGCAGACTGTATTCTCTCTGTCTGACATTTCAGACTTCAAATCCACAATAACCTTTTCAACTTGGGTGTTCCAAGTTGCAGTAGTGACTGTACTGAAGGTGGCCTGATAAATAAACCACAGCATAACGTAGCCTCTCTCTCCTGTAAAACAAGTGCTCTAATTGGGATTGAATAAGTGGAGATCAGCATCTACCTCATCACACAGAACATTCACCTACTAAGAACATATATTGATTATTTTAAAAGAGGCTATACTGATTTTCAATGGAAAGAACTCATAATGTGTAGGATACATGCAGACACCCTAAGTGGAAAGAGCAAGTTCAGATCCAGACATTTTAATCAAGCTACAAGGAGGAAGAGACAAATTTTACTTTAGCTAACAGTTCTCACTAACATAGCAGGATTTTTAACCTGTTTGTCTGACAAAGGACAAAAAGTGTGAACAAGCAAGGCATAAAGCAGTTATCCAAGTTATGCACTCATTTTAAAAAATATTCACATTTGCTGCAGTTTGTCTTTGTTGCAGACCAAACTAAGCTGAGATTCACCACAAAAGCGATAGGAAAAAAAGAGGAAGAAACCATTCATTCATTTTGGCATTAAACTTCTAAAAATCAACTACATACTATTGCTCAGCCTTGGGTTATATCTTTTCTTCCTGCATGCAGAGATATCAGTAAGAGTTGTGTGCTTCTTAGTGATTTACTTCTCCACCTTTATGCTTTCATGGTCACAGACTGAACTATTAGTCTATTTAAATTCACATCTATTCTCTGCCTGTAGCCAGAAGCACTCAATTAACTGATCTGCAATCCTGAACATGCACACAACACCCCTCATTTTCTTTGAAGCATATGCCCCTAGCAACTCTGCTATCATATGTGATTTTAGGGTTTATCTACATACTATGGTTCCATGATAGTTTTGTAACAACTACAATTTGATTTTTGTGAAACATCTATCCAGGGAACCTTTTGTGGGAATAAACTAATCTTCACCCTGATAATATTTAATTAAACATGGAAGAAACAAACCTACCATATGGAAGTGTACCTTCTATCCCTCTATACCATACAAGTTAATGTTGTATGATTTAAAATTTGCACTTTTAATTCTCATTGATCTGTCTTCTCAGAGCTGGAATTAACTTTATCTGCCATAAATTTAGCTGTTCCAGTTGCAATTTTCCCAATCATTACTAGAACTGAATTAAGAATATGATATTTAATAGCCATATGGGTCTTCTTACTTAGGTATTTCCTTAAAGTAATATGACATGTTGTGCATTTATAGGAGCTAGTCAGAGTAGTCATTGAATAACTATTGGAGCAATACTAATACTGAGGATATCAGTAGGATATAGCTGTTCTTATGCTTAATAAGTCCTAACTGTCTTTGGGGACTATTTGACAAAGAAAAAAATAAATTAAAAAGGAGAATATCTGGGCATATTAATCAGAGGAGACTAGGGGTCACGTGATGATTGAAGCAAGCATGGCCTCGTGAAGCAAGAGAGGTAGCTGCAAGACAAGAAAGAAACAACATTTTGTACAAGATGGTGGTGCAAGATCATCTGAATTACTGTTTAAAGTTCTGATCAGACACATCATAGAAAGATTTATTCATGCAGAGTTAGAGAAGACTATCTAGGGAACACAAAAGACTTTTTCTACATTAGTTCAAAGCCAGTTTTGCTCTTTTGGTATGGCAGGAGAAAAAATGTACTGAAAAGCAGTGTCTCTAGCCACAACACGACTGAAGTTTATCAACTATTTAAACCTACATTCTAATGTTGACTAATCCTGGTTTATATCTTCACCATGGGCCCAAATGACAGGATTTGACATCCTCACATACTAAATGAGTGAGCAAAAATACAACATGGCTGTACCAGAGTATTTCTCTCTGAAGTGTTAGAAAACATTTCTAAGATTTTATTTCTTAGATCTTCTAATTGGGATCATACGGTTTGCAAAGTAGAACGCTACTGCTGTAATAAACAAAATAACTGAAAAAAAAAATCAAAAGTAGGCAAGAATTCAATAGGTAACTTGTCTAACTAAAGTTTCTTTATCATACAACATGGGCTGATAACATCTGAGATTACTTCATTCCACGGAAGACAATCTGACTTTCTGTGGTTTATTCCTTCCTTAGTACTAGCGTGTCTATTACACCCCAAACTGTGAAAAGTTTTACCTTGTCTCAAACTCATTCTAACTGCTTCTGCCACAGCCTTCTCCTAGTGCTACTAAAAGAACTTGAACTGAACTTTACTGAAAGGTATATTGAGAAGGAATTGTGCTGTTGTATCAGTCCACTGAACATAGGGATCCTGAGAAAAACTGACTTTTTTTAAACACTGTAAATAATTAGATCTTCCAAGTCATTACTTCCCCTTGCTGCAACAATTGTCCTGCCAGAAACAAATGTCTAAAGTCATGCTACGTGTATGATTACAGTACATAATGGAAAACCAGAGAAGAGTAAAGTTAAGGTATACATTTCCAAAACTCTGAAATGGCTTTTCATTTGATTTTGTTGGGGCTTGACAGCTTAGTAGAAGAGAAACACATTATCAAGGAGGATGAGACTAGTTCTACAAATTGAGTCTTTAAGGGAAGCACCACTTTACAGAGAGCTTTTTAAATTGTAGTAGCTCAAAGAGTGACTTTAATTTAGGAAGAGCACAGAGTTTTCTAAATCCTACATAAGAAACCCAGAAAAGGATACCATAACTACATACCAGCAGTACAAATCAATTATAGTCAGAAGGGACAGCAGCAGGACAGGCAGGGAGAACCAAGCTTGCCAATTTAAGAATAATGCCACAGCTGAGTGCAGCTCTAGACCAGCACCAGGTGTTAAACCTTCCCACAACCGCCCACAAAAGCCAGTTAGGCTGCTAATCTTTCTTAATTCCGAAGTAATATGCTTGAAAATTAGTTTAAAACTAGTTATCTATATTTGCTTGAGCTGGTTTATGTATAGTTAGGTCTTTAAAAGTTCCTCCATTACAAAGTCTCCATTACTAAAATGCTAGACTCCATTCACTGTCTCAAAAGGAGAAAGATGTAATGTGGAAACAACCACATGCTCTGATCCTCAGAAAAAGCAAGTATCAAACTAATGAAAAACTAGTGGGCTCATTGGATTCTCTGCAGAAATTAATGCACATCATAAGTGGCAAAAGAGAAGGGTGAAAAGTCATGGAATGCTAGCCACAACAGTCTAATGCAGCATCACACACACCTATGTTTTATGCTATAGACAAGACAACTTCTTAAGAAAAGGATGCTTAAGGGCAGAAAGACACTAGTGCAAAAGTCCATTCTAATTGATACCCTGATATCTATGCAGGACAAGTTCTGCCACTAGCTAAAATCCATCTGGAGAGCAGTAAAACTGCTTGTCCTGTCTCAAACCTGCAGTGTTTGGCTCCACAGCACAAGGTAGTCATCAGTGCCACAAAGCATTAGGGTGTAAAATAACCTGTATGTTAATCTCACGCTATTTTCTCCTTGACTTATTTCTCAGCTCTGTTAAAGCTCGCAGGGTGTTAAAGTTCTGTTAAAAATCTCAGGGTGACATTTGGGGGTTATGTCAAGTTCGTTTACTTCATCTTTTTCGTAGGTTCCAAAGCACATTTCTCAGGCAAAGCCAAGTCAAAATAATACCCTTTTACAAAAAAAAAAAAAAGAAAAGAAAAGAAGAAAAAAAANGAAAGAAAAAAAAAGACGTTCTTAACCTGTATGAGATCAACATACAAATAAGGTAAAGTTAATGACACGTAGGTTGATCATTTTAAGGAAAAACTAAAATTTCTATTGATTTCAACAGAACCAGAACATCAAATATTTTATGTGAAAAACATCAGCCTTGTGCTGTAATTATTCTGCACTCTGAAGTGCTTAAAGTTACTCAGAGATTACCTACAGTACATTTCTAAATCTCCTCTTAGGTCTTTCCACAAGAACAACAGACAAAATAAAACCTTGTTCTGTTATTTTCAATAAGCTTGTTCCCAGTAAGTAAAGACAACCCTACTGCAAAACATATCATGGTCAGGCTAAACTCCTTATAGGATAAGTGTTAGTTGCTACTACCCAACTCCAAAGAGAAGGAATTTATTTGTTTTAGCCACCGGCTGTGCCACAAAATCCATTAGCACCCCAGGGAGAGGGAGTCAAAATTTAGACCTCCCCCATTATCACTACATGTCCAATTCAGAGGCTACACAGTCAAGCTATCACTGGTTTTCCAAGGCTTTTGTGACTGTTTGCTGAGGTGAAGCAGCACCTCAGGAGGCACAACAGGGTGCCCCACTCTGCTGGATCCATCCTCTCTGGCTGTGGGAAACATGGGCTTAACTTCCACCTTGAGTGAAATAGTTGGTCTTGAATTAAAGGTCCATAAGAACCCCTTGTGATATATATGTGTGTGTGCGTTCAGATTATATAACTGTCTGCCTCATTTAGAGTTCATTCAGGCAAAGGACAGACTGACCAGGCTTCCCAGGTAAGTATCCAGATGCACAAGAACTGTAAGAGTCATTGGCTCGCTTAGAGAACCACTCAAGAACTTTTTAATTAAGACTGCAATCTTCTGTGCAGCACAAGGCCAGTCGTAAGATTTATAATCTCTTGTCATGTTGCTCAAAGTCACCATCTCATTTTTATCTCTATTGCTGTTATCTATCTTTGCCTACAAATGGAAGGTTAAAGTTTAAGGCATATTTCTGGGCACTTGTCAAAATTCATTTTATGGAAAAATGAAGTACTTAGAGGGTTTTTTCTCTAGTAACACAACTGCACTAACCAGAACTGTGTAAATTATGAGGTGATTTCCTATTCACATTCCTGGGAGCCAACACCACAAAAGCAATGAGACGAGTGTAAAAATCAAAACTTCCAGCCAACATTCCACCTCCACATCCCAAAATGCGTGAGATCTTTAAGTCCCAGAGCAATGGGGGAGAAGAATCACTCTTCAAAATATTTTAACTGTGAAAACTTCATTCAGCAGCATCTGAATACCACACCCTCAGGTACAGGTACATAAGGCTAACAACAGTGCCTTGTATGCTCTGCGTCTGGATGCTTAGGAAGTTCCAAATTCAGCCTTGAATTTATCTGGGAAGGAATTAAGATATGAAAGTTGAAATAAAAGAGCCACCAAATCTGCACCCAGACATTGCAGGTATGTGTAGTGCAATTATGATGATTCTTGTCACCAAACACACATAGCTAACTAATTTGCAAAGCAAAGTACCTGCAAGTAAGAAAGTGCCTTATATAATCTCTCTTGTCAACTGAACTTTCTTTTTGATACTGTAGGTACAATTCCCCACAGGGCAACATTTATTCAGTACAAGATTTCTGTGGTGCTGAACACTGACAAAATCACTCAGGCAATCATTTCCTGATGAGGTTGGGGGGTTTTTTTGGTACGTTAACCCATGGCCAGTTGCCTCTTCAGCAGTTCAGAGGTTTAGTATCATCAACAAGCTTTTGATTTTCTCTCCAAACCTTTTTCCAAAAGTATTTAGTTTTGGTTGCTGGGGGTTGGATTGTTTTTTTTTTTTCTAAAAACCAGCA
Organism: Chloroceryle aenea; assembly: GCA_013399075.1. NCBI lineage: Eukaryota > Metazoa > Chordata > Aves > Coraciiformes > Cerylidae > Chloroceryle > Chloroceryle aenea. The sequence goes on along the minus strand of VWZY01014441.1, from coordinate 1,429,416 downwards.
TGGTTCAATAATTGTTCCTAGTAGAACATTGGCATTTTAGATAATGTAGCTAAAAAAAAAAACTACCTACCTATTGCAAAACCCTACGTCTTAAAATTCCACAGGAGGTCAGATTTTTTTCCAGCTACAGCTATCCATGAATTATTGTCACAAATCACTTCAAATGTTGACTAAGACTCTGAATGGTTCTGGGAACAAAAGTCATTTTTCTTTTTTAACACAGGAAAAGTAGATTTTGGAGTGTCAATTCCATTTTGAAAGTCCACATATGTTAAACTTCAGTTGGTACTCTATTAATGAGTTTGCTTTTTCACCACTTTGGGGCTGTGCCAAATCCCCAGTGCCTTGGCTTGAGAGGGAATACTATGGGTTTTGTATTCCCGACTGTAGATAATGCATCTCACACCATTTCTTTTGGCATATCTTTACATGCATTACTGATCTTATATGAAAATCACTTCTNNAAAATCACTTCTCCAAAAAAAAAAAAAAAATAATAATCTGCACACAGAAAGCTCACAAAAGTTGAAAGCTCAGAGAAATTTAATCCAACCTTATAGTTCAATTAAATCTCTCGCTGAACAATGCAATTAGCCTCGTATTCAATAGTGCTCCCCCCCTAGGGATTTTCACTTGTCTTTTCTAGAAGTAAATTTCCAAAGCCTTGCTATTTAGCTTTTCTGCAGCTACACAGTTCAGAGTCAGATGAACCCATTCCTTGGGTTTAGCACATTCCAGATGCCAGGGCTGTGTCTCGGGAGAAGCTGTTATAAGGGGATACAGGGGAGAAAAGTCTACACTTCAGAAGACTCGAAATCCACTCCAGCCACTCTGGGAGAGGCTATGAAGCTGCTGCAGTAGCAGTACCAGACTCATGGGTGGTGGAACATACTGGCTCTATCCAGCTCCTACCTCCCTTTTCAGGCAGGAGAGATGCTGTACTGACAGCACAGATCCTCATGGGAGCTCACAGTTCAACCACCCGGCAATGAAACTGCTACGTTCCTGCTATTTTTGCCACTTCTACTATGCTATGAAAAGCAGTATTTCACTTGGATAATACACTGTACTACAAGAAAAAAGTCAATAGAAAGGCCCTTCGTGAAATCCAGGCAAGCCCAGTGGGAACTGGGGATCCTCAGCACACTGGAGTATAAAACCCTTCGTCTTTTATCATGTCATATGAGTCCAACAAACATTAGACTCACTTGGGTTTGAAAGGTCAGTGAGATACCTGGACCAGATAGTTAAAAAAAATAATCATATACTTTTCTACAGTCCTATTCCATCTTTCCATTGAGACCAATGTTTCACATCAAGTTAAATAGTGTTCATCCTGCTTCTTCTCCAAGCAAACGCTCTCATCACAGTCCTCCTTGCCTGTGGTTATCAACCCTCTTCCTTATCCTGATCTCAGTAACATGTTCTCTCAAATACAACCATTCTACTGCTTACCTCAAAGATGTCTCCTCCCCACTCCCCCATTCAGTGTAATACCATTTATCTGAAGGCTGACAGAAGAGGGGAAAGTAGATGGTTTAAGACACAAAGGCGATGTTTTTAAATTGCCAAAGAAATTAATCCTCTAGGAGGATCAGGATTGCAGAGTACTGTGCTGCTGTGGGATGAATTAGACACACTCAGCACGTAATGTAAAATGGATAATTCAAGAAGTATCACTATATCATACATCTGCCATACTTCAGTAAAGAGTACATGTCTACTTGAAATGAGTGAAGTCAAGATTTCCATAAAGAAAATAAGTGGTATGAGAAACTTGATACTATATTTGCCTAATTTTAGAAGTAGCTAGAGAAAAAAAAAAAAATCCTCCAAACACAGCAAATTCTGAAAAAGGATTGTTCCCTTTTTATGCAGAGATATGGTATGAAGAGCGCACATGAATGCTACAGTATATTCTCCAGGACTGCCTGTGCTCTGAGATGAACCTGTAGCAATACCAGGGAGGAACATCTGCTGTGTTTTTACCCTTAAGGTGGGTGGATTTTAGTGCACAATAGGAACATCTCAAAGTGAGTGTATATATATGTGTTCCATCTGGTAAATGCAGCAGAAACGAGATACTATAAAATGAAAAGTCTTTCGACTATGCCCTGCCCCAGGATGAGCAAGAAAATAAGAGTAAGCTGTACCTCAAACCTATTCTTTTTGCTGCTCTTGTCTTGACTTCTAATATACTTCAACATTGTCAGCTTTTTAATGACAAGAGTTCCAACTCATCTGAACTTCTCTCCCCCTAGAAGGAATAGCTCATGCCCACCTTTTAATAACTTTTAAAGACACTAGCATTTTCTTGGCAAACTAAACATCAGCAGTTAAGTGGAAAAGAAGGAGGTGTTAAAATAAAAGCTTTATTCTATATTTTTTCCATCCAACTCCATCAGCTTCCTTTTTTTTTGTCATAACTTTCACTTCAGTGTTGTCATGAGTTTACTGGTACAAGCATTTAGCAGTACAGGTCCTGAACTTGAACACTATCACTTCTACATTTCTCACTCCTTGAATGCAAAAAAATCTATCAAACTACCACTGCAAATGAATCAAAAATGATCCTCACTTTTACAGACTATCAGTACATCAGGCAAGAAGCAAGAAATAAATAATGAAAAAATTTGAAAGGTGTTAATTTTTGGTTATTATCATGTTATAGTAAATACAGCCATACATCCAGCTACCCTCCTTCTTCCAACATTTCCATTCCTTGTAAATTGTCATGTTTCTGTCGTATTTATTTCCTTTTGTTCTCTATTATCTTTTATACACAAGATATAAACACTTGATCCATTTTTTAAAAAGCCTCCAAAAATGCTACTGGATGTAACTCATATGGAAATACTTTATCAATTTCCAAACTCTACTGAGTGTTCACTCTCCAGAGCTGATAAGTTTAGCATTTAGAAATTTATTTATCCATTCTATACCTCTTATCATTTTTCTCCCCAAACAAGAAATAAAATTGGCTGTCATACATATTCAGATTCATTTTATGCTTGCTAAGGAACCAATTTTAGCATTTATCTCTATTAAGAATTGTAATTCTTTTATACCACATTCTGGAACAACCAGGGAGAAGTCCTACCAAAAAGTTCAGTTAAAGCAAAATACTAAATCTGTTGTTGGAATGTGAAAACCCAAATGTTAAGAATGACCTTTTGAAACAGATGCATTTATAAATTATTATATATAAGGTTTTGCAAACAGTTATTTGGCACATTGATTTTCTACTAGAATGCATGGATATCTGATACTCTGCACCACAACAGAGTAAACTACAGAACCAAGAGCCCGGACACATCTCTGTTAATGCTGCTCTTTACTGGTTAGCTAAACACACAGCAAATTATTGTAAATATAGTTATGTTCTTTGGGGGACTGTGCCCAGGAATTTCCCTACAATGCCATGTGCAAATATGAAACACTGCCCACAAATCAGCTTAGAACAACATTCCCGTATCACGGCAGCAGATCTCATGGCTGGAGAGAAAAAGCAGAATAATGGAAAATAAAAATATTGTTTGGGAGGCAGGGAGAGGTGTATGGAAGTGCTGAGTAGACTCATTCTGCTACAACATTTTAAGGCAAGAAGATGAGCAAGCACTTTTCTAATTGAAGAACATAAGGCCTTGATCTGCTCTCCAAAGTCAGATTTCCTGATGAATTCATTGTCAGTAGGATCCAGTTAACCAGAAAAGAAAATAAATTATATATAATAAAAAAATCAACAGCCACAGAAGAAGGGGAAAATTGGAGAGAAATTAAAGACCACCAGATAATAAGGAGCAGACAACATGCTCAACACACCGTCTACTTGAATTGTACAGTGCAGAGGGGAAAATTATTACAGTAGCCAGTGTATTGAGCACTAGAAACCAGTACTGCCAGTCTGACAGCAGGTAGTATAAACAAAACTGCTTGTTACTGCTGTTCACATTTTTTAAGCTTTCTGTGGAAATCACATTATGTCTTCCTCTGCATTTATCTACCACAGCAAGGCTGGCCAGCCTTGCTTAGGCTCAGCTGTGGGTTTGTGTGTGCACATCTCCGACTGTCCCGCTGCCTCTGTAATCCAACAGGAAAACCCCCATTCTGAGACCATCACAGGAGGGAACATGCTGATGCAGGTGGTCCCCTTTTCCCTAAGGTTTTAACTGCTGGTATTTACAGATGACTCTACCTGGAGCCATTGGTTTTCTGGCCTGGTTGTTCAGCAGCAGCACAGGCTATATTGAACTATATATAGTTCAATTATCTCATGCAATTAAAATTAATAGTTTAAGTGGAGAGATACTTTGGTTCCTATAAAAACCCTGCAAGGCAAGAAAGGTCATGCACGAGAGCTGGCAGGTCCCTTTTAAAACATTTTAAAGTAAAAATTATTTAATTCTTCCCAGTGTAGCTATAGGTGGGGTGTCAGACACTGACCTCGGACATACACTGTAGCCAAGAAATCAGGTGTTTGACAGGCATCCCATGGAATGTCCACTGCTTTAATCCTTTCCTCCAACCTCCTATTCAGATACACGGTTTTACTGGTAACAGCTTCCACACAGTACCAAACAAGACTGAAAATTGAGATCTTTTTCATTATTAATTCTTTTATTTGTATGTACTGTAGAGAATTCTTATTTTAAATACATTACTTTTACAGAAAACTGCTGTGAACAGTTATTTCCTCAAGTCTCTCCAGGTAGCACTCTGTAAGGCAGACAATTGTATTTTCACAACATCTGTTTGCAGATATCTATTAAAACTGGCATTGAAAATTTCTCTTCATTCCCCCACTTCTCAAAAATGAACTTATGCATAAACATACCTGGTGAACATGCTATTGTCAAATAATAAGTATATCAACATAGTGTAACAGTGTAATAAATCAAAAAAGCAAATCTGTATTTAAACAGCAGGAATCTTAAACTAGCATTTAATACTTGACCTATGATGCTGAGCTTTTGTTAGCTATGAAAGCTGAAGGAAAGAGATTGATATTTCAGAGGTGTGAATAAGAACTCAGTAAGCCTAATGTGTTTGGTTTTTTCCTATCTTCAAAACTAACCATTGTCATGGAGTTCAGGAAAGAAGACACAAGATATCTCTTCTCACCAACATTTCTTCACTTTTGTTCTCTGCCAAATATTGCTCCAGCAACCCTTGAATTAGGGTGGCATCTTCTCTGCACACAGCAGATGAGCAATGTTTATAGCTTTTCAATCAGTGATTAGCACATTGCTTTTCACTTGGCCATTTTCTAGAATTTCTCCTTTTCTTTTGGGACATAGAGACATTAAAATTTTGGAATGTCTCCACTTCTACCAAGGAGCAATTTCATATCTTGCAGGTGCGATTTTTTATTGTAATGGATAAATTCCTTCATATAACAGTGACCCTATTTTTCCCACCCAAGGATTGTACTTTTTTACATGACCAAGGCAACATTCCAATTGGAAATTCCATACAAAGTATAATAAAGTAATGCTCTAGCATAAACGTATATGAGATAATCTGTCAGTCTTTTGTATCATTCAGTGAAAGAGAGTTAAATTCAAAACTAAAAGAAGAAAACTGGGGTTCTATTTTGAAGAGGTTTGACTGCAGTTTCAATTTCATTTCCCACTTCATGGTGGGTTTTTTCAGTGTCAGCTCTAGCTATACGCAGAGAAACAAAGCTAGCAGAGTAGTTTTGAAGGACTGTATGAAAGAAGAACCTTTCTACCATCAAGCTTCCTTTTCTTCTTAGAAAATTCTTTGGAAATTTGGAAAAATGTTCTCCAAAGCATCAAATTCATTCCAAGTAAGGGTTCCAGTAAACAGAGTGAAAGTTTAATTAGGCCTTCTGAAATGTTAGACTAAACACATACCATAATGTATGAAATATTTGTCATACAGATTAAATGGATAGTATTAAAAAAAAAATCTATATCAAAATTTTCTGCAGTTCACTTTCAGAAATACTGCTTGTGAAAATTTTATAGAAATTCTATAAAGAATTGTTAATATAATGTTTTGACATGAATCTCATTGGAAAATATTTCTATTCTTGTAATGATGGAAAAAACAAAGGTCTTTTCCATCTTTTAGGTTTTTTTCAACAATATTTCTGAGTAACAAAAAGAGAAAGCAGTGTTAACTAACAATGAGCACTAATCAATCCCAATTTGTTTGTAACTACAATTAATTAAATTGCTGTGTGCCATATAAATAGATTTTTTTAAAATTAGATGTTTCATTTATTGGTTGTTTAAACACATCAATACACACTGCAAGGGATCTTTTCCCTAATAACAGAGTTAAGCAGGCAAAACATTAAGCAAGTTGCCAATTAGCTGATTAGGTGTCTGATTCTTCTTAAAGACAGAAAAACCTCCTCTTTGTATCAGAGACTGCAAACAGACATATGACCATCCAGCTGTACTTATACAGTTCTCCAGTGCTCTATGTATTCTGCAGGAAATGATTGAGAACAGATGCCATCTTTGGAAAAGCCATTTGGTGTTTAACAATAAAGTTCTACTCCCTTCATCCATAGCTCTGGAATGAGGAAGACAAGCATCTTTCCTTTGCCTGCTTCCTACCACACTATCTACTACTATCCTCCAATGGTTCCCAGTCCACAAGAACATTCATTTATCAGTTTCTGTGAAACAACAGTTTTACATATATTGAAATAACAAAAGCACATATAGAAGAGACAAAAAATGCTTTGAGAATCTTTCACTTTATATATACATATATGGTAAATAGGTCCATCAACTCCCTTAGATTGTTTCAAGTTCACTGCAAGATTACGTGATTCTATGATTACATGATTCTAACATTATGTGATTGTATGTGTTTTAGCTGTATACAAAGACACGATGAATCTTGGTGATTGGATGCCTTTGGTGCTAACTGTGAAAGAAAGAAGTGAAACCATCAAAATAAACCAAACATTTTTTTAAAAAGAGCAGCTACTACATAAATATGATACATTTTTTGAACATATAAAGGTAAAATTTTGCCCTAGAAAACTAACGCAAGCACTAGAGGAAAATGAGATGGGTCATACAGTTTGCTTCAATCCTCAGCCACTTCCTATCTTTGCAGATTAATCAGTCACCAGGATTTTACCATCTGAGTTCACATATTTGCAAGACATAGAGCCAGTTGCCTTCAGCTTAGCTGAATGTAGGTTGCTGAATGAAGGCTCATCACTGATGTGGTCTGCCTGCCAAGGATCTACCCCCCATTCCTTTAAGTGATCTCCAAACCAGCTCTGGGTCTGCACCACCAAAAGGCAAATCAGAATCAAGGCTTGAACATACTCACTTTCTTCTCCTGCAAGTTGAATCTAAAAGGCAGGAGAGAGTGAGACAAGAGATGAAAACTAGGAGAAGTTGTCTGAAAATTATCATCAATAAAATCTTTGTATCTAGAGCAGGTCTTAAAAGCTCCAAGTGAGCAAAAGGAACCCCTCTGGAGACAATAACAGTGACATTTTAAGGGAATCATGATGTTAAAATTTTCATCCATTTCTGTAAGATGATAGGTGTTCAAAGGCAAGGCTGAAGTTCAGAGTCGTTATACACTCCACTGGAACTCCCCTGGTTAATCTCAGGCATCCAGTGCCTCAGCTGAGGCTGCCTTCTGCTGTCACAAGTCAAAGATGAGAGAGTTTTGAACACACTCATAGCTACAAATGCACATTTTAACTTACTGCCCTCAGTAGCCTCCTCTTTCAATCATCAGTCATGAAAGATCTGAAGTAGGGACATGAAGTCCAGCAACAGCATTCCTTTCAGGCTAGAAAGTACTCATTAGATGTTTCTCTGCCACATTAAATAGAACAGAGCTGGGAGCAAGTGTTTCCGAAATCAGGAGAGAGTAATCATGACAATTAAGATGTATTTGAGCTTCTGTGCTGCCTGTTCTTGCTGCTGGCAATCTGAACAACAAATGCTTATTTCTGAAGCAACATACTTGGGGGAACCAGTGTTTGGATCAAAGGACACATAATTCTCTGTAATTTGGACTTCTAATACCTCCTTAATCATGCTTATAAAGGGCTCAGCAACATCTGAGAGTGTCATTACAATACACACATGCAAATCATAACACACTTCAAAATTATTCTAATTTAGCAGAATACAAAACCCGAGTCCTCTGATTTCTCAGTTAGTTGGAAAAAAAACCCCTGATCTTTAATTTGGTTATTAGTAATCTATCTGGTTGCTTGCAAAGTGTTCATCTATATTATAAACTAGGAACAAAGGCCCAAAATAGTATTTTTTTAAAAATCCATTTTTCAATAAACTGATAAAAATAAGTGCATTTGGATATTTCAATAAACAGTTAAACATAACTGAAAGACTGAACACTCTAGATGTAAAATGAAGTAGATTTTCCTTTCATTATCAAAGACTGTAGGACGAGTCTGCTATTGCTAGTGAAAGGCCAGCTGATTTCAGCAGAAAGGTTAGATTTCAATTAATTATCCCTGTTCAATGTCTGAAGCTTGTTCAGTTACAAGGCTTGATAGATCAAATCATAAAATATTGCCTAAATTATTAATGATTTCCCCTCAGTGATGACTGCAGTACAAAAGCTGAATAGTATCTGAAACTTTACTTACACTTTAATAATCCTAATCAACTTCTCTTACTTTTGCTATTTTATTTCTGAAACAATCACACTAATGTTATTATGGTATTAAGTTCTCACTTAAGCAAAAAGTTTAATCACTTTTTGGAAGGCCTCAGCAGACAGATAATCTCTTTAGAAATGTTAGAAGTGCTAAAAGTCAAGGAGCTTCCATTTTAAATAATGAGACTGTCCATGGCCATTAAGAAGCCTGAATGGAAGCCTCACTCATGAAAATCTGCTCCCAGCTATGAGATCTGGTAGTCTGGGAAAGCGGGACCGAAACCAGAAATTCCTAGTAAAGTAAAACTTTGACTATCAAAGAAGGAGAGTCCCTAGAAGAACAAACAGCAGTGTCCTGTGTGTTGGAGGAGAAAATATGGAGGTTGTTTCCAGAAAAAATAAGCTTCTCCACCAACAGGCATTGAGATGTGACTGCTTCATTACTCTTGTAGAATGGATTCAAACAGATTCAAACAGAGCGAATAACATCTTATACTTTTGAATACTTCCTCCAACCTCCCCTTCTCTTGAAGCCTTCTATCCATAACAGCCATCATTGAATTTTATCTCTCACATCAGTTTACATCAGAATTTTCATGATTAAAAGAAAAAATACCAAACCACTTCCTTACAAATGCATTTTATGCCTCTGAGCTTAAGTAGTGTGTGTATAGGGCACTAAATGGCAGAAAGTGCTATAACAGAGTGAAATTTGTTTTACTGCTTTAATAATATCCACACCCAAACACCCCAAATACAGTTCCAGGAAGTGTTTCAGGTGCTCAGTGCACACCCTCAGCTACTCTACAGGTCTGACTTGTACAGAGTAGTTTTTCAAAAGATTTTCAAAATTAAAAACCTTTTAAAGGTCTGTGAAACAGAGCATGAGTGTGGATAGAGTGATCTGCACTAAGTTGATCAGGAGATTTAGTGAATAAGATTTTAAAGAAGCTAAGTTTGCTCCTGCCTGATAATCTCCACATCATCAGTCCTTCATTGGCTTGCATTACATGTTGTGCTGTGTACGTATTAGCACTAATCTGTTCAAGTTGAGGGTATTTTGATAAAATGACTTTGAAGCTGTTGGTAGCTAGGGTCCTTTCAATCATTTGCTTAGTCTAAAAGCTATTTTTTTAAAAGTACTTTATGTGCTTGCTGGTATTGACATGCAAACAGTGCCTGTTAAACTCTAGACACATTTTTAGTTGCTATTTTTACTGAAAATCACAATCTGTTTGAATGCCCCCTGGAATCAGCATCTGTTTTAATTAGCTACCTAGCCAAAACCAGAAAGAAACCATTTCATATGAACTCATCTGATTGTCATTTCAGGGCTTCTTGTGTGGATGCTGCTGCTGCATGGTCTCAGACAGCATCCAGCTTCAGAGTCTGTGCTTCAGGATGGGTGAGAACCAACCCAGCAGTCCACAGGAGAGCACCAAGCAGCAACACAACATGTTATGAAAGACTTGGCATGCTTAGGCTGTTGGACTGGTAAGAAGGCTAAAAGTATAATAACTGGCATGTCTTTTTCTGTACAAAGGAAGGGAATCATCTGTTTCATCACATTCTGTGTTTCTAGGGGAAGGAGTCTAAATGGCAGCAAGAGAAAATTAGGTTAGATATTACAAACCTAATTTCTCATTTTAAGAATTTGGTGGAATAGATTGTCTAAAGCATCTGTGTGGAGTCACCCTAACAGAGAGTAGGTGAAAGAGAAACAACTAAGAGATTGTTGATCCTGCTTGAAAGAGACAGAAGATTTCCCTGTACTCTCCCTTTCTCATGAACCTTCATGTAGCTTCATGAGTAGTCCCCAAATAGACAGCATAACTCAGTGCTCTTTATTCCCTTGGGGGTGTTCAGTGAATTTTAATTTAATCAGAATGAGAGGAAATAAAAAACTCTTCTACACACTGACTTGGACATTTATCACTTTCAAATGTTTTTCGTACAGTGATAGACAGTTCAGTGACAATAGAGGCATTATATTGCTGCTTGCCACCTCACTGAAAACACCTAAGGATAAATTCCTGTGTGGTAGGATGGGTTATGTGAGGGTATTTGTTTGTTTTTCTTTAAACGATAAGTTTGGCTCATCATTAAATTCCCATCAATTGTGTTGGGAAGAATTCCTCTTTAAGATAATACTCAATTTAATCAGGATTTGGGGTAAGAAAAAGAAAACTGAACTATTTTCATTTAAAATTCCATTACTTTAAAGAGAATTGGTTGGATTGCATACAGTTACACCAAAAGGGCTGTATTTCCCCAGACTCTGAAGAAAGCACTCTTTGCCTGTGTAGATCTGACTGAAGCAATGCAAAGCAGCAGTGTACCTCAGAAGGAACATCAAAGCTGAAATCTGAACAGTGAAATAAGCTGTATTGCTCGTGCCCTGCAAATGGAATAGCTTAATCCAAATGCTCTTTGCCACATTTAAACAGACTCTAACAGCCCCAATAATATTTCAACAGTAAATCAGAATGTTTTTCTTTTTACTCATGATACATGTTTATTCCTGTGTCTATCGAGCACAGTTACAACATAAATCTGACCTTTAACTACCAAGAGTTCAGTATTTTTACTACAAAAAGTACTTGAATAGTGGAAAATCATTACAGATGTGAAGGACTATAGCATGGGCATTTTTCTATCTTTAATCTGATATAGTTGTTATGTTTCCCAATAAAAAAAAAAAGATATACATTTGCTATAGCACCAAAAAAGCAACCTTTCAGAAGAGATAAGGCACTGCAGTAAAACTCTGGAATACATAAATCCAGATCTGTGACTGACCCGCTGTGCAGAACTGACCTTCTCATTCAGGCTTTCTGCTCTCAGCTGGTTTCACCAGCACATAACAGCTGAACCAAACCCATCCCAAGCACTCACTTGAAACAAACCCAGATATTTCCTTCTCCTTCCTGGCTGTGAGCTTTTTAATAAACAAGCCTACTTCTGTTCATTCACCGTCAATCCTCATTTCCATGCTTCCTTAAATCAGATCCAGTTCGGCAGTGGTTGGGGAAGAATGGTTTGTCCATGGACTGCATTGCATAGAACTCTGTAAATCCTGGTTGGAACGTGGCTTTCGATTTAACGGAATGTCCTGGTCTGGGACACTGAAACATGATTAAATGAGACTTAAACCCTTGAGATGGAAGAGCACTGATTAACAGCTAGGTTGTGGATAAGTAAATGAGAAAATCTAAGGAAAGAAATTCAAATCAGAGTTATAAAGAAATTTAGAGCTCCCCCTAAATTTGTGTAAATGTTTTGTATCTACACATATTAGGTAGGTGTTGTTTTGTCTGCCATACTAGAATAACAATCCAACAAACCAGGAGATAATGAAGTCCAAAAACTTCTGCAAACAGAAAGCACCTGGCAACAGACTTTCAGCCCTACCAGTCCAGGCAGGCTGTGCAGAGGCCAAAACCACCTGACTTTCTCCCAGCAAAATGAATCGCAGATAAATCAGCTTTCACACTAAACCACTCTGTATTCTCACTAAAGCTGAAAATCAATTTACAGCAACGCAACAAACCCTAACAACTCTGGAAAATGGTCATTCCAAAGCTAATACATTATTCAAATTGCATTAACCACACTGAGATATTTAGTCCAAAAAAAGAAAAATTAGGTTTTTTCTTAACTTTGGTTGGGTCACCAGACAAGTTAGCTAATCACTTCAACTGTGTGCGACACAATATATATTTCACGCAACCATGGCATGCCTTAGTGAATTTTGCTTGTTACATTTGACAGATGGTTATTAAGGCAAATTTCTGAAAGATATTGATGGGCAAAGAAAAATTCAGAAACAGCTTACATATTTTAGGATACAACTGTCACAATAAATTCCAAGCAAGTTACTGGGAAAGAGTGATTGCACTGAGTGATGGGGGGAGTATGAAACCAGGGTAGGGGAAAAAAAGTAGCTATAACATTGCTCATGCCAGCACCAAAAGCAAAACACTAGATTTTTCTATTCCTTTGTGGCTTTGCTCAAAAGGCATGCCCATAGTTCAGAGCAGTGGGCTTTTGACATTTTTTCCATGTAATAAGTAATTTGTGTAATAAAGCTGTGAGGAAATTGAACTTGTCAGCATGTTAAATGCATTTGTCTCCAGGAATATAATAAACTACATATGTGGAATTGATAGGATTGGAAGCTGAAATTCCCTGTGATTTAAAAACTAATTTGTCATAAATTTTTTTAATCCATTCAAATGCTCAAGTTTTACCATTTAACTATGCATAATAATTTCATTTTAAATGTAAATGAAATAGAGGGCATAGCTAGGCATCGAAAACAAACATTACCCAAGGCAGACAGATGGATAGAAAAATTATTTAAATCAGTGCTTTCCAGCTTTCCAGTAACAATACCAAATGTTGAACAGGACACGGTTGAAAACTGTCAAGATTTTGGCACAAAAAATAGTATTTTTATATTTGGCTGTGTGTATATATAAATACAAACCTGACATTTAAATACTGGTGGCCAGATTCCTGCAACTTCTGCTCTAAACTTAAAATGTATATTGTAGGACATGTATTAATTTAAAGTATCTCCACAGAAGTGGTGTGAGGCTAGTTGTTTTGAGTTTTTTTTTAATTCCCTTCTCTCCATACCAGCTAGGGCTTACCTTGAAAACACAACTACAGGGGAGAAAATTAGATTTATGAGCTGTTAAACAAAGTAGATTTTTGTTATGACCTTAACTGACAACAAGTAAATTACTCTGTGGTTTACAGGCACAGATTATACTGTTTTTCAGAGTATACTAAAAGGTAAAGAGGAGAATGTTGCAAGATACTATGAATTTGGGATTTTTTCCACAGTCATTTAAGGATTTATACAGAACCCTTTAATTTACTTTGTCACCACAGATCACGTGTTTAGTAGGATAAGACTTTTAATTTACTAAAACAACTTGCTTTTTTAAAATCTATTATTTTTACATATAACTTTGCAATCTAGTATATGTACTGTATTTACCTGAGCATTTTATAGGAAATATGGAAGACTGTGGATTCTTTTCCACAGTTTACAGTGTAGATCAACTAATTCATAAGAAACATAAAAGTTTGAATATCCCAAAAACTGCCTTCCAAAAAATGTAACGTTTCAATCTAATATTAACTTAAGGTTCTCCTTCCCACATGAAGGTCATATTCTGACAACATGATCTTAAACATATTTCAGTTGTAGATCTAATGCTAAGAATAAATAACAGACATCTACTTAAAAGTTGAAGCTGATATAAAGAATAAAGTTTCCTAATCTTTCACAAATTTTCCTATTTTTTCTAAACAGATTTCTTCCCTAGAACAGCTATTTTTGAAGACCTCTTTTGTTTCCTTTGAAGGTCAATAGCAACATAGGCCAGCGTAGGTCTATAAGACACAAGTATAATTGCTGACTTAACCATAGGGATTTTTGCAAATGTGGCCAAGTCTCTTAATTTTAGTGTCTATTGCCTACTTATGAAGTGTAGCACTCCCTACAATCATCTTAGTATTTTATTTTAATGCCTCTTAGGAAGTGATTTAGGACACAATCAATACTTTGATCTTCTCTGTTCCTATGGCACATCATAATGATCATTTTTTAATATTTCACACTGCAAGATTCAAGTTACAGAACATGAAGGAAAGCTCTGGGATGTGACATGAGAACATTTTGCACCACTTCATGACTCTGTGTAGCCCAGTCAAAGGGTCTGGATGGTGACATTAAGATTACAGAAGTAACAAAACAGGAGAAGATGTCCCTGCGCTAGGAGCACTGTCCACAGTCCACTGGTACCTGGTTCCACCTCACCATTGCTTTGGTGTTTCAGTCCTGTCCCAGTTTCTCGCTCAGCACATTCACATCATTTCAAGTTACAATGGTCCATTTCCCTCCTTTACTCACCATCATTGCTGCCTCTGCAAATAAGTGTCATGCACAATATAAAGCTCATCAAGAAGGACATTTATTGCTATGGCAGCAACATTTCCTTTCACAGAAATCTTTCCAGCTTATTTATAACATACTGTGTTGTCATCTCCTTCCTTCTCCCTCTCCCTTGAGGAGCAATTTTCATTAAAATCCACATTAGAAATTGCCAACAAAATATATGTAGAATTGATATACAAAGGTGACTTTCTTTGCATTGTTCCTCTATGACAAATAAGAAATTGAAACCCTTGTGCTTCTGTGTAAAAATGCTTATGCAGCTGCCCATGATGTAAAATTTCTTATCATTTGATACAATTCTTATTATTGAGGATTATGCAGCTGGAGATCCTGATAGTTGTTACTATCCAATAAAAAGCTACATTTCTTTTCGTCTTTGCCTAGACACATCTCCTGTGAATGAGGGTTTCTTAAAATTTCATATGTTAAATTTTTTTATACTATTTTTTTGAGATTTATTAGGACAGATACACATAAGTACATACACACATAATGAACTACTACCACCAGTGAAAGGACGTTCCCGTTTCCTAACCTCAAAGCTTGGCTAAGCATTGTAGTGCTGAAATTACAAACTTGTGTAACTATTTACAATTTGGAAATGCAATTATCGAAACAGAGTCTGATAGAGAACCCACAGGCTTTGTGAAAGTTGGATTTATTACAGACCATATTTCTGCAACCCAAACCCATGGAATATTTTCAGGTATCTAGGAGATTATGATTCATATCACTCTCCAAATGATCCCTACTACTTGACAGGGAAAAAAAAAATCAAATTCAGGAGTGATAATTCATTAACTTCTGCAGTAATTTTCTATATGGCCAAACCTGGGAAAGTGAGACACAAATACTTTTTTTGTAGCTACACTTGAGAATTGTTAATGGAAATCAACAAAAGCCCCTAGGAAAAGTAACTGGGGACCAACCTTTTCCAACAGAGAAGTGACATAACCATTTTACCATCAAGGATATACATAGATGATCTTTCCTGACAACATATATTTTCACATAGCTGTTCTCAATATTCAGCTCATAACCAGTGAAGAGGAACACAACTTGTGTGTCAGCTTCAAGTAAGGATGTAAGAAGTCACTAATATCCCACAGGCTGCATCATTTGTCAGGTTATTCTACAATATTCTGGGATGAGGAGTTTATACCTCATTAACAAAATATCCCTAAACCATGTAGGGAATATTATCTGTAATAAATAATTTGCACAGGTAAGCATCAACATGACAAATATGCTAAATATCTTCCATAAAATCTGCCTCATAAACAGTCATTTAATACTGCATCTGCTCTACCTGGCTTTCCAGTTAGTCACCTAAATGTAATCTAAACCTGTAAACTAAACTGAAGAAATATGAGCTTGATACATAATGCAGAAACAATGCCCTTTTTTTTTATTGGCATGTGCAAGTTTAAACCATAGATCATATTTTTCTTGTGTCACACACCTTACTTTTCTGGTTTTAACTCCTTTATGTCACTTTGCAGAGTATTAAAATATATATGAGACTTTGTGTGAGACACTCAGATTAAAAGTTACCTACACCTCTTCCTTCTTGTTTAACAAACTATCCTGAAATAACTAACTTTGAAGAATTTCCTCAGCCTGTTTTTTGAAAAACACATTTCTTTTGGTAGACAACACAATGGTTACTAAATTAATACCAAGGTTTAGCTAAGAAGTTCTTTTAAGTTTATCTGTACTACCTTATTGAAATTCTTTATTTTCCTCCTAACTATGCCTTTAATTTTGTTGAATAATAAACACATTAATCACAGCATCCATATTCTATTTTAACTTTATTATTTGAGACTATTTTAAATTCATAAATGAATAACATGCTATTAAAAGTGACAGACTGACAGCACTATAAATTCTTGTTCACTCATTAAAAAAAAAATAAAATCTACAAACAAGGGAAGGCTTCCCCATGAAATCACATCAATATATTTTAATCTCATTCTGAATAGTTTCAATAGGAATAAGAATATAACTGAAATGAATGTATTTTTTAGTCCTATTGAGACTGTAAGTGACTTGCATTTATGAAGATGCTTCTATAATATATTCTTTGATGCCTGCCAAATTGGCTACAAGTGTTTTAATGGCACAGATCAGATTTGAACATCTCAGCTAGAGATGAATCTATCACAGTTTCTCATGAGGTGAAAAGATTTTCCCTCTGTAAAACCTCATTGCCTTCACTTTTAAGATGGAAGGTTGGAATTTTCACCTTTGCTCACTGCTGGGTAAGAGTTTTTCAGTATCCTAAATGAAAATGATGAGGAAAAATTCAAAGATTAACAGGAGTCCACTTATGAGTTAAGATTAAATCTTAGATGTTGCTAAACAAAAAGTCACATAAAGAGAGAATCTCAAAATAAAATACATATAAGGCCAAACTGACTAATTTATCCAGCACTATTTAACAAATCCCTGTAAGTATCTTGCAGCCACAGGAGGCTCATTATAGAAAAAAAAAACAAACAACAAAATCAAACCAAACAAAACCAAACAACAAAGAAACAAAACACCACCTTACCAAGAATTCTTATTTTAGTGAAGCTTCCTATAAATATAGAACTTCTTTTTAATAGGTATCTTATGGCAATAATAGAAAAGTTTATCTTGAGAACTAGTCATCACTATGAACAGGATGAAGTCATCATAGCCAACACAGAGGAAAATATGAAAAATGAATTATGACAGCCAACATATCTGAAACCCCCACAGTTGTCATTTAGAGTCATTCAAAGTTCATTTAATGTTCTTCAGCAGTTCTTTTGCCTTCCATACTCCATCCCTCCGGCCACCTATTCCTACCTCCTTTCTATATCTCCTTACTATTTTTCAACTACTTAAGTGGATGTTTATTTTAGAAATTTATTCCAGCTGTCATGTATCAAAGACATCTTGGCAGCTGTTTTAGGATCAGTGCATAAACTTTCCCCACTACTGCTATAAACTGTTGCTGAATGCCTGGGAGAACTGACACCACCTGGGTATTTCTCTTTGCCACTAATACTGCTTTAATATGTCTTGATTTAATGACAGCCCTGTATCTGTAACAGTCCAGTAGGACTTATGTCAATCAGTTGTTCCACAACTTGTTGTTCTGCCCCACAGAGAAAACTCTTCTTTCCTTACCATAAATACCTAAATTTACAAAAGAAGTCATCCATCCATGCAAAGAAATCAAATCTTAGAGAAATATTATATCTAAAAAAGAAGAGACAAATTCTGCAAAAGCAAAAGCTAGAATAACCTGGAATAACAGCTGAAAGTGGCACTGTACCTGTATTACATAGGACCAGAATTCAAAATGTTGCTCTGGTAGGATGGAGTGGGAGCATAAAACACATAATATGCTCTTCAAGAGTGAAGTTTAAAAATTACCTTTAAAATTGTGTAGCTTAGAAAGATATACAGACCAAATGATGTTTTCTCTGTACCAGAAACACTCTCAAATTGTTTCATAGACTTCATGACAATTCTAATAGTCTTTAAGAAAAATTTTGCAGAATAGCTTTGGCATGAAGAGCATTAGGAACTAGTCAACTGATGGCAAAGCACAATCACAGGACACAGGTAATCTAAAGAGAGGGGAAAAACTAACAGCAATGTCTATGGACTGTTTTCCTGCACTGCTAAGACCAGCCACTGCTAAATAACAGTGAAAAAAATATGATTGTACCCCAGCCAAAAATGTCAATTTTTCTGCTTCTGTCCTCTAAATGAAGAAAAATCAGGATGCAGAAATAACAGTTGTAAACATTCCAGGTTCAACAATGTTTTTTTCTAAACACACACAGAGTCTTTCCCTTCTCTCAGTTTCTACTCACTGTGTCCAAGTTCATAATCCTGGCAAAGCTCAACAGCTCAGGCTACGGAGGCTCAACGCAATGAGCGCACACACCCCTGCAATAGCAGGGCTGTGGCAAGCAATCAAACGTGACAGATAAAATACTGAGTATTTGACACACCAGATTAATTTGCTGAGAAAGTTAACTCCCATCCAAAAAGCCACAGCAACAGATAACCTCTCATCTTGCCTGCCCTGTGGCAATAGGGTGTTTTATAATAGCCAACTCTGTTTTCCAGCATCCCTTTTTTTAATTGCAAGTATAATACTAGATCTCAGCAGTTACAACAAAATTCAATAAAAAATGTGGGGATTTAGGTCCTTGAAAAGAAACACAAAAAATATGATGTACTTTTTTAGCCTTTCCTGTGATACCTGAGGATAATGCTGATAGCTGACATCAGCCTGTTATCATAAAGGCACAGGATCCTAATGATCCTTCTGAAATTATGCATTGCACTGTTAGCAACCCTGTGCTCCAGTCAGTCCATAGTCTGGTCTTTTATTGTACAACATATGGATTGGAGTAAAGTTTTAAGAGCTATATATAAGGACACTCCTAGTAGCTGCACCCCTCACACTGATCTCTCATTCTAATATTATAACTGATCATTTGTATTTAACGGAACCACAATTATTCCCAGAACTAAGCCCCAAATAAGGTGCCTTCCTTTCTTCAACTTTAAGCTATCAGAGAAATTACCGTATTCAGGAAATTAAAGATTCACACGTTAACTTTGCAAACAATCAAAATCAGAAGCATGTTTCTCCTATTTTTCACATGTCTTCTAAAATGCAACCAAAATATTGTGGAAGGAGAGGTGGAAAGGGGACATGAGAACATTTTCAGGCAATAAAAAAAAAAGAAAGTACTTTTTGCATGACTAAAAAAAAAAAAAAAAGAAAGAAGAAATAAGATCAGACAGGCTTTAACTTTAAATAGAACTTAAGAACATATAAAATTCAGTAACAGTAATTGATACTGCTGGTTATGTATTTTATAGAAGGAATATAATAATCTAAAGTTATAGCTCTGTTTAAAACATGCAGTGTGATCTGCCATTGTGCAGCAGGTCTCCAAAGTTATGCGACTTAGGCTTTTCATCCACCTCATCTTCAGGCTAAAGGACAGAAGAGAAAAAAATTCTGGGTAAAGAGAGAAAAAATAAAATAAGAAATTAAGATTGTTACTTAAATATTTACATTACTAAATAGGAGTAGTGGTTTTGAATTACCCTTCAGAAGCTGGAAGTTCTGCCCTCTGTGATCTTTAAAGCATCCATTCCAAAAAGGCTCAGTTCAGGTTCTCAATAGAAATAATTTACCCAAGACTAATGATGGTCATTTGCCCTCATAATTTATGTTAAAAGGCAAAATATAGGGAGAACAGGAACTTTTAAAAAGTTAATAAAAGCACCTCCAACATATCACTTTTTGTTGGGAGTTTGGTTTTTTTGTCAGTGTTAGAGTATGTTTCTAGTAACCCCATTTCTTTTCAGGCTCTTTTGTCAAGGCTACAATTTTGGTAGGGCTCAATAAGGCTGGGCCACAAAGTCTGGAAAAAAGCTAAATTTTTCCAGAGAAACAGAGGGTCAACATGAAGAGATCTGAAAATCTTATTCTTGATTTTGGGGCAGCAGGTCATTCCTGTTATTATAGCCATTGTACAGGTAGGAGGCAATTTGCAGACAGGACAAGGAATAATGAAAGCTGCACAGTTGGGATCACCACAGTCAACCACAAAGTGTGGAAAGAGATTTGAGGGCTAGCAGAGGTCAGCCTAAACACCTTGCTGCTACCACTTCAGCAGCAAGGAGTTTCCTGATTTTTACTCACTATTTCTGTTAGGTTACCCCACCTGTCAAATCCTTCCAGTGCTTATGAATAAAGTGAAAATTTCTCTGCAAGAAACAGATTCAAACAGCTTGGTCTTACTTTTTGAATAATAGTAATAATGTTAGCTCGTAGAGAAGTCAGACTGAAGTTCACATTCAGGATATCTGGAACAGCAGAGCCTGGACTGCAGCTATATCCTGCCAGGCTCTCAGGTATATGGAGAGGGCACTCTAGGGTCCCTGCTTTCAGCAGCCTGTAAGAGTAATGAGCAAGCTCGTTTCAGAACCAGAACTGATGCTACATTAACATAGAAGTTATCGTAACAGTTATTTCAAGCATTTAAAGAACTGCAGAGGGAACATTTATTTATTTATATATTTTCCAGGTTGTTTACTCCTTGAGTATATGGCACTGCTCCAAACCAATTTGTCCCTTTGCTTTACAGATAAAACAGGTATTTTTCTTCCTTAGAGAGCCTATATTTCCCTGCTGTTTGTTTCCAGATTAAGTTAATTTTCACATAAATAGGTCCCATTCACAAAATCAAGACAATCCACGAGCCTTAAAATCATTTACTTCAGTGATAGTGAGAGCTCTCTGAAAGCAAGTAGAGACCGCAGTTTTATGGCCAGTCACTTTAAATGTGTCCCTCTGGAACAGCTTTGTAGCATGCATCCCTAAATTTAAGCATTTGAATGGAGGGATACATATCCTGGGCATCAAATGAGCAAGGAAGTTGAAAAGTGTGTTCTTTACAGGACTTCACTCTCAAGTCTCAAAAAGTCTCTTTAGAAGAAAAGAGAAAAAGCACTTCGGACCAATACATAAAAGTAGGAAGCCACAGAAGGAGGCTTAGAAAACAGTGTTCTGGAATTTCTGCTGCAATGCTGTCCTGTCCTCACTTATAAGCATCCTTTCTAGACTGCAGGGTGATTCAGCCTCTAAGGAGATTTTTATTTTGCTTAAGAACTGTACACTGGAAAACCAAATGAATTCTGAGACTAAAACTACAGTTTAGTACCAAAAATAAAGGCCTCCGATGATTATTCTCCCTCTTCCCTGATTTTGTCATGACAGGTCACCTGCATTCTAATTTCATTTCTATTGAATACGCAAAAAAGAATTTCTGTGAGACCTGACTATGCCACTGGATAGTGTCAATACCATTCAACAGCCAGTCTGTGCAGTGACTTTGTCCACTGGTGACTCTAACATGACTACAGGAAGATTTGGCTAAGAGTCTAGGCAGGGGCTCAGCTCTCGGCTCCTTGTACAAGCACTGGTTCAAATCACTAAAAGAAATACCCAAATGTCTGGGCTATCAAGTTGATCAAATGTTTCACACAGAATTAGGTCCAAACACAGTTGTTCTGTCAAGGTAACATATTTGGACAATTCTTAGTGTTTAGCAGCCCATAAAATCACACTTATTACAGCAAGCAACAGTTTTAGAAGAGTTATAGAAAATACAGGTTAACTCAAAGCCTTTTTAGGCCAGTGCTTTTTAAATCTGATGCCATTTAACCATGCAGTACTAAGTATACACATTTTAGAAGAGATCTCAATAGGCTGTACTAGATTAGCTTTATACATTCACAGGGAATATCTTGACTTCTTTCAATAGCTTATTTTAAGCCCTTATTGTCACTCAACACAGCATTTTCTTTCTGTAATAGTTAATAAGTTATTGCAAAAAGCCTTGAGAAAAACTGTTTAAAGTGCAAGAACACACAAGTTATTTTTACATTGTTTGATTTTTCCCCTCAATTAATTCATTGTACTACTCCAAAACCTATCGAGTCTCTGAGTCACTTCTATTTCCCTTCTCTGATTTTATAGTGTCATAGCAATGCACAAAGCTTTGCAGACAAGGAGAGAAAACAGGTCCTTATTCCTAGGAGCTTCGTAACCTAAAGGTGGTACAACCTGCTAAGGGATGACAGTAAATACATGTGGGTGGGGGGAATGGAAAGAAAAAGTTACTTAAAATAAACAGACATGCTTATTATCTCTGCAGTAAAAGAGCTTTCGGCAAAAGCAAGCACTTAGATAAGGGTTGCAGAAAAAATAGTTTATTTCTGTTATTTTTGCCACTTAATGCACAAAAGTGCAGATATGTTGAGAATGGTGCTCAGTCTGGAGGTTACTTGTACACAGTATAGCAGAAATGCATCCATAGTGCACTGGGTCACTGCACATCTAATACTGCATTTAAAGTTCAAGTTAGGAGTTGCAGGACCAGTAGATACTAACTCCTTGACCATGGCAGAAGGGATGGAACTAGAGGATCTTTAAGGTCCCTTCCAACCCTTGTATGATTCTACGATGAAAGAGTGATCCAAAAGGAAGAGACTAGGACTTTTTTTTTCCCCCATTTATTTTTAGTTTTTATTTTTATTTTTTCCTGACAGGAAAAAAGCACAGATAAAAATTCAAAAAGAAATATCCAGAACAGTTTCCCTAAATCATAGACAAGTCTGCCTCGCAGCTATTATCAAGTTGTGCTGTGAGGAACTTACAGGTGCATCCACATTAGCATTTTAATTTAGATCACAAAGTTTTGAAGTAATTCCCTTGATCAGCTTCATTCTCACCAACTTCAACTTCTGCTGTAGTGAGTTCTTTGAGTATGGAAATACATTTCATCCAGATAAAACTAAACCAGAAGGCATATACCAGATACAAGGCTCACACACTGTCTTCTGGCACATCTCACAAACTCCTGTCCAGAGTGAAAACTCATTGTGTCTGGTAGGGACATCCCTTCCTCAGCAGCAGGTGCCTGGCTGTATAGATCCATTCCTCTCTCATCAAACTGTGAGCTAACACAGACATTGCCTAAGGCTGTCTCTGTTCCTGCCTTGTCCTAATATTGAGCACATATGGGCCAGAAAACCCAGCCCCTTGATAGGAGCAAATTGCAATTTCAGTTAAAAGAAAGAACTGCTGTTAGAGTTAAAACTATTTGGATGCCAGAATGACTTTGGCATCCAAACAACACTGAAAGCATGTTTCAAATGTACTACACTTCCAAAAGACAAAATATTTTTATTACCCCTGTGTTTCTGATCAGGTAAGCTTTATCAGTGACAACCCAGACGAAACTGCAGTACACCTTCTTGTATCTCCATGGGCAACATACAGTCCAGAGAGCATTCTGCATATTTTAGCTAACTAAAATCACACAGCATTAAATTCGAGATCTTGAAGGACCTGGGGAAACTTTCTGTCAATTTTAATATTAATAAACAATGTTGAGAACATAAATACAGACACTGACCATTACATTTTGGACTGCTGTTGTTACCGTGTCCGATACCTAGACAACATTAACAATCTTTCTTCAGTGTATTTGCAGTTGCCACAGAGCTTTTGCCTCAGTTACAACAGAAAAAGTCCAGCTGACTCCTGAATTTAGGATTCTTCTAGAAACAGAAATCCCGTGTACAAGGTTGTGTAAAGTAGCAGATATCAACTGTGCAGACTGTGATTCAATATAGTTTTCCTCAGTGATAGGCATTTTATAAGAATTTCTCTTCAGGCAAAATTAAACTCAGTTTTATAACTCAAGGTTAAGACAGGTATAAATCAGCAGAGCTATACAGCATTTGCTATGACTCCATCAATTTTTATCAGATGAGCATATGACCTGTCAAGACTACATTTAAATCACTATTTCAAAGTGTTTTTATTAAGTGATCAGAGCATATGTTACTGTTTTGTCTTTAACAATAATAAATCACCAATGAGCAGACATGGAAACAGCAGAAGGGACAGAGAAAAATGTATTAAGTTTTCTCTATACTGCTGATGTTAAATGCAGCCACTGCACATGCAAGGGAAGTTCACCAAGGGAAAAAGTTTGATTATTGATATTTCCAGGACTTATCTTCACCTGCAAGTAGCCTGTTCAGGTAATTTGAGTTACATTACCATCACTTTTGACAAGCTTTTTATACAGAAGAATTATAGGAAATCAAATAGAAAGAATGAGAATTAACATAACTTGAAAACAGAGTCTGAAGAAATTTGAATCCCAGATGGATTGTAGACACTACAGCGAGTCAGTTCAAGTAATGTCCCTTCAGTCAATGGACAGAGCTACAAAGCAAAAAGAAAGTTTATATATATGAAACATGGAGGGATTTGATTGGGTTTTTCTTCCCCCACAGAAGTCCTTGAAGGTATTTGAGGTGTTTGGCTATTTGCATAATGAAAGCCACAGGAAAACTATTATTTAACTGATTTTAATTCACAGCCTTTAGGGTCTGATTCAATGCTTATTGAAGTCAGTAGGAGTCTTCCTATTTAATTCATGAGTTTAGATCAGACCTTCATCTGCAGCTATAATGAAAGGGAGTTGAAAAGGGTAATTTTGGGGCACATAGTTCTTTTTAAGTTAGAATTCCTAGAATCAGTTCCTTCAGTTAATTTGTGCATCCCTACTGGGGAGTACAGGAGAAGAGAATTGCACCCAAATGACAAGCAGATGAAAATAAAACAACCAATGTTAAACTGTGTATTAGCAACCAAGTCTCTCAGAACATCTCAGCAGTTACTCTCTCATAATTAGGCTATTCTCAGATAAATGCACTTGTTTCATTGGTCTGCCTCAGATCAAACCTTTGAATTTTACTCTTTCTAGACTGGAAAATGTCAAGTCTACCTGTCTGGTTTTAGGCACAAAAAAACAAATCTCAAGCCATCAGCTTGTTTTCAACCATCAGAATAAACACTTAACCTGGTTTCCATAAAGTTTCCATGCATGGCTAATTGACTTTCTACCAAGTTAATTATAAACTCATTCCTGTTAAAGTAGTCCCATAATCCCTGCAAGAAATGGACATGACCAGTTCCCTAAACACAGGGAAACTTTACCTTCTTTTTTCCTTAGGCAACAAAGAATGAACTTCCAGACAGAATCTTTACCTCTGTATTTGCCTGGAGTCTAGCAACACCTGAAGTCATGTGAAGGTTTTTCCATAGTCAATATACTCTGAATAGGAACATTCAACATAGATTCTCTAATTAATCTGATGCTCTTACTGCTTTTTTTTTTCCTAGAGTAGTGGCATTATTAAGCCTGAGTATTTTCACAAAATTCACAGTGTTGAGACATTCAATCTTCCACCAAGTTTAGTGGATATTAAGCATCTGAGTTATGGGGGAAGCAGAAGCACCTGAAATCTCTTTCCTTAGGGAGAAATAAAACAAATCAGCCCTAATAAATATTCTATTACAAACCTTAATTAAATGTGATTTACTTAAACTCTATATTCAAGAAAATAGAATGGCTTCTGAATAAAAATATAGAAAATAGAAAAAACCCCAAACTTCTGAATGACTGCTAGGTTTCAGCTCACATCTCATTTCTCAAGCCTCTAGCTTTTCCAGTTCATATTTTCCTAGCACCTTAGAAATGCACTTGCTTTACCAAGAAGAGAGCTATGACAGCAGCATAATGGACATGACCCTATTTGACAGCATGTCCTAGAGACCCAGATTACATCCTGAGATGTAAGGCAAGACTTATTCTTACAGATCTGATCCCTACTCTGTCCCAGGCTTAGCAAAGAAAAACACTTTGGAAATCCTATAAGTAGCTGTATCCAGCAGCAAACAATGCTGAGCACCCTGTTTCTCCTGGGTTCCTGGTAAGTGTTTCAAATTAGTGAAGCATCATGCACCATAATGTCCAGCAAAAAAACCTTACCACTTATCAGTGATATTTAAGGTCACATATTTGTGATATACATTAATGAACTTCTATATGGCTCCATATTATAATGCTGTTCTACTTCATATGTAGACAGATCTAGTCTTCATAAAAAAACCCACCAGCCTCTTAAAAATCAATGAAATCAAATGAAATCTTTCAGTTGTACCTAACTTCATTTGGACAGAGATGAAATTTTAGGAAAAAATATTCAAGTGTTCAGATTGTTTTTGCAGCTGTGGGTTTAAAAAAAAAGCCAAGGCTTACTCTTAATGTTAGCCCAAAAATCTTCTGTTTAGAGGAAGTAACTTTTTTTGTGAAAGCTAATGTAACATTTGAGTTGATAACCCCTCACTCAAAAACCACTCTTTTTTTGGACGTCTGAAAATAACTGAAATCTACTTTCTAAAGCTCACATTTTAAAATGTGTCTAGAGTAAATGTCTCTCCTTAATTTGATTGTGAAGCATCTTCAGATGCATTATCCAGCAAAGTATGTCAAGGGAGATGGCAACAAAACTAAATAAACAAACAGAAATTATTCTTTCAGATCTGACACCTGCTGTCTCTTCAGACAGTGCAGATCTGATGAGAATTAATGTAGCAGATGGAGCAAAATGAATGGTGACTGCTTGGTTTCTGAATCATCAAATTGTTAAGAAATCCTCTAACAGCTTTTCTGGAGGCTGCAAGGCTGGAAAAGGAAAAAAAAAGCCAGCAAAACAAATAAAATCAAATGCACACCAAAACAAAGCAGGATTTCCCTGCATATCCCCTAAAGGTACACACAAATAAAACTACACAAGAGCACTCTGACCATCCTGCTTATACCAGCCTACTTATTTATAGTGCTTCTCTAACAAAGTCCCTAACAGCTAAAGGATTCAGGTACCCTGTGAAAACATTTCCATGCTCCAACTGTGGATCTCTCCTTTGTCAAAAGAGTGTCCTCTTGGGCCAGGAACTGCTGTCCATGTTGCACAGTCATAGCAATGACTTTCCAGGGAGACAGTAGGAGTTTGGCAGGTCCAAACTGTAATTTCCTGATGGTTTAATGTTTTACTGTTGTGTTCATTAAAAGGATACAGCACCTTGATAATGAGCAACACAAGGAAAACAATGGAGTGTTCTAAAGAAAAGTGGAGCAAGCATGCCTATTTGTAACGTATGGGAACATTTAAAAATGCCAAGAAACATTATGGGCAAGAATTTTAATTCCAGTCTAGAAGTTAAGTTACAGTACCCCTGAAAAAGAAACTAAATTTCATTACTGTTGTCCTTGTGTTCTTTGTGATTGTCCTCAGCAGTTCCACTTTCAGAAAACCTGTTTGTAAAATTCATGGAAAAGAAACAGAAGCTTTCAGCAAAGGGTCTCTGATACACCTGCATTTCAGTGAGGTCAGCATTTGATTGACCTTCCAAAGTAAACTGAATTCTCAAGAGGGGCTTTTAGTTATTTCCATTTATTGTCTCTCTTGTATATTAGATCTTGATAATGAGAAGCAAACAGACATTTTGAGTTAAGAAGGTCCTTTTAACCTTTTTGAGTATATTTCACACTGCAACTATTCTAGGTAATACCTCCATAGCTATGGCATGGTGAAGAGGTCATTCAAGTTTCAGAAATACCTTGTTTACCTGCCTCTGCAGTCCCCTCAGATGTAGCCATTTGGCTTCAGCAAGTACACAACTTCACAACATTGGATGAGGTCATGAATTCTCTTAGGCAAGTCGTGATCTATGGACCTTCTCATAAAATCCCAGCAGGCAAGAGCCTAATTTGTGTTTGAAATATCTAACCATTTGGGCAAACACAAACTTAAGCAACAGGTGACATTTGGCAGGGGTACCTAATGTATTATTGTCTTCCTAATATCCCCGTTACCTTGAGTACAACTACAGATGGAGAGAGGTTACCTTACAGTGAGTGAGCTCCTTTCAAGCCATTTCTTTTTCACAAGCAAATTTTGTCTCACTTATACAATATTGAGCTACTCTTCCAATGCTATGGAATTATCTACAAGCCTAGAGTCAGGGTGAATTTTTTATCATGTGTCAGCTCCTATAATGTATATCTTTAGTTCTGCATCTTTATCTAACTGCCAGAACCTGCCCTTCTCAAATATTTCCATTTTATTTTCCAACACAATTTGAAGACTTTAGCTTCATTCTAGTTTTAAAACTATACTGCTTCATTGCAAATTAGAACCTGGCTGAAATGGTCACCTGCACCTTCAGCATTTGTAAGAGATTAACAGCAAATCAAGTCACATAGGAGATAGCTCCTCTGTGAAAATATAGCCTTTGTATAACCCAAACCCATCTGGCAGTCAGGTATCTACAAAATACACTTAGAGCTGCGGTAACAAAATGTAATGAAATGCAATTAGGAATTTATCTTTCTCAGACAATTACAAGTGCAGTCTTCAGAGGAGCCATTGTAACCACATGGATGTGCTTTATCTTAGATTTTCACTTAAACTAATGGTTTCTAAATTACTTGAGTGGAAAATTAAGAATGCAATGCTGCACTTAAGAAAGCATTTGCATTTCATTGCATATGCTGTTAAATTTCCATTAAACTGTACATTTATATACAGATTTTTTTTTAATTCATAAAATATGGAAATAGAATGGAACAATCTGATTGGACAGATGATACCTTCTGAATAAAATAGATATTTTTGGATATATGACTTCCTCAGAGTGTAGCCTATTTCTAGCCAGTGTCATATGTCCTTTATTTGGGAAAACAAGCTTAAAGAAGTTAAGCTACTTGAAAATTAAGCTCTTTTAACTCTCTTCCTTACCCTCCCCCCGCTTCAAGTCAAGTCCAAGAACTATCTTCCAAGGTTTATGACATTGCTTAAGAATTCCAAGACACTTGACAGATAAACATAATGCACTGGTGGGTTAATCCCAAAGCTGCATAAAGAAGATTAAGTAGATTAATTTACCATTACTTTCAGAGCAAAATATTCAACACTCTTTTGTGCAAGAAATAGAAATGTGGTGGTTAACTTTGGAAGTTAACTGCAGATTCTGGTCAGCTGTTGCTTGGTAAGATGGAGGACTCATCTTTGGCAAAGGCTTTCAAGAGTCATCCTGTGATGATCCTGCCTTCTAGAGACTTCTGTCTTTTTATCCTTGTAGATAAATCTGTTATTTTACAATCATCAAACCTCTGCCACAAATTCATAGTAGAGTTGGCAATATTTGACCTCATTAAAACTTTAAGACCACCTCATTAAGAAAAAAGCAACAAGTGCAGAACTTATTGCAGTTAATTTCCAAGTGGTAGTGTACAACACATGCATTTTTGATCCTTTTGCTTACTATGCATGTAAGGTCAAAGAACTAGTTGAGGGGCTTTTTTTTTTAATCAATAATTGACATTTGGATGACATCCTGAAAAATATGTTACCGGATTTGACTATATTCAGCTTTGTTCTCAAGTGTTAAATTGACATTTGTAAGGCTCTCCCTCAGGTAGAATTTTCAAGAAAAGAAAGAATTGCTTCAACCATATTGGTCACTAAGGGTACATAAAGCATTCACTCCTTGAAGGGTCAGTGTGGAATCATCACTGATGTTGGAACTATTAGAGGAGTGCTCAGTACTGTGAATGAGGAACCCACGGTCAGCTAAGGGGCTCATATCTGCTCTGTATTGCACTAGAAATCCATAGCCCACAGAGATCAACTGATATGATCAGACAGATGTACAGATACTGTATAGCCAGGCTGAAGGAATGGAGAGACTGAAACAGTCTGTGTGTTTGTCCTGGGTTATACTGATGTGAGGCTCTGATGTGGCTAAGTTAGAGGGACTCTGTGTTGGATTTTTTTGGTCCCATGTCTATTTTACCACATTTCATTCTAATCACCACTGTGCCACTTGTGTGAGCAACCCATTGTAGTTACTCCAGCTCTTTCACTGATGGGGTCCCAGAGATTTCTTTCAGAAAAAAAAAACTTTAGAAAATAAGGACATTAAAATCATTGGTGTTTACATGAAAAGTAATTGAATATCAATCAAAACACACTGGCAAACTTTTGACACCTCCAGTTCTGCTATAATTCATTGAATTAATCGAGTCTTGACACTGCAATACGTTATTACAAAGGCTGAAGGTGCAGGGAATTAAAAAGTCAAGCAAAAAGACTTCTTTTCACTTTGTTGTATGTGAAACAAATGTCAGGCAGAGGTGAATAAGGCCACAAAAAGAACAGTCATAGCTCAGATTCAGCTAATCTATTGTTTCATCTGGTAGTGACCAACACCAGCCATTAAAAGAAGATGAAATTGCATCAGGAAAGTCTTTTAAGTTGACCAAAGCAGCAATAAAGTTATAGCACTCTGTATATCCTCATAACATATCTGTATTACCTCCAACTACTTCTCACACATCTCATTCTTCAATGAGAATGACCAAATTGCACTCCATTAATCCCTCTCTGTTTCACAAAGGAAAATAACAAGGCAATACACAGCATCCCCAGGGTATTATGTTGTAGATGATTCTAATCGCCTTTCACTGCCCATCAGGAAAACATTTCAATATACAACCAGTATGTTGTTTGGTATGTTTGGTTTTTTTAATTGTTAAAAAGCCACTCCATTGGGATCAGATTGAGTGTAAGTGGCAGCTACCCTGACTCCTTTGATGTACTTCAGGCACAAAGCATCTTCATTTCCAAAACTTGCTCTGAGCCATGTAACATGAAAGGCATTGAGTTTCTGCTCGATTAGTAAGGCATTGTGGATAGACCTCAAAGCACAGAAGAATATTCACATATGTGTACAAGTATTCAGAGAATTTCTTCTACAGAGAAAAGTAAAGGTAGCTTGTATTTTGTTTTGTAGATCAGTAAGATATCTGCTTAGCTACTGTCACCTCTATCTTCCCTCCACCCCACTCCCCTCCCCCCCAAGTGATTTCCCAATGTCATATGATGAAGCAGTGGTGGAGCTGGTACAAGAATTATTGTCTGCAGACTTGTAGCCTCCCCCTCTAGCCACTAGATCATGTGGTCATGAATAACTGCAGACAGAAAGAGGCATTTGGAAGCACAATAACACATTCAATCATGCAAATGTGTGTTTAGTGCACACTAGAACCTGTCCTTATAATAAATGGGTAACTTAGGAACACAAATAGGACCCTATATAATCAAATTAATATTCATTCCACTCTCCCAACAGCTTATAGACACACAGCAAACACCACAGACCCCTGTTTTCCAAGCTGTTAATACCTAGAACAGAAAAGAAAGTGCTGAAAAAAAAAGTTATTGTAGGGAACACTTGCAAGAAACACAGGTAACTTACTGGGTATACTTCCCCCACCTTGTCTCCCTTTGCTTTTTAACATAAGCAAAAGCAGATAAAAGCATAGATATATGCTAAAAAAGTGCAGACACTTCCTAAAGCAGGAGGAAAATAGTGCCATGAGCTATTTCCTCTCCAAATGACCTTCCTAAGAAATGCTGCATAGGATGAAGTGAAATGCTTACACTACCTAGTAGATACAGTCTGATGCTACACTTGCTGGTTTTTTGGTACTTCTCATTTAGAGAACGGGGGGAAAAAAAGCCAAGCAGGTTTCAATTTCTCTGTAAAGAAGAAGATTTTAAGACCATTTCAGCTGGCAAAGTGACATAGTTGCTCATGAAAAGGAGAAAGCAGGATATTTTAAACCTCATGCTATATCCCCCTGCTATGGTAAGGAATATAAATATCTTCATCTCAATGATTTTGGCAGAAGATGTTATTTTAACTCCACTGAAATTTGTTTTTAAAAACAGAGCTCAATGAACAGATGTTGAATTTACCTCAGTGGAAAATGAAGCCTGGGTTTTTTTGTGTGATTTTTTTTTTTTGTAATCCACACAACAAATCCAGCCACTCTAAAATAAGAGCTGACAAAGCTCTCCTGAAGCACTGTGCTATACTGTTCACTTGCTTTTGTTGCACCCATCATCACTACCTAGATTTTTTTCAGTCATCCTCCCATTTTTCCACTCAGGTGGAAAAAACATGTGTCTGATTTTATAAATATGGGTGTTTTTTCCACCTTATTAGAAAAAGTTAAATTTATTCTTAGAAGAGAAAGAAGAAAAGCATGTAGCAGATCTTTAATTGTGTGGAAGTAATTTGTTTTACAATCCTGAACTGGTTTCCAGAAAAGAAAAATAAAACAAACACATTCTGCTTTTACCTTGTGAAAGACTATTTTCAAATCATGGACAAAGCAAAAAGCAAATATTTACAGCAAATATGCCATCAGACATTTAGTGAGCTGAGATCTACATATCTTCTGGAAGAACTGGAACACAAACATTGATCTGAACAGGTACAAGAATGAGGGTGGTCTTAGGGAAGTCCATGACAGCTTTTACGTTCTTCAGGCACCTTTCCTGATAGTCCTGGAAAAGTGGAGATAATCAGAGCTCTTCTCAGCCTGGACCAAGCACTGCTTCCTCAGTGCTGCCCTGGGAGAGGAAAAGCAATGAACTGTGCCTTCCCTGGGCAATCACTGCCTGGGGGGCAGGGATTCACACAGGCTGCACCAGGAATCTGTGCACACTTCCTCCTTCAGTGTCACAGGACAACTCACCCAACAAGTGTCCTGGCTTTTGCTAGATCACTGGAGTACTTGTGGGCTCCTGGATATCAACATCTCTGTTGCTGTCTTGAGGCATAAAATAGTTAGGGGTCTTTTTACATATTAAAAGCTACAGTGTTCTGGGTTTCCTGAGGCAGTGCTTCGGAGTGCTGGGGAGAAAAGCCAGGAGACATTCTGATCCAGAGGGATATTCTGGACTAAACACTTCTAATGTGCTTGCCACTAACTGAAAGAAATTGGATTCAATGACCCAGATAGCTTTTTCTGCTTTATAGTCTCATGTTAAATACCTAGAGCTTGAGTCCTTTATTAATATCCTAAATTAGAATACAAATCTTTCCATCACTAGAGGATAACATGGTAGCAAGCATGATAGTAGCTCTTCCACTAGCAATTCAACCCTGCCTCCTGATCTTGGAGTTCAGCCTAACACGACATATGATAATTCATATTTGAAATTGTTAATGGGGTTTTATAGTTGAGGTAAACCCAGAAATACTCCATCTATACATCGTTTAGAGACCTTTGCTGCATCAACTTTAAAACAAACAGCAGCAGAGAGAATAGCTAAGGCTCAGTAAGACTTGGGCAAAACCTTTAAATGATAAAAAGCAAATGGTAGACCTTTTCAGGAACACATTCTCATCTTCAGTCTACACACACACAGACAGGACAGTGATATTTAATACCAAGGCACAGACCTCAGTAATATGTCCAACAGCAATTCCTAAAAGAAGAAATAGCTTTTTTTGCAGCAACAATAAAGCCAGCTCTCTTGGGCAATAGGAAATAAAATGTTTTCGTTTGTCTAAAATATGAGCTGTGAAAATAAATAGCTGTGCTATACAGAAAATGTCATTCAAATAAAAAACTGCACTTTCCCTTTGATGGGATATTAAATATAACACTGTCACTGTTTGATATTTCTTCCCAGTTCACATTACCCTACAGACACCACTTAGTTATATACATTTCATTTTATTATTCCTAGCATGCAATATTAATCTATTCTCGGCTAGTAATTAATTACTGTTACATATTTTCACAGTTCCACAGTCTCCTCAGGGGAAAGACTCTATTACATATTTAAGAAGTAGATTAATGTATACTTATGTAGATGGACCCTCTGGAATAATTTACACTTTGCTGGGATGATTTCTTAGTCAAACACATCTGAGTGGCTTTTTTTTTTTTTAAGTGTAAGAATAACAATGTCCACAAAGTTAGGCATACTGATACTGAGAAATAAAACCTAAATAATGTGGCATCCTCTGGGAGCTGAAGGAACAATCCTGTATTCAGTAATGATGGCATTCAGTGATAAAATAGGAATGAAGCAGATCCATTATTTTAATCTACTTTCCAAAAGGTAGAACAAATTGTTAGTTTGCCTGCTTTCAGTAGCACCACTCCAAAGTATCTTCAGAGTGGAACACCTTGAAGATAAGGGGCCTCAGTTTACTCTTTCATTGCTGCAATCCTGAAGATATAATTAGTTCAGATTCCTGGCCCGATTCAAAGCACACTGAAATTAGCACAAGCCTTTCCTCTGGCTTCAGATTAGGCTGCTAAAATAGCCTGTCTCTCTGCACAGTGTCTGTCTAAGGAGTGTAACTAATATAGTTTAAGGGTGTATAATTCCTATTCATGTCAAAGTATAGAATTTCTGTGAAGATCAACATCTCCTGATTGTATGGCTAATCATTCCATTCCCACTTCACAGGAAATATATATTTTTTCCAGGAATGGATAAATTCAAATGTGACAGCTGAAGTGATAGAAGTTAATGGAGAAAGTGGCATTTAAACTGTGAGGAATGATAAATAACTATTGAGGTCACACAGAGGCAACAAGAATAATAGCTAGAGACTTGCTATGCAGGATATTTCACCTACAGTGAAGCCAGCTAACTACTTTTCCTTTATCCTTCCTTCCACAGCCTGCTTATTAATATGGTCATGTGAATTCTTCTGATACTCTCTTCAACCACTGAACCCAGAATGACATGACACAGCACCAGTTTAATTTCCCTACTAATGGGTACCAGATCCTTTGCATTTCAAGAAATTTTATAACTTACCAAACATTCATAATTAGAAAGTGCTTGCTTGGCCTTGGAAGTTGCTTTACTCAATGGTCTGGCCTTAACACAATAGAGCCATTAATGACAAGAGCATCTTTAATGTATGTGATGGACACCAAACAGAACAAATGAATCCTTGCCTTCCTGTAACTAGTAGGTTTACATAAAGTTTATACAGCTTGCATAATTGATGGAATCAAGTGCATTATTAGGTCCTGGTGAGTATTACCAATGCATGGACATTTAGAGGGGCAAGAAATTTGCCAAAGCATTGATTTTTGTATCTATAAACATGTTCTGTAAACATGTGAAGTGCTCATGTGGAATAAACCTGTTTGAAAAAAAATCTTCATAAAGCATCAACTGATGTTGTCAGTTTGTTCCTAAGGCTTCTTGAACTGGGATCCAAGGGGTAAACTATAGTTTTTCTTGTATATTACCAACAGCTGAAAGGAATACTCTGCACAAGTTCCGACCTCTATTTCCCTAGCTAATGTTAGTCAGATTTCATCAAAATGATCTTTCATTTATTCCTCTTAACTAGTTTGGGTTTTTTTCCTATCCTTCCAGATCAAATAATATAAAATTGGAAGACCTTTGGAGAGGAGTTTGGGTTTTTTTATTCTTTGCCTAGCTTAGCTAAAAACTCAAATACTACCTGGTGGTCAAACAAAAGGAGTTCTATTGTCTTTCAAATATTCCACAGATAGTATTTTTCTGAAGACAACAGTTATTACTCTGCATTCACACAGGGAGGCAGTTTGCTGAAAAAGCTATTTCCATTTTTGCCTATACCTTTCATGATAAAGAAAACCATTTATAGACTAAATTTACTCAGGTCTATTTTACAACTATTTATTCTCACATTCACCTTTAGAAGAAATAGCTCTTCTCCCTCTGTTTAATCCATCTCCCATATCTGTAAAATGCAGCTGGGTGCTCCTCAGCCCTCCTTTTACCTAGGACCTTTAGTACTCTCCTGTATGAACACTAGAGTCTGGTAACTGGATTCAATTCCCATTTTCCTAGAACATATGGAAAAATATTGTAACTCCTCCTGCCCCTGGAATAAAAATAAAAGTTATAAAATATTTTTTTATGCAGTCCACAATGAAGATGCCTTTGATGTGCAATCCAGAGCAGATCACCTCCTCAAATAAGAAAACAGAGATGACTGAAAACTAGATCATATGTCAGTCATGCTATTCAATAAAGTTCACATCACCTAGCTATGATACTTAGTTCCTTGAGAGTTCATGTCATAAAACATTACATTAAGTGATTCCCCCACCAACATTTTTCAGAAGAGTAGTAAGCAATCTCATTAGAGAGACTTTAGCAAGACAACTTTCCTTGTCTTCCTGTGCTTCATAAATAAAAAGATAACTTATCATGCTTTTCAGATACAAGAAGGTACTATAGTGGAAAAATTGTGTAAGGGACTTGAATATAGAAAGTGAGGCAGATAGCTACTATGACTGCAAAAGGACCATCACAGACAAGAATGACCATACATTTCAGTAAGGTGTTAGGCACAGAAAGTACTTTATAACTGAAATAACATGTCAGTGCTCATATTCACTGTACGAAAGTTCAAAGCATCCTTTCTATGAAGGGGGGAGTCTTCTGTGCAAAACCACCCAGGAATATCAGCCAGCAGGTTGAGGAATGAATCAGGCTTTCAACAAAAAGCCATCCAGCAGTGTAATTAGCTCAGCTCTCTCCCAGGTAAGATTTGGATTTCATCCACGCTTTAAGGTCATCCTGCTGCTTGATGCGTCAGGCTTAACATGATCCACAAGCCAGGAACTTCACTTTCAGTCCTAAAGCTATAAATTCTCAACTATAGAGGAGAAATTGGCTGCTGGTCATCTGTTCTGCCAGTTGTCATTGTCTATCAGCTACTCTGCTACATATAATTAAATACTAGGAGTTAACTGGTATCTTCAGCAATGCTGAAAGAATATTTTGCTGTCTTAAGTTAAAGAAAAATCATGTATTTTGCTCATTAAAACACCAGTTGTGGAACCTGGACTGTTATGGCAGATTATCATCCCACATTTAGTAAATAAAAGCGTTCCAAAAGCAAATCTCCTCTTTACTGCTCCTAATATTGGGAAATACTCTAGCTACAACATTGCTTTTCATTTCCATTCATATTTATTTCTAAAGCATGTACAAAGATACATTATTTTCATTCCACCTGTTAAGTAGTTTAAAATGTAATTCAAATAAGGTCACTGCACTTTGAAAATTTATTTCAGGCTCCTAGAACCAAGTGCTGTGAAGTCTACTCAGCTCTTCTATTCAGGTTCTTAAACAGAATATAGATAAAAATGTTGTCTCTATAGGAACAGGCAGCTTCCTTGAACTTAATGCTGGTCACTTAGCTTCAGCCTTGACCCCTGCAATGATGATACATATGAAAAATTATTTCTTCATTACTTCTGCATCTCATAGCCTTGTATTAACAAATACATATGAGAAGCAGATTTGCTTTTTATCCTCAAGGACTGTGCCCTTCATTCTCTACTGTCTTTGTAGTAGCAAGACACAGTGGCACGCTGCAACACAAAATGATAGTCTAAATGTTAACAAGTCACCATTAAAGAATGATGACCATTTTCAAAGTACAAATGATCCCTGACATGCTATCAGACATGATAGAAGACAAGATATTTTATTCATTTCAGGGCTTCATTATCAATACCTCTTCAAAGCAGGCAGAATTTGTGCACCTTAAGTGTGTAACTGATAAGTGTGGTAATGAGCATAAGAAGTCCAAACTGCAAGCATATAGAAGGATATAAAAGGGTACATGTATGTGCCACTGGTTATTAAGTGTGGGAAGAGGGCTCTGTTCAGAAAGCCATTATACTGCTTTTCAATTAGATGCATCACTCTGCTTTTGGTCTGCCAACCTCTTACCTAGAAAAATGAAGGAAAATGATTAAAAGGAAACATTATGCTTGCATATCAAAACCAGTACAGTAGGCCACCTCATTAAGCAACTTTCAGCCTCACAGAGGCCAGGATAGACACAGGTACAGGAGGTACAAGACTTTCAGTTTGATCAGGAGAGCTGATGGCAAAGGAGTACACTTTGGTGCCCTCTGCAACTTTGGCATCTTCTTGACAAATACAAAACACAAGAGTTATTCTTATGTATATTTGCAGCCACCCAAGATTTCTGTCTGTCACCAACCTGATAGCTCACCTACCTCTAACTCGATACCAAGAGAGGAGTTTGAACACCATTTGTGCCACTATAAACAGTCTAGCCCTGGTATTTCTACCGCAGTCACATTTTATAGGGGTATTTTACACAAATCTGGAATCAATCCTAACATTCACAAATAACATTAGAAAAATTGTTCCATGAGAACAATTGTTGAAAGAGCCACAAGGTTCTGAAGTAAGAAATGCAGAAAATAGCTATTCTTTTAGCCTACTGTTTCATATGTATGAATATCCCCAGTGCTTTTAACTTTGCTTATTTGGTGATTTGGGGCTGAGTTGCCCATATATTATTTGATGTCTGGTAAAGCAGCTGCTACAGAAGGAAAAAGAATGTTATACTTTGATGAGTAGTTTTCCAAGTTGCACTTGGTTGGTTGTTTTCCCCCCCCTACACTTTTAAAGACTGCATTTGTTACGCAATCAGACATTAATATGCTCCTTAATAAACACAGAGACATTTTAAACAAAACTGGGAAGACAGGAACAATGAATATGACAATTCCCTGAAGGCAAACACTAGTTTTGTCTGAAACTGAAAGCTGCAGGAGATAGAGCTAAACTGCAACATAAAATAAATTACAAAAGTTATACCCTGAATATTCCCAGTAGGCCATTTGGTCAGATGAATGGTTGCTATAGCACCAACCCACCTTATATGAATTCAACTCCTAAAGACCCAAAATAGCTTCTTTTCCAAGTAAAAAAAAACCTACTGATATAAAATTTAGCTGTCTGTAACACCACTGGAGATAGACTGTCTCCAATCACACAACAATAGACACCAATCTCTCCGAGAACTTTGCTTTTAGTTATGAAGCGACCCTAGCAGCAGGCTCTGGTTCACCTTCCAGAAATCACTCGTGTTTTATTCTTTGACTACAATAGCAAAAAAATCTGGTCCATCAGAAGCGATTCCCTGCTGTGGTAGCAATATGGTTAATGTTGTCAGTACGGTTGCAGAAAAATACACCACAAGTTCAACAAAGGGCCACGAGGATGATTAAGCGACTGGAGAACCTCACATGAGGAAAGGCTGCGAGAGCTTGGACTGCTTAGTTTTGAGAAGAAAAGGCTCAGAGGGGTCTTATTCAGGTATATAAATACCTGAAGGGAGGAGGCAAAGAGGAGTGAGTCAAGGTTTTTTTCAGTGGTGACCAGTGACAGGACCAGAGGCAATCAACACAAACTGAAACAGAGGGGGTTCCATCTGGATGTCAGGAAACACTTTTTTACTGTGAGAGTGACTGAACACTGGAATACGTTGCCCAGGGTGGTTGTGGAGTCCCCATCCTTAAAGATGCTCAAAACCCACCTAGACACAGTCACAAGACACCATATTTAGGTGTCCGTGCTTGAGCAGAGATGACATTAAGACATCCCTTCCAACCTCAACCTTTCTGCAAGAGACATTAGTCAAAACATCACTCTGTTGGTCGTGTAAGTCCCCTTGAGAGAACTCCCTTCCAGATAAGCTGTTCATTTTTAATGAGTAATCAGACTGCAGTCGCTAAGCTTGGACAGGGCTTATGTTCAAGGGAAAGAGGAAACTTGCAATAAGTGAGAAGTGCTATGTGGGAGCACAAAGTCTACAGACCTTCAGATTAAATCTGGTTAATACAGGCCAGATTGAGAACAGCCTTGCTGCTGTGCTAAATTGCATCAAAAGTCTACACCCTGGTTGTTTTCCAGGGCCTTCAGAAGATGAGATAGAGCTCCTTCTCTGATCAGGTATCTCATGTATGAGAAATTAGGCTGGTATATCAACATTTAATGAAGTTAAAACCCTAAAACTTAAAAAAATGACTACAGAGTATTGTTATCTTTATGCATCTAATTGAATGAAAGTATTTTCTGTTGGTTGCAGTACAAAAATTTAATAAAAAAAAGGTAAATATTTTCAGCACACCCACATTCAGGAGAACCAAAGTTTGATTTAAATGGTAGCAATGGCTTCACTGTGGAACTGGTTGAGAAGCAACAAACTACACCATGTTTCACAACTCAGATACACAACTGTCCAAATTTCCTTTACCTGTTCCATTTGTGGAGTTATGGAACATTATTTACAAGCATCTTGGCTGGGGCACACAGCAATCAGTCTGGGAGAGCAGAGGGCTAGCAACTGGAATTACTGTGACTCGGGCGAGTGCAAGCCTCTCTTGTACCAAACAGCTTCTAACTGATTCTTCTAAAAAAAAGTAGTCCAAGAGACTTCATCAGCACTTTGTCTTAATAACATCCCAATAAACATCTGGGAAGTTCCCCACAGCTTGTGCCCTTCACTTGCTCCGTGGAGCCTTGGATCAATACCTGTCAGAGGTACTTTAACCAGTGTTAGGTCCTGCACCTTATGGAGCTGTTAGAGAGCAGATGTGTTCAAAGTAAACTAATAGAGCAGCTATTGCTATTAAGTGGCAAGAGGCCTCAAGTATTACAGCTCACAGCTTGTTTCAGCTTTTTGAGATTTCTGGGGCAAGAACACTAATAAATGAAACTAAATCCTTTAGTTTCCTATCACTTCCCTTCATGCCCACCATTCCTGTTCACATATTCTTAGTGTCACACTCTGCCATCCTTCACGGATCTGGCTACCTCTCTGTTGATAATTTCCACAGCTATATTCTAACATTAGGTTCATTTTCTTAATTTATCCAAATTAAAATCCAGCATTACTCTGACACCTCCTTCCAGCCATGCTGGCCGTGGCCAGATGTCAAATCCTACAACTACCGTATTTGATAACAGAGTCTTTAAGAGACATGAAATAAAATGGAATACCTCAAGGAACATTAAAAATTTCTAGCAAAAAGCCTGAGGATCACCTAGAAGTACTTCCAAATTTCTAGGGAGGACCAGACAAATCAGCCAGCAACATTTCAGGTGCAGGTACAGCTAGCAGGGAGTTTTGCTTGTGTGCCCTAACAGCTCTGTCAAATATAAGCATGCAGCATTTTGAAAAGGCCATCTTGAGGCATTTATGCCACCAACAAAACTCAATTATGGAGAAATTAACACAAATATCCGTGTGTAACAACTGTCTATTATCCAGACAACAACCGGACTAGATCACTCTCACTAATGCATGGTCAGGTCAGGCTGGTGCTACCCTGCTGAGAGTGAGAACACAGCTTGGTTTCTGCTCATTAGTCTCACTTTCATAAATGTCAGAGTCAAACTGGCTTCATTTAAATGAGAAACATATGTCCACTCCACAGGCTCCATTTCTACTTAAAAAACTCTTCATAAAGGAGGCTGCTCCTCTGTTTTTACCCACCTACGCTCCTTTTCCTGTTAACTGCTGTGATTATCAAACTTGCCAGCCAGATTTCATAATGGAGTTGCCATGGTAAATATTTTCACTTTTAATAAACACTCAGCTATATTTTTTCTAATGCCTCACAGCACACAGGGAATGTAAAAGTACAGTTTTCAAGTCTCTTGCCAAGTTTCATGCTAAGATACCCAAGAACTATTGTTTTTTTAAACAGGGCTAATCTGATGGGCTAATTTGTGGGATATTCCTGCCCATAATCAACTGACACCAGGCTTAATATGGAATATTTTGGTTTTGCTATACAAACATTTTCATAAACTTGATGACAGCTTTGCCAGGCCAATATCCTTGCACAAAGACACTTTTGCCTATCTAGTATCATTTAGCATCAAAATCTAAATGTATCTAGGATGAACAAAGTATTTATTTGTCATCTCAGTTGATGGGGACCCAATCAATCACTCTGTGTTGTCACGCTCACAAACTGGATTTGGAACTTGAAGTGTTGAAAATTAAAGTCTTCTCTCTTAAAGAAAAAAGTTTCAGGTTTACTTCATTTAAGGGTTGCAGGGTGGTTCTTTTTGTAGTTAAATTAGGACTCATTGCGAGTCTTCCATGTGGTCACTTAAAGAATATTGATCCAGGCATCTATGCCTAGAAAACTGCTTTATTGCATGACTTCTGTATTTTTAACTGTGGTTTGAAAAATGGAATAATAGTAATGAATTCCTATTGAGAGCTATCATGTTGGCAATCAGGTTCCTCAAAAGGGCAAAAGTATTCCAGGCAAAATTCACTATTCAGCTTTGAAAGAAT
Source organism: Chloroceryle aenea (assembly GCA_013399075.1). Classification (NCBI taxonomy): domain Eukaryota; kingdom Metazoa; phylum Chordata; class Aves; order Coraciiformes; family Cerylidae; genus Chloroceryle; species Chloroceryle aenea. The sequence continues at coordinate 1,387,339 of VWZY01014441.1, read as the reverse complement.
CTGTGAAATTATTCTGTTACTGTGTGCTTTTAAACAGTAAAGTATCAGAATATATTCGAGATGGTTAGAACTTGAAGAGACCTAAATTAGTTTTTACATTTTATTCTAATGAAAAGCAGCAGCAATATTTACCAAAAGCCTTTCAGGGCCACCAAAGGAAGCATAGAGCACATATACTCTGAAACACAATGCACATATCTCAAGTTTGGAGCATCTTTGTGTGGCAGTTATCTGTAATGGTCACTGAGAGTCCAGTACTAGGAAGACACTTATTTCTGAGCAACAGTTCAAGTGCTAAAGTAGCTATCCACAGCCTCTCTTTTGAAGGCACTTTCACATCACTACTTAGTCATTACTGAAAAGCATTTCTATCACTATACCATGAGAGAGTAAAATATCAAGAATATTTCAGGGCTTTCAGTGCCCTCAATCTGAGGAAGCATTGCCCTCACAGAGATTGTGGTCTGTGCATCAAGACATGCTCTGTTTTGACTCTCCTGAAGTAGTTAAAATTGCACCCAGGTGACTTCTTAGAGAGAGGCACACATTTGGCAATTAGGAAACTTAAGTGCAGTGCATGTAGGTGTCATGGTAAGACATGGTCTGGGACCAAAAATTTACTCTCTGCCACACTGGTGAGGGAAGTGCTACTTACTGAAGTTACTATTTCTCATTTAAAGCTAACCTGGCATCATGACCAGAAAAGCTGTATGTGAGCTGGATCCAAATAAGTTGCAACACATTACACAGTTTGCCTCTTGCCTTTCTCCTTCCTTAGGGAGGCCATAAGAAACTTGCACTTCTTCCTTCAAACTGCTCTGACTGAATGTCTCTCACTTTCCTTTAAGCACACAGCCCCCAGGCAGCCATTGCCAAGGTGAGCTGCACTCCAGCACTTGCCCAGCTGCAGTTCCTCCCCATCTCTCCTACTCACCCAGGCTCCCTGGGGCACCCAGGAGCTTCTCAAGGCATCCAGCCATTCAGGCTGCTCAAGATCTCTTCAAGCTCCTCAAACCCTTCCCACCCTAGTGTATCCAGGCCATTAGGCGCAGGGTCTGTATTTGGGGTAGCAGCTTAACTCAGAAACAGGGCAGTAAACTGCCCAGATTTGCTAGTGAAAGGATGGTTATCACAAATCTCTGCAAAGAAAGATTGATCTACATCCACAAGGCAAAGAATGACTAAGTTTATACCTCCATAAAACAGCTGTGGGATCCAGGCTTGAATAAACCTGGGTAGCAATGGTCGATGAGTTTGGGTGAAATGCAGAGAAGAGCACTTTAAACCTACAGCAAAGATAAATTGTAAGGGCAAACCCAAATAGCTAAGACAACATTTGCCTCACTACTATTTCTATCTGTCAGCTGCAAATAAGTCCTTTCATATTATTCAATATTCTTTTTAACAAGGTTAGAAATCAGGAGCAGACCAGGATGACTTTTGTAAAGCTATAATAATTTATAGCTATCAAAATATTTGTTTTTGCTTGAGGTTTGGTCAGTTTGTTGTTGGATTATTTAAGACTGGAGAAAAGCTGAATAAAGGTGAATGACACGTAAAGTGACCTGCATCTGGGAAAATACAATTTCAGCTTTTGGGGAAATCTATTGAAACAGAAACACAGAAGACACCTTTGAACTGCGGCAGAAAGCAATGAAAACAAAAATCTCAAAACAAGTAAATTAATAAATAAGTCAGATTGCAGATTGTTGCACAGCCACAACAAGCTGCAGAGTTTATTGTTTTGTTTCCAGACCAAGGCCTACAGAAAATAAATATATGGGGCTCAGGGCATTTACAGATAATGAACATCCAGGCTGAGGAATGTACCCCAAGGTATTTTGGGAATCATCTCACTGACAGAACAGAAATCAGATTTTTAAAAAAGCAAGAAAGAAATATGATCTGTGGAGACACAGGGAGACAGAGACTCAAGCTGACTGGTAAGTAATGGCATCTTTCCACCCATAGTACAAATGACTACATTTGAAGTTTACTGAGGAACAAATTTCAGCCGATTTAACCCTGACCTGTTTGTGAAGTTTTGTCTATAAAGTCCAACTGGTGAACTGAGAAATTTGCAAGGTCCATTGCCTGCCTATAAAGGTGTTTTTGATGCTGAAGTTCCTACCATCAACCTCCACCTTGAGCTTGGGCAGCTGCTGGAGGCCTGTCCATACGTGTGCATTACAACATGCTGATCGGTCAAACAGGTATTTAATCTTCCCAGGCACATTTGTTTTCGGGATAACAGGAGACATTTTTACTATTCTGCAAATGGCATTTTCACTTACTCCAGAGAAGCCATCGAATGCTGCCTAAGGGCGGGTATCTGGGTGCAGGGATGGTCACCCAGAGCCACAGCTCCTGCGTGCAACGCCGTGCCCCTGTCACAGGCACCCCTGCGCACACCAAGGACTCTGGCTTTCTGCTCTTCAGCTCTGGGCTGAACCATCCTTCTGATTGTGCCACTTCCCTGTGCAACTCATATTGATGAGTCTAATACCCAGTTACATAAGCAAAACCAAAAGAAAATCTTTACCTTACCCCAACATGATATCTTCCTAGATATCCTCATAGCATATTATTATTGCTTACTTTTGGCACTGAGTAACCCATTAATTTTGATTTGGGTAGGGGAAATATTAAAGTGTGTGCTATATACATCTGTCAGGAAATGGAAAAGTTACCACGATCTCTGCCACGGACTGACTTCTGCCAATCTCTAATAACAAATGCACTTGAACATTAACTGTAATAAATCCAAAAAATAAAATCTTCATGAACTCAAAAGTGCAACAAGCTTAAAAGTCACTCTCCAATAAAAAAAAAGGGCTACGCAAGTTTCTTTACAATCAATTATTTTTTCAGACCTTTGTGTACTGCTGCCAAGCTCACCAGAATGCTGCATTGCCTATAGCTGCCTTTGCATTGCAACAGGATTTAGAGCCTCAAGTGTTGCAAATTTAGGTCTCTCTATTGACTTTAGCATATAGATTCTTTCTGCTGAATCTTCACACCACATCAGTCTTGTGCATTTTGATATTAGCTTCAGTGTCTGTTTATCAACATACAATTATTCAATCAAGACAGACTCTTGAAATGCGTTATCACACTTTGAAAAATAACAGCAATGATGAAAGAGAGCAAAAGCAACAGATGGGTAACAGTTCCAACAGGACAATTCCATTTCCAAACAACAAGCTATCGAAACCACATCAGCCTCCCCACAGGGCTTCTTTTTAAGTTTAGCACTAATGTGTTAAACGTGCCTGCAATTTGGGAGGAATTTCACACTGTAAACGTTTCAGGGAACCTTTGGTAATTGCAGCCAAGCTCACTAAAGAGCCCTGCTGGGACTCTGCTCTGCCAGAGATACCTGAGGCTGCTCTGGGGGTTCCACACACCCCCCGGGACAGTTTGGGTGGGCAGCACCCAGACACCAGGACAGGCAATGTACCCCTTTGCCAAACAGGGCTCCCAGCTGAGGCTGAACCTGTATAAATTGATTGGGGGGAGAGGAAGCTCTCCTGTGCTTGACTATCACTGCTCCCTATATTTGTGCAAGGGGTAACCTCTTCATTGTTTTAGAGATCCTCTATTCATCTTTGGAGGGAAGGAGGGTACTGGGCTTACCCCCTCCCACCCCTTTTGATTGTTATAATTCATATGTGTAGCTATCCACTTGAAAAATAGTTAGGAAAGAACTGAGAATCCAGTTTGATACATTGATCTAGCTCATTTTTCTCTCCCTTCACAATATGTCTGTGGAACTGTTGAATCCCTTCTATGTGTGAAGTAGAGGATTCCCAAGATTTAATTTGCTTTCATGAAATATAAGAAGAATACCTGCTGCTCTAGGTTTATTTTCACTTGAAATACCTCACAACCTCCTTTCCCCTTCTTTCAGAAGCAGCCTCTTTGGGTCAGGCACCAGGTATCACCAGGCACTACTGCTCCAGCTCTCCCAAGCTGCCAGATGCTTCAAAGCCATGTGCAGACACAACCCATGCAGTGGGGCACGTACCCCGGGCTCCCTGGCAGCCCAGCACAGAGCTGGGACCACATGCTAAGGCTGGAAATGGAACTGCTTTTCTTTTCTAGGACTGTTCTTATGTACCTACACACAACTTCTTCTCGCTGCATGTGACTACATGTGTAACTTCTAGAATGAAAGCATTAGGAGAAAGCAAAACTAGCAAAAACTAATTTGAATTTCATATTGTACCTAAACTAGCAAAATCTGATCTTCTATTGTAGACAGTATGGGGGGAAGGGGGACAGTCTCCTCTTTTAATAATTTGTAATACTGGAATGTTTAATACATTACTATTTATACTAGCACATTATATTCCTTGAACTAATGATGTTTAATTCTTATTACATCCTATAGGTCTACTGAGTCTCAAGCTCATGCAAACAAGTGGAAAACCCTTGGTTTAATCAGGGAGAGGAAAAACTTATACTTGACTGTCAGCTCCTTCAGGCAAGGTACAGCATGCAGCACTATAAATAATTACTAATTTAATAGTTATTTAAGACTTTCTGTCTTAAATAACATCTTTTATATGCTAAAAAGTATTTTTCTAGTGGCTCAGAGGATAAAGGAATTCAGCATGGTAGCACCTTCCTCTTCCTAATGGACAATCTCCAGAATCTCTTACAGGGCAGAGCACAGGGATATACTCAGAATGAAAAAAAGTCTTATGTTCAAAACTCTGCCTCCCAACAGACCTCTAGTGCAAAGCCAAAACATGTAGTTAAATTCAGAAGACACTGAGGCACCCAGCTCCTGCTCAATTTAGGAAGCAATACTTACATATCTGGGCTAAAATGTAATTGCTTCAACTCTATATTTTTTTTTTAATCAAGATTACAGCTTACCTAGCTCAAAAACGTTTTTGCAGAGAAAAGCAAACTACAAGCTGCAAAGCAATCAGATGCAGTGAGCCCAATAAACACAAATAGCACTAAATACCTCACATCTTGAGCACGAGGAGAACAGGCTGCCCACCCAGGAGCAACACCAGTGGAGTGGTTCTGCGGAGGGCGACAACAGGGACAAGGTGGCAATGTCATCTCCAGAACAGGCAGAGAGCCCCAGCAGAGGCAGCTCAATAACACCAGCAGGTCCAGCAGATGCAGAGTGATAAGTAAGTCCAAGAACAAGCTGGAAAGGCATCAGCAGGCAGGTTCAGGAGCAGGCAGGATGAGCAAACAGCTGCCCACAACAGACCAAAAAACCTCAGGTGAGGCTCAGATTCTGCCCTAAATGTGCTTCCAGGGCCAACAGGTGGGGCAGTGAGTGTGGGGTCCCAGGTGATCCTGGTCAGGGCAATGAAGGCCTCAGCAGCAGAAGATAAAAATGATAAAAATGATAATTGACTTATGTTGCTTTGGTTAAAGTTTTGATCCTGAATTTGAAAAAAAAAAAAAAGAAAGCCTGTGGTTTTTTACAATGAAGCATAGTATTTCATTACCCTCAAACACCTACTGTCTTTATCATCTTTAACAGAATTTCTTGTTTCTAAAAATTTTCATACTTGAGAGTTCTCTTAAAAAGACATCCATAGTTTCTACAAAATATCCTGACAGCACATCTTTTACAAAAGCAGTTAGAAAAAGAAAACAGCTGCTCTCTTAACCCAAACTAGGTTTCATTTCTTAGTTACATCTGTCTGCCACTGCTAAGAAATGCCATAGATATTGAGCACATCTCTTAGGACACCCAGGGCAGCTTTGTTTCTTGGCAAGGCTCCATAAGTCATTCTCCATAGTGCACCTCGCTAATGCCACCAGTTTTTTTTCATTAGGGTTGAACAGGAGCAGGAGGCATTTTCTGAGAGTAACTGAGGTGATCAGCAGTTTCAAAATGTCACAGGAAAAGTTAGGGTGGATTTGATAGAAATAAATCACAAGCTCTTAAGACACTTCATCAGAAATGAGTGTGTACCAGGAGTACAAGTGACCGTCCTCCCCAGACTCTTCCCATACAGAAAGGAAGGGGTTTCCATGACACAGACATTTGTGAATTGAAAGGAAGAAACAGCAAAATCATACTTGTGGGAATGACAAAGATCCTGTTAAGAAATGGGGCTCTTCTTTGGTTGCATTCTTGCTGCAGTCCTCTGGGTCACATGTGGTTTTCTCTGCGTAATGGAAGAGTCAGCACCTTCTTTCTTGCTCTGAGATGATACAGTGAATTTAACCATCTGCTGTGTTTTGTGAGAGCTCAGAGGAAAGGAAACAGCAATAGGAAGAGTATCTGGGCAATCAGTTGTGCATCTTATGTATTAGACAAGTAAATGGTTGCATGCATCAGCAGAGCAGACTGATCTTTTTTCTTCTGATTAGTGTTGATGATTTGGTTCTGTGAACTCTGGAAAAATTTGCAGTAGTATTTGAAGGGTACCCTAATGAATTTACTAGTGAAAACCAAGTGAGAGCGGATGGTGAGAACTGCATCATCATAATTGCTAAATAACCAGCTAACTGATACTCTTGCAGAATTCAGAGAGCATGTTTCAGGAGACCCTCCAAGATTCTTGCCCCTGTGGAGAACTGTCAGGCAGGAGATCTGGTTCCTCCTCTGAGTTGAAGGACAGTGTTGCTGTCAGTAAGACTCACTGCTGCACAGAGTCAGTAAAATAACAGGTCCCCATCAGATGTGAGCCATCAGTCACTTGCACAAGCCTCTCTCCCCACAAGGTGGATGTTTGCTATGTCATTAGCCAGCTGTTAGCCCAAGCCACAGGGATTGCTGTGGCACTCAGGCCGGTGGGGCAGATGTCAGAGGTCCCTGAAACGCACCAGAATACCCCACACAGATGGTGGGGAAAGCTTCAGAGCCATGGCAGAGAGGGTCAAGCCTTCCCAGGCCTGATGGATGGACAATGAAAATGAGAGGGAAATTGTGTCTATTTTTCATAATCATCTGCAGCTCAAGCAAAGATCAGGATACCCACTTGTCATGGTTTCTTCACCTTTTCCTGTACTGGTTTTCCATTGCTTTTCCCCTTAGAACAGTTAATTTATGCCTGAGCAAGGAGCTGGGCTGCAATTGAGGGTGCTCATCACCACAGAGTAAGTACTTGGGACCTTGAACTGGTTTCAAACTCTTAGGTACCACATACTTAAACTAAATACTGCTCTCCTCCAGTTTAGTCAACAAGGGTAAGAGAAGTATTGTGATTTTCAATATTCATTTTAGTATACATTTTAAACATACCTAACCATAATGGGAATTTAGAGATGGAAGTACTTATTCTGCAGTCAATATACGTAAATATTGGGGAAAGCACAGTTTGAAAAGGTTGGGATCTCATACTGACATATTGCATCATTTACTGCCCATGGGAAAGCATACCACTGATGTACATAATGCATAGGATACTGATGTACAGCACACAACAGATATTTGTTGTTCTTTAGCCATTTACCTGTAATAAGCTCTCCTGCCAGCCTCAGCATTGCCATCAGCAAGAACAGCTCCCCACATCATCCTTCCATTTTATATTTTAAAACTGGGTTTCACAGTTTTAAACAGTTGTCTCACATTAGCTAGAAATCATCTGCTTTAGGATTTCTGTTCCAGCACGTTTGTTTTTTTTTTATTTTATTTTATTTTTCATTTCCTGTTTACAGTCACAACCTTAACATCTATTTAAACACAGATACATCCTGCCACCAAGAATAATTGAAGTAGCTGATGATTTTAGGTACTCAGCAATTTACTGTTTCGGAGAGCACAGTATCTCAGCATACCTTCTGCTTGGATCTCACGGTTTTGCTGCAGAGCAAAGAGAGTCAGGAGTATTTGATCTAGCAAGCACATGTTTTATTAAATTATTGGCATTCTGCAGATTTCCATGGGGTAGCGATGGCTTACATTGCTTATCAGTTCCTTTGGCTAAATTGCCTCATTCCATGTTTGACCATGTACAAAAACAAAGTGCATACTATGTTTACAGCAGAGACCAGTAGCATTTTAATTTAAATATATTAAATTTCCTGTGTGGTATTTGCAAACTCTTATTCCATATTTTCTAGTTAATGAATTGATTAATTCAGTATTAATTTAAGTATCTGTACTAACCAGGAAATTTGCATTAATATAATGATATATTACTTTCATACTCAAAAAAACAATCTAAAATTTTCAGGTCTTTTTTTTCTGTTGCTGGGGCCTTTTTGCAATACAAAATAAATATAAAACATAATTCACACCCGGAGGAGGTTTAAATATTCCTACTACTGATATAGGAAAACATAAACAACATAAACAGAGCTACTAGCCACCCAGCATTTACAAATTACACACACTACCAAATGGAACAGTTGCTGCTGAGGAGTTTGAGGGAGGGCATCCCCACGGAGCCATCACCTCCCTGCTTGGTGTGGTAAGACCCTAGGGGTTGTGTGATGCTTTGTTCTGACCCCTCCAAAGAGGAGAGGATGGAGCTGCAGCCAAGCAGCTCCCACACTGCTCAGGCCTCCTTGTTCCCTCTTTGGTCTGTAAAATGTCTCCTTAGTCCAACAAAGAACATTATTTTAAAAAAAAATAAAAATCACTCTACAAAGGGTGAAAGGGCAGAAGATACTTGACTTCACAGGGCAGCTCCAGAAACCAGTCTTTTCCTACACATTTCTACTCTGCTGTCCCAGACATGGGATCCAAACACCTGGGAGGAGGACTGGGAACAATTTCTACACATGCTCACAACTTACTGCTGCAAATTGCCCATCCCCTTCTGCAGGCACTGTGCCCAGAGGGACACTGCCCGCAGGGACACTCGCCACAGGGATGCTACCTCCCTCCCACCCCCTCCAGGGGTGCTGGCATCAAGGTGTTGCTCGGCCACTGTTGAGCACTGGAGAGGAGCGGTCTAAGTGCAAGGTGCTGACAGACCTCTCACCACTCAGAGATGGGGTCCTCACTCAAATGTCAGTTATGAGATTTTTGCATTTTGGCTGAGAAGAATCACTTTCAAGAACAAAGACCAGTCGTTGAGATCTTGCCAGGTCACTCACTGCTTGGGGTGATTGTTTAGGAGAGGATGAAGGAAGGCCACTGGTTCACAGTGAGGTGCCCTGCAGCCCTCGAGGCTTTCAGAGCAGGTGGCACTGGGAAGGGATGTGGCATCTTTCCCCATGGGAAGCAGTGACCAAAGCAGCCCTTTTTGGATTCTTTTCAGACAGTTTATAAAACCCACCTGAAATCAACTGTATAGGATTTGCTCAGTGCCAGCTCTATTTACTTAAAATAATGAACAAAAATGTAAAAACCAGAGATCTGCACAGTTCATTCAAGATAGGAAATACAGTATATTCCTGTCTCCCCTGAATCAGGTGGGACGATTAAAGACTCTCATCAGGAATGGCACAAATACTAATAGAGCCAGAGATGCTTTATACGCAGCACTGCTTTGGCTGACAGCTCAGAATTTCCTTAGGGTGCTCCCCTGATGGAATGAATTCTATCTTCGATCTATACTGCGAGGGGAGGAAATGGATATTTAAGTTATCAGTGTGTTGCTGTGGACTTTTATACTTGCTACTAGTAAAATAATATCAGAAATTCAATGTTCCTGTTTCAGTGACTTTCAGCATATGTGTCATGGCAGTAGCTAATTCTCTGCAACTTAAATCCTGACACTGCAGTCTGCAGTAGAGTGCCCGGTGCTATCACAGGACCAGGGAATTGCAAGTGGTCCTGGGCAGGACACAGAAGATGTTTATCTGTGATGGACTTGTGCAAAGTTGTGGCTGAGCAAGAGAACTGGAGAAACCTCTGACAGAAATTCCAGTCACCAGGAGGTTGCACTGCATTTTAAAATATTAGTCTCTGCAAAAAGTGTGCATGTTGGGGAAGGGGGGATCAAATACACCCATTAAATCACAGCCTTTCAAAATATGATGTCACACCAAGTCACATCCTATTAGAGGAAACAGAAGATAAATGCTTGCTGTGGGCTGGTGAAAGAAGCCAGGAAGAAAATAAAGATTTCCATCCTGTGTGTAAATTGTAAAAGATGACTTCTTGTGTTGCCTTGCTTCTGCCAAAGAAAAAAATCTTTTCTACCTAAGAGAAATACAGCAGAAGACAAATACCACAAAAATAGAGATAGCAACTAAGTCTTTCTACAAGAGAATGTCAGTTATTTCCAGTTGCAACTGTGCTTTGTTTTGGTTTCATGCCATACAGTCTGCAGAATAGGGCTCTGCTTTAATCCAAGGGAGTTCATCCAAACCTAGGGCAAAATGTTCATATCTCAGGCTCTGGTTTCAAACATTACAGAGATAAGAAAATGGTGTTTAAGAAAGGGAGAATTTAGGCTCAGATAAAATTAATGAAGACTCCTGTTTACACCAGGATGTGTTACTCAAACAGTACCAGGAAGAGGAAGGAAAAGGATAAAGTTTCACTCAAAATTCTCAAGATGCCAGGGAAGCTCCAGAGCACTGCCCAAGCACGGCACCTACATCGGTGTCTTGGGAAACTGACTTTTTTCGATAATGTGAACTTTTACTCATTTCCATATAAAAGATGGATCTCGTGAAACTGATGTGTGATGACGGAGCTCTCTTTTTTTCTTCTTACATATCAGGTTAAAAGGTGCATTGCAGGAGTTACAAGTTTCTGTCACGTCTTTGCCGTGTCCTGCTTTCGACAGGATTACATTGCTCAGAGAAGAATGGCAGCTGTAATTCTGCCTGCCCGGCAGCCATTGACAAAGACAATGAAAGCACTCTGGGCTCAAAAGAAAGTGGTTATTTAATTAAAGCAATGGGAAAACTCCCTTTCTTGCAGTAGCCAGCAGGCACTTGGGCTCCAGCATTGTATCTCTCCTCATCCCTTAAATTCTCTTCTGGAGAGGGAGCAAGCAAGGTTGAACATGTACATTTATACACCACATAAATAGCAGGGACCAGCTTCCCAGAGATCTGCTCTGTCCTGTGGGTGAATTACTGGGTGGGAACTGCAGCACCTGCCTTTGCCTACATGGATCTCTTGGGTGTCCAGCAGAAGGTGAATATGCATCTCAGTCTTTCCCTCTGTAGAAAACCTTTGCTCATCCTGAAGTTTGTAGGAAGGTAATGATCTCTGAAACCACGACCACAGTGTAACCTCAAATGCAGATTAGCCAGTATGTTTGAGCAGTGAGGTGCTGTGTTCTGAAAAATCTTTTAGTTTGGTATAAAAGATCTTTTTAAAGTAGCTTTTCTAAGTTGGGAGCCAATCGGATGTGTCTGTAGAAGCTGGCTCCTAGAGCCTTTGCTGCATAACCTAATATGAGGGTTTGCTGCAGGCATATATTAATGGCTTTAAAATGAACTTTTAGCAAATGGTGCCTTGAGAGCACCCCTTTAGCCTGTACTTCAGAAACATTTTGAAATTAAATATAGTGAAGCAGACAGCTAGAAAAATAGACCATATTAATACTAATAAAAACCCTAATAGAGAACAGACTGCAAAGCCATTAAAGTTCTAGTCATGGCTGGGAGAACAGACTGCAAACTTTGGAGTCAACAATGGAGAAAAAGAAACTAACAGCAATCTTGAAGAGAATCTGACATGATTGTAAGAACATCAGGTGGTTCTGCCTTGCATGTTGTTAATTGACTCTATTGTGACCCCCTGCACAGCAGAAATAGAACATCATGAAATTCAAGGCAAATAAATCAGCAATCAATTTGTTCTTTTTCTCAACACATCAGTAAGAGCTAAATGAAGACCTGGGATACTACCCTGAAATAGTTCTACACCACCTAAATTGCACCCTAATCTGCTATATTTATAATGAAAGCAACTTCAATGGAATAAGTACTGTGTTCTGTAGAAAATGTTTGTGGTATAGGGAAAATCTGGGAGGAATGATGTAAATTACAACAGCTTAAGTGGAAATAGCCATCCTGATACCTCTGTGTATTTTTTACCTAATTATACCCTTCAGATACCTCCACAGGTCTTCATTATGTACTCACCAAGGGACAGCTTAAAATGGCATTTCAGCAGGACCCTGCCAGGTGCCAATAAGAGGCAGAGCAAATAAAAACTAGCTAGAACTTCTGATTCTTGAGTAAGATATGGTTTGTGAAAATTGACAGCACGTGGTGGGAAAACAAGTGACATTGCAACGAGGCACCTGAAAAACTCCACTAAGTATCATCAGGGTAAGAATGCAGGGTACCTCCATTCACTCAGAGGTAACTGATTAATTCTTTATTTTAAAGAAAGTAGCTTGAAATGCCAGGCTAGTTTGTATTGTTAACAAGATGCATGGCACTGTGTACTGACGGGCTGCCCACCTCCCAGACTGACTTGGTCTCTGGGAAGTTCCCACTTTGCTAGAGAGGGGTAGAAACTCAATTCTGACAGGTTCTTTTAAAATAAGACAGTTCTTACCATTCTTGAATTTAGTGCTCTTCAGAATGTGTGAGGGGTCCCTTTCTTCTGCTTTTCACAGGAAAAAATGGCTTGTTATGTTCCACGTGAAGGGAGCACATGAGGTGCAGGAAGGAGTGCTCTCCCACTGCTGCTGAAGCCATAGCAGGTTGGAGAGATGCCTGTTGTTGGGTACCAGCTCCCATTTCCACCCTCACCTGCCTATGGCAGCTGCTGGAAGAAAAGTCAGAGTTCACCAGAAAATCCTGAAGCTCAGTCCCTGAGCACCAATGGTGGCACACCTAGGCTGTCCTCACTTAAATATTAGCCCTGTGTGGGTCACCCACTTCTACCCCATTTCTCTTTACCCTAATCAGAGTACAGCACTTAGACAGTGAAGTATTTGCAGCTCCAGCTGTCGATTCCCTTTCTGAGGGCATCAGGAGAGTTATTAGAGAAATGTTCCCTTGCACAAAGAACCAAAACAAGCAGAGTTCAAAAATGTTGCAATGTCAAAAAGTATGTTCTGCTTCATTCAGCAGCAAGAAAGCTCACACTTGCCCGTATGGGAAAGTCAGCGCAATTATCTGTTTGAGTAACTCTCCAACTTCTTTGACTCGGGCTTTTCACAAAGGAAAAATAAAAGCATGTAAATCTGACAACAAACTGCTACATCTGGAAGGAGAGGGGCTCTATTTCCCATCAAGATGTTTTTACTGAACCACTGTGAAAACGCGCCTTGGTCTATTGTGTCAGAGACAACATTATTTGGGATTTTTGACAAGAAACTGCTCATTGACTTGTTCGAAAGCTGAAAAAAAAGTGATGAAAAATAAAATGCAAGAACATAAATTATAAAACAATGATGGTTCGGGTCTTCTTGCAGTTCAAAATAACACACCATTCTACTAAATGACATTCGTTACAAAGTGCTTTGGATCAGGTTATTCTCTATAGTGAGGGGGAAATCAAGGAGATGTCACAGTTTAGGAAGATGGAAAAGACATGGTGCAATCTGCAGGAGATTGCATGGACAATAGGCACAGGAGCTAAACTTCACACATACTGCCCATGCATTTCAGCTCCTGACTTTGTCTCCCAGCAGCTCCCTGCTGTTTTGCATAGCATCTCCCTGCTCACAGATGCAGATTTCCTATCCTACACACAGGTTTTTCAGTAAAGCAGCATTTGATCCAACTTAGAGCAATCCAAAAGTTGATTTAACCTGCAGCTGCTTCTAATAACTCCAAGCAATCAAAAAGCAGGGGTCACAGATAGGTAGTAGATACTGGAAGATGCATCAAAGCATCCATAAGGCATCTTTGCTGGAGAGCCACCGTGGTAGTAGTGATGAAAAACACACCCCAACTTGTTCATATATTACTATCATAAACCAGCTTGTCTCTAGCTTATCATATTGCTTTAAGTTTCAGTCCTTGATTATGTCCAGCTTTCTTAGATACATTTTGAATTATTTCTTTCTCACTTTCTCTCTTCTTTCTCATTTGCAATAGGGCAGGATGAGATACTGCTCCTGGGAACGGAAGTAGCATCTCAGATCAACACTGGAAATCAATACAATTAGGAGATGCTATAATTCTACTTTTCCTTGAAAAGCAGTTGTATTTTGAGTTCGAAATCTGTAAAACCTCCCCACATTTTGTAAAGTATGTGAAACTACATCTGAAAGTACCTTCTGGAGTACCAGGGTTTGTATTCTTGGCTTACAGGGTAGATAAATGAACACATGTCAAAAACACTCACAGCATTTCATGGATAATGATGCATCAATCTTGACTCTTCTAATAAAGAAAAAAAAAAAAAAAAGCTAGCATTATCCTTCAGAATCCCCTAATTATAATCAAACAAATTAACTAGCAGAGAAATATAATCAAATAATGTACAAAGATTTGTTACCAGCCTATTAGTAGATCCAAACAAATGAAAAATAACATTGTGAGCATTCCTCCCCTAGATTTTTCTTCTTTATTTCTACTGTACTTGGATTTCTTGACTCACATGATGTGTTACAGACCCAGTGTCCACATTGACATTCGCAGTGCCAGGCAGCAATGATGCCATTGTCATTTGCTGCTGACTTCCTGCAATTCCAAAAGTTCTAATACATGGTTGCCTGATCCAAGCCCAGCAATACCAGTGGAGAAGATTCCTGCCACCTTCCGTGGCTCAGTTGTTCACTTTCCCAGTTAAAGGCTGAATTAAGAGGTGACTATTGCAAATAACACAGTCATCACCTGGGCTTGCTCAAATGTCAGCTTTTATTTTGGGCTGTGTAGCTCAAGGAGGGAGCCTGGAGGAACCCTGACACTGAAGGCAACCTTTTCTTATATGATCTGCTATATGCTCTTACTTAAACAATGGCTCCTCAGGAAAAAAAAAAGATGCTGTCACAGGAGCTTCCCCAGGGGAAGTAGGACACACAAATGAGAGAAGCAATCTTCTGCAAATGCATCTACTTAAGGAGCCCTTAATTCCAGTATCTTTACAGGTAGCAATTTTTTCCAGCCAAATTCTCCCCATCTGACAAGAAGTCTTTGTCAACAATCAAACAGCACCAGCCTATCTGGTTAGGAACAATCCTATCCTCATTTGTCAAAAATAAAGTGAAAGTTAAAAAAAAAAATCCATACTCGAGTAAAACTCAAATCCAAATCTTGATACTGAACCAGATGTAAAGATCAGCCCATTATTTTTTTACCTGCTTTCACTTTATTTCACTTCTGATTCAGGCAGTGCTTTGCACCACAACACAGGGATCTTCATAAGCCAACACAGCTTGGCACTGATGCCAAAATTCTCCCCTTTATTTGCTCCTGCCTCTGCTTCGGCCCTCTCTGTGCCAGAAGCCCCAAAGCAAAGAAAAACTGGGAACTAATTCAAGTAAAATAAACCTAACAAAAAGCTAGAACCAAACAAAACATTCCTCAAAACCAAGTGCCATTTTTAAGCAAATCAGTTTTCTGATAGTGAAGAACAAACTCTGTCTGTGCCAGAACAAAGATCATAGATCATAGAATGGTAGGGATTGGAAGGGAACTCTGGAGACCATCAAGTCCAACCTCCAAGATTCTGAAGAGAGAAATCTAAAACCAGGCACAGACCGTTTTGTTTTTTTTCCTTTTTTCCACCCAAATGAGTATGGTTTGGGATGGATGCATTCTTAATATCAATCAGCATATCAACTTTATAGGAGCCTGGTTACAATGGAAAGCTGTTTAGGTACCTAGGCTGCCCTATAGGAAAAGTTTTCATCCAATTCAGCTTGTGCCAGATGAGGCACTGGTGGGTAAGTGATGTCAAAAATCAGAGTTCTTAATTAAAACCAGCTTCTGGCTTTAAAAACATTGACGGAAATAGAGCATAGCATCTGGGTCTGTGTAAACCCATCTGGGTTTTTTTAGGTATTTAGCCATCAGCTCTAAGGATCAGGCCCAGGAGTACAGGTGTATTGTGCTTCTTTTGCTAGCAGGTCACCTGGACAGATACATACATAACCATGAGACTGAGGAGGAAATTCAGTCTTAGCTGCTGGTGAACGGTGGAGTTCCAACCTGTGCACCTGGTTCTGCTACAGATGAAGACACTTCAACAGAAACCACTGAGCAAGTAAAGAAATAGAAGAAAAGCAATCAGAGAGCATCAAATCTTCCAAGACAATTAAACTCTAATTAAGCATTCTGTTCTCTCTTTGAACCATAGATCACACAATTTAAACAATTTTCCACAAGGATTTGACAGTCACGTGTGGCAAAGGAAAAGCAACTTTCAATTGATTTTGTTTCACTCTGTAAGCAAGAAAATTGAATAATACATGGGATAAACAAATGCTGGAAATAACAAGACACTCCCACACCTCCCCAGCCCCCCAGACCAAAGCTAAATGGAATTTTCATTTTTTATGTTGCTGCTCTAGATGGGCCCTGGCCTTGGATCGATCCTTATTGGCTCACTGTAAAAGGTCAGCAAAGGTCTGCCACAGAGGCATTTTTTCTTGCAATATTTGCTATGTTTCTGGAGTAGAGAAAAGGATACACTGTGCTAGAGACCTGCCATGGCTTTCAGGAAGGAAAATTACTCAGCCTTTCTTGAAAATATACATTCTGATTTTCCTTTGGCCCAATACTGAAAAATGCCTTTGGTAAAAACTCCGTATCTCAAGAAGGAAGGGAAGAAAATAGTAATTGTGCAGTTAGCCCCAGCCAAAGGATGTCACTTGACAGTATTTCTAGTAAAGCATCTCTGCCTGGGTATCACACCAAATCAATCTTCTTTCCCAACCACAGACATGCTGCTTGGAGGGACTACCCAGTGAGTGGTGGTCAAGCTCATTCCCCACTGATAGTTGCCTCGGATAAAAAAGAGGGAGAGCGTTTCTTTTGAGACTTTCCACTGAGAGTCTGTATGCAAAGAAGAATCAGGTACCTCAGTGCCCTTCCAGCCCCATGTCAGTGACTGCTGGTTCTCTCCTGGTAAGGATCAGCCTCTGCTGGGAGCTGCAGGGTCTGTACAAGAGAGCTGTCCACTGGAAGCTGTGAGCAGTGATGGACTGTGGCATGATGGATCAAGCCAAGTGAGCTACTGCAGCTCAACTCCACGTGTATGACATCATCCTTTTTGTGGGCTGCCATGGCCGCAAGGTGCGGTGGCATCTGAAGAGACCACAGACTTGCTTTTCCAATCCACCTCTTCATTTGGCTTAAGAAAAGAACATTTTGCTAGGGATCCATGTGCGTATCGCTCCATCATTGCCACTCTTGTTCCTCCTTGCTGCCTTTAAGCCTACCCCAAATGGATTTAAAGGGCACTTGAAACACTGGACTGCTCATTTCTGAGAAATACACGAAGAAAAGGACAGGTTACTCAAGGGCACCAAGGGGACACCAGAGCAGAGCTCCCAAACAGCTCTCGCTGTGATAGGTCCCTCTGACTCATCTTTCACAGCTGGCAGAGGAGCTATAAATCTCATTTTGCTACCTGTTCCCTACCTACACTGCAGAACAACACTTATGTGTTGCATTTATGCTAAATGTAGGTACGCTGTCATTTTACTGAATGTGCCAAAAATAGAGACCATACATCACTAATACTGTCTGTTTTTCAGCTGAATCATTACACTTTTATGGAGAAATAAGTATTTATGCAACTATTTACCTCAGTTTTATGGACAACATATTCCAAAATGATGCATTCCCTTCAGCACAAAGGGTTTTCTATATCATTTGGTCCTTATACAGTTTAATCTCATTATGTAAAATTAAGTACTCTTTGTTCATTAAAAAAAAAAATGCAATAAATTATATTAACAAGTGAGCTTGTCTTCTTAACTTCTCTTAGTCATTTTGCAGTGTCTTTTGTCCAGTGATCTCAAAATACAGACAACATCTGATTAGAAGCTATAATTTATAGAAGCATGATTTCATATATTACACATGAAGAGCGTGTCCACCTCTGCAGTGGAGTATGATAGAATTTTTATAGTTCACAGCAGAATAAAAAAGTATAGGAGAGGAGGTTAGGGAAAGTCAACCTAGACAATTCAAAGGAAAAAAAAAAAGTCAGGCACTTGCCAGAGTTTAAGTGTGGCTAGGGTGCAATTCTCTTTAAAAAAAAAAAATACTAAAAGCATCTTAATGAGCAAAGGTAATTAGAATCTCTTTTTAATGTGTCCTTTAAAATATAATTTGTCCAATAGGACCAGAGGACTTCTTCACAGTATTTTATGAGGTCCTTACTGTATTGTTCCTGAAAATGGCAGGACTATTACTGGACGTTTATCCTGGCAACTCCTGTCTGTGGACATGCCATTCCCATTTTTAAATATTTAATACCAAGTGGGAATCCCAGGTTGGGCTGGAAATAGAGCCCGAGCCAAAAAAAATGAGCCCATTTAGACATTGCCTTTCCTCCCCTGATGATATAAAACTTTCCACTTAAGTTGTGACCTGTAGCAGCAATGCAAGGGCAGGATAAATCACCCACATTCCCCATTTCTCTGCTCAGCTGCTGCAGGTGGGCTCAGAAGTACGTTGCTCCTTTTGCTAGGAGGTGGCTTTCTGGAAGCTTTAAAGACCACCTGCTGCAGTTGGGTAACTGAGACCTAATGGCTGGAAGCTGGAATAATTTAATAAAAAATAACCACTCAAGTGAGTGGACCAGAGCTTCAGAGCCTGCCCCTGCACCGCCAGGACAGAGGAGCTGTGTGGCTGGGATGCACCGGGACAACTCGGACACCTCTGGCGAGAGGTGGCAGGAGCTGGAAGCAGAGGCAGGGCTCGTTTACAGGCTTTGATCTCTCAAACTGACATCAGAGGCAGGAGAAATCTGTGCACATCCAGTGTTGGCCAGCTACATGGACCATCCATCCCTCCTTTCCCTGTGCAAACCCCACAAAGTCAGCAGCACACGGTTGCCTCACACTGAGGTCCCCTAGATCCAATCTATAGGGTACAAAACCGGCACCACTAGTGCATAGAAAAGCATTAAAAAAGCATAAAAAAGGCTGCAAGGCTGACCCTGGTAACTACAAGCCTGTCAGCCTGACCTCGGTGCCTGGCAGAGTTATGGAGCAGATCATCCTGTGTGCAATCACACAGCAGCTACAGGATGGACAAGGGATCCGACCAAGCCAGCACGGGTTTAGGAGAGGCAGATCCTGTTTGACCAACCTGATCTCCTTTTACGATCACGTGACCTACCTGATAGATGAGCGGAAGGCTGTGGATGTGGTCTATCTGGACTTCAGCAA
>VWZY01014441.1:1333574-1367673 GCA_013399075.1 Chloroceryle aenea | reverse complement strand
CCTTAGTGCCATGATATAGTAATTGGAGTTGGATCAGGGGTTGGACTCGATGATCTTGGAGGTCTTTTCCAACCCAATCTATTCTATGATTCTATGATTTTTTCCTATACATCTGTAGCCTGTAGAAAGGGAACTTAAGAGTTCTCCAAAACATGAACACTTTAGTGTTCCTATCGGGAGTCCCAGAGCCCCTTTTTGACCCAAACGCTCCACTTGATACAAAGAACACGGGAAGAGCCTGAGCGCACTCGGTACGGAGGGAAAAGTGGAAGGCGCCGCAGGAGCGATCAGGAAAACCCCGAGGTATGCGGTAAGGCGGCGTTCTCAGCCGTAAACCCCAGGGCCGGGCGCTNCTGTATTTTCTCACATTCGGACGACTGGAAGACCAGGAATTCATTTCGCCAGAGGAACTAGGCATTTTTTTAGAGGGCTTAGAGTAAGAACACCTCACACCTTTTCTGTCTAAGATTTGCAGAGTAGAGAGCTGGGAAAATACTCACGCACATACCCAACCATTCGGAATGTATCAGCACCTAATTCTCTTTTTTTTTTTTTCAGCTTGTCAAGAAGTATAACAACACATAGGCTAAATACTAAAGAGAAAACCGCTACAATAAACTTTTTCCTGGCAAGTTTATTTCCTGGCATTTGTAAATCCACTGAGGAAGCATAGGGAAATCAATACAGCTGAGGCCCAATTCTAATTAGAGCCTTCTGTTTGAAAACAGCTTTTCTTTAAACACTACGTGGCTAATGGTAGTGATAGAATATTCCCTAAAAATAATAAAATGGTTCATTAGTGTTCATGGAAACAGAAGATCAATCTGCCCTTGTGAAAGTTAATGAATACACAGAAATATCACATCATGACCCCTGATCTCCATGCCTGAGGCAGCAGTATTATTATGCGCCCGCCAGAATTGCTCAGCAACAGGACTCAGATACAACTCTTATTGCATTAATTTTATCTGTGTGATTATTTAAGTTAATGACATTCTGGCTGCAAGTCACAAACCTCAAGAGATGTTCATCTGCTTAAATATTAATGATGCTTTTCTCCTATATGGTGTAAGAAGGGAAAGCAAAACTAAATACTAACAGTTTTAAGAATAAATATTAACAGTAGAGGCATGAAAAATAAAGCTTCACTCAGACACCCCACTTAAACCTCTACCCTCCCTACCTCAAAGAAGGAAAAACTGTTTTGTTAGCTCTTGGTCAAGCAAAAAGTATAAGATTCCCTTCATGAAGCATGATGACCTTGAGGTCTTGAGCGACTTTTGTCAAGTCCTTGTTTGACTCCATTTCCCTCTATAAAACAGAAATGGAGAGGATATCAGCCATCCCATTTCTCTCCGCAGCACAATGATTTATGGTACTTACATTGCCCTCTATGCTATTTTAGATAATAGCATTTGTGTTCTCTTACCTTTAGTAAGAACATCAAAGAGCAAGAAATGTAATTTGAAGTCTTGATATTATGATTTTTTTTTCCCTAATTGCACTTGATTCAAAATTAGCCTTCTAAGATCATTACTCACCAAATTCTGCCACAGTTTGCACCATCTCCATCTACCCAGTGTGCTTATTACCAGTTTGCTGGTCATTCCTGCTCAAAATATAGAGTAACTTTTCTTAGGATGCATTTGAAAACTGGGGTAAGCATCTCTATTTTTTCTCTTCCAGTCTCTTCTTTTGCCCCCGAAACATGTTCTTCCATCTCCGCAGTTATGACTTGCAGGTTGGCCACAGGCCTTTTGTGGGATGAAAGGGAGCGGGTGGTACAGCATTCCTGTCAGGTCTTTGAGAGTAGATGTCTGAGAAATCACACAGTGTTACTTAGAGCCAGATGAATGGGAGAGGTTACACAGCACCAAAGACCTGCTCATTTAGATGACTTTGCAGAGCACTTTTGTGCCTTTGAAAAAGTTATCTAGGAAGATCTGTGGACAGTGGAGAAAGAAGGTGGCTGAAGGATACAAAAGGCTGTACTGGAATTTGGTGGAGCAATTGAAATTAGTCCATAAAATTGTTATCCTTTTTATATACAGGACAAGATCAAAAAAATCTTTGTGAAGTCCTATTAATGTGGAGAGCCTGAGTGCAGGGCAGAGACGGGGAAAAAAAGCAGTTCTCAGGGATTTGTCACACACTGCTTCTTGAATCCCAAGGTAACCCTGAGCCCCACAGTTCTCCAAATGGATTTGCAGTGCATTTTCTGAAGTGACATGTCTTCAGACAGGGTAGCTCAAGTACCTGAAGGATTTCCATTCCAATTCTGCATCTGCTTTCACCAGTGTTATCAGGTAGCACCAGCACACAACTGGCAGACATGATGGCATCATCATAGCAGTGTTGTACATACACTGTGCTCTACAGTCTAAACACTCCAGCTCCAAACAGAGCGAAGATCTTTCACTCACAGTAAAGCCAGTACTTACAGGAATAGAGATCCTCTCACTTTCTTCAGCTAATGAATGACCTTGCTAACTGAGTCAGCAATGATGCAAAGATTAACTGACCTTTTCTGTTGGTACCACAAATTAAAACAAAACAACTCCTTGATATGGTGTCATAAACACGCAGTAATTCAAAGGAAAATTACTTTCAGGCCTTTTTTCCATTCTTCACAGGCAGTTTCACTACAAAGAATAGTAACAGAGCTAGTTGATTTAATGACACTCCAAAGGCCAAGGTTAGAATGGCTTTTTTTGTCTTCTTTGTAATTGGACTGTTCAACCACAGACAGTCTTACTTTATCAATCATTGTATGAGTGAAAGGTGAATAAAAGCATTTACTGAACTGTCATATCCATGATGAAACAACAGATGCTGTCAGCTCTAAAGGGAATACATTAGTAGAAGTAAAACTGAAAGATGAAGACCTATTAGTCATAACATGCTTTTCAATCACTTATTTGTTAGCAGTTCAGATTTGAAATAAAATGAACATAATCCCTATTTACAATAAATTAAGCTTATCTTTGCACTATGGTGTATCTTAAAAAATGATGGCATATTGATTTTTTTCCTTCAGAAACACATTTACCTCCTCTACACTCATCAGTTTGCTTCCTTGAAAGCCTCCCTCAGATCCAGTTGTTACTACGGTGCTTTTGGCTGCAGAAGCACACCATCCTTTATTTTCCCAGTGTTTTACTTCACAACTGATAATATATTTATTAAACTGATACACAGATCCTAAACCCAAACCAGTTAAAAAAAGATCATACTGAGTGACTGGTTACCTCAGGACACTGGCACAAACAGAAAGGCTGAATTGACTTGGAAACATCATCTTCTTTATTCCTGGAGAGAAGTCTGTTTAATAAAGGAAGGTAAAGACATTATGCAGGACATAGTGCAACTCAAGAGCTGAACTGTCCCATTGCATCAGCACCGTGACAGGGCACAACTTGTAGTGGCTGAGCACCTTAGCTTGGAATCCACCACCATGGAGGACTCCAGGAGAGACCTTACCAGCCTTAAGCAGAGGAGCATTACTTCAGCTGTCTTGAAAGCTAAAGTCTTCTACAGTCCCTTACAATATGGAGTTGTTTTGCAGCACCATGGCCTTGTTGCCTCATGTTCCACTTGTAATCTGCTATAATGCTTACAGCCCTTTCTAAAGGGCTGCTTCTCTGCTCACTATGTATTTGTGTACTCATTACTTTTGCTTAGAAGTGCTTGCCCCTGTTGAATTTCTTTAGTTTGACCAGATCATTCTGTATTCTAACCTTGTATTCCTGTGTCTTTCCTTCCCTTTCCTTTATAGATCTCCAGTTTTAATAAGCACACTCCTCCTTGCCCCATCCAAGTGATTAATCAGGACTGTGTGCTGGCTTTGGCTGGGATAGAGTTAATTTTCTTCACAGTAGCTGGTAGAGGGCTGTGAGTTGGATTTTTGCTGAGAACAGTGTTGATAACACAGGGATGTAAAGCACACAGTAGCTAACCAAGCTACTTTTGAAAAGTCTTTTTGCTGTTAAATTAAGATGCTGGTGCCAGTCTGTGAAAGTGGTGCCTGTTGTGGATGCTGTCACAAAACACAAAAGAATCGGCTTTCTACCACAAAGTGGTTTGTGGCTTTGAGAGATTCCTGGGGAATCTACCACCCTGCTTCACTAGGACACCCAATGAGTGGTTATGTACCTTTAGCTGTGGAGGGGGGGAAATGACAGCCACTGTCCCACTCCATCCTCCCTTCTAGTGCTGCAGTGGCCCCGCAACAGCTCTTCATGATGCTGATAGTTATGACAAAAAGCACCATACCACAAATTAACTTGGACTTTTTTTTTATTTTAAACATTTACAGAGATGGAAATAAATACAGGAAATAGAAGATAAAGAGGGTGCTTTCAAAAGAAATCAATCAAGTCTTCATCAGGCTTCAAACAGGAAAAATTGTATCCAATAGCTGCTTAAAACTGGCCACCATTTCAAAGGTCAAGGATTAGGCTGAACAATAATGTAAATAACTAAAGGTAAGCATTACAACAAACAAGGATGACACAGCTGACATCAGTGAACACACAGCTGTAATAGACAAAATGGAACCACACTACAACAGGAGAGTCTCATATATTACAACATACCTACCATACAAAAACATTTGGAAATATTTAGGGAGCGATTTCCTCTCTGTCCAGCTATAAGATATAAAAGATATGCTGGAGGGTTTGTTGGTTTTGTTTCCCTCCCCAATATCTACAGATTAGTTTTAGCTTTTGGCAAAGTTTAAAAAAACCCTTTGTATTGCAAGAATTTTTCATCCAACCTGACCTTTTCCATGTTTCCATCCTTGCTTATCATCAACATCATCCACTGGGGAAGTTTGTCAGAAGAGAAAAGAGTTTGTAAAGTTTTTTTACAGTCTTTTATCGATGGTCTGACCTGTAGGTTGGAAAAGTGTCCGTACGATGAAGCTTCACTGGGCTGGAAACATCTTCGCCAAGTCAGATGCAAGAAAAAAACAAAACAAAACAAAACAGAACACTGCTCAGTGAGACATAGGTACTTTACTCAGTATTTTCTATAGAGGACCATGTGACCTACAGATTACAGGCTTTTCATTAAATCACCCAAGATCCTTTTTTTTTTTCAGTTTAACAAGCAAGCTATTTTTCTAAATATAAAGCTTGTACCCATACAGTCTATTTCTCTTGTGTCAACTCAATGCTGAATTACTGTTTTAATAAAGGACTCTACAGTAAGGCACAGTAAGACCAATCCACTGATTGTGTCAGGATGCTGCAAGCGGTCCTGTTCTCGTATGTCACAGGCTGCCACCAGCAGGTCATCTTCCCATGCTCTAATTTAGTGAACAAATTTGAACAGGCATCCAAATGCCGCTTGTATT
The DNA here is from genome assembly GCA_013399075.1 of Chloroceryle aenea. Lineage (NCBI taxonomy): Eukaryota > Metazoa > Chordata > Aves > Coraciiformes > Cerylidae > Chloroceryle > Chloroceryle aenea. The sequence goes on along the minus strand of VWZY01014441.1, from coordinate 1,362,314 downwards.
ATTCATCCCTCCCCTTCAACATTTGCCGGGTTTAGCTGGAGCTTTCTACGTGCTGCCTGCCCCCTCTAGTGTTGAAGAAACAGAAACACGGTAGCTTTTATGATTTGCTGACAGGACCAGAATGGAATATGGCTCTATACATCAGGGCTGCTGGCACTTGTAATTTTTAATCACAGATTGTGATATTCCATGTTCTGGAGGTTCTAACCTTTATATTCTCTGGCTTCATTAAAAAAAATTAAAATAAATATCATAATAAATACTCTAAAAGTTTTCCAAACCAGGATCTTTTAAACTATCTGTCTAGTGATTTCTGAAAGCTTGATGTTGGTAAATGGTATCTCTGTTAGTTCTAGAAAGCCCTGCCAGCTCCTGAAGTTTTCTGATGAACACAGATTTACCTGCTGGGTTTTTTGCAACAGGATTAGGCACCAAGAGCAGAGCTGCCCCTTAGTCCTGACCTTCGGGATGACAGAGAAACAACCTGTATCCTGATGGCCAAGCTGAGCTTCGCTTTCTAATGCCCCTATGGTGAAGGGAAACTGCTACAGTCCAAATGTTTAATCAAGCTCAGCCTTTATTCCATACATTGTAAAAATAAAGTTATGGCAGGTATAGGCTCCTTCCATTTAATTCTCTAGACTGACACACTTCTATTAAGCATTCACTCTGTTTTCTGCTGGCTTTTCTGCATAATGCCCTGGTCATGACTTCACAACTGATCGATACAAACTTCTGTACGAGCACTAATGCAGCCAATCCACATAGCCTAGAGTGGAAGAGTGTGTTCCGAAATACAAATAGGGTCTTGGTTGCTTGTTTTCATTCTAAAAATACATGACTACAAGATGCTGACTTCTCAAGGGTACTAAGCACCTGCAGCTCCTATTCCTGAGGTGTCTCCGGGGAAACTGTCACAGAGCAACAACAGTGCGTGTGAGGAGCTGCAGTTTGCACTCAGAGGACTGAAGTTCAGTTTTGAAAGACTCTCTGAAATGTAGGGGGGCAGAGATGGCTCACCCCGCACTGCTGTGCGGCCCCTGCCAGCCATGCCTCCTGCAGGGACTGTGGGCTCCGCGGCTTCCACCTCCCCATCCATGCTCTCCGTAACCACTAGATGTCCCTTGGTGACCACGGAGGGACAACTGGGTGAAGAGACCTCCCAAGGGATCGATTCCTCCCTCTCTGCAGCCTGGGGAGATTTTCAGGCATGCCTGAAAAAACTGAGGTGTGCTGCCCCTTGGGCTGATAGCAAGGAGAGGATCTGGAGCAGACATCTGCACATCTTCAGGCCACACTGCAATGCACGGTGGTAACATTGCAGCTGTTCAGGCAACAGCTTTCTAGAACTACTTATCATGGCCATTTCCTTTTACTTCCCGCAATTCAGCTGTTTTTGAGGATGCAGTTGCTTTGGATGAATGTTAGCAAGTGCACAAAATGAATAAAGAAGACTGCATCATTCTTAATATGAGGCAGCCACCCAAAAGAGAAAAGAAACACATGGTTATAAGTCTGGCAAAAGCATCAGATGTCATTAAAAGCATTTGGTAGCAGAAAGGATTGGCCAACCTTGGTAACTGGCCATCTTGTAAAAAAACTTGTGAAATGAAAGATCCCTTTCTAACACGAAGTAAGAAGAGCACCTCCTGATAATAACCCCTCTGACAAGTTGTTCATCTTAAGGTGGGATGTGCCCTCCTCTCCATCAACCAGACAGGAGTGGCAACTGTCTGAGACCAGACATCAGCCTTCACTGAGATGTACAGATACCGAAATGACTTGAGAATGTCACGATCTGATTTGTGCATTGACTCTTTCCACCCCAGCCCCTTACCTTTCAGACCGTAGAGCTGGCCAGTGCTGTGCTGTCGTGTGATGTGCTGCCAGTAGGCACTGCGGGGCAAGGGCACCATGGTGCTGAGGGACACGGCTCGCTCACTCATTTTCATCTGAAGCTGCAAAGCAGTAAACTGATGTTAAGGAAACAGTCTGAGAAAAGCACAACCACTGGCTGCAAGGACTTCTACTGACATAGGCAGCACAGCCTCTCCCTCCTTCCATCTGCCCACCCTACACAAGCAGCAATGACTAACTCAAGGGTCAGTGTCCATGGGCACACACCACTCAGGTTAGGAGGCCACTCTGCTGTTGCACACCAAAGCTCACCTTGGTGCTCCCCTGGTCCTGGGCTAGCACCGCTTCCCCTGAGGGGACTTTTATCTCCAGCAGCTGAAACAGAAACCAAGGTCAGCAGAAGGTACCAGTATGTTGCCCTTTAGCATCTAAGCCATCAGAGGGGCTTCCCAGCCACACAGGCAACCTCCTAAAGATAAATAGAGCTTCAGCACCTTGAGAACCTGATTGGAGATGTTTCACATGGGTAAGGATAAGTTCTGATTTGTTTTGAAGCATTTTCTATTCTACCCACTCCTACAGGTGAGGAACAGGAGATAACTGCATCCTTTAGTTAGATTCCTTGAACGAACAGCACATCCAGGTGTGCTCAGAGGAGAGCACATGGGCTGCAGAGAATTGCTGGAAGCCCCATTTCACACTTTCCACTCTATACAGGGCTTTCAGACACATTTTCTTACATAATCACTGACCCTTCTTATTTCTATTATACTTAACACAAAAATACTTGAGAAATTACAGCTTTAAGGCTTTTTTCCCCCCATTAATTCAATGATATGTGTGTGCAACTTAATAAAAACATTTTGATTGTATCAGAAGTTTCATAGTACAGCTAAAGTTCTCCTCCCAACGCTGAGGAAAACATCAGTTCAAACATACCAAGACTGCATTTGAATTTTCTAATTTATAGAGATAGCTTTTCACAACATGGTAACTTTTACACTTCAGTTTCACAAAACCTAAGTTGAAAGAACCTTACATAAGAAGATCAGTTTATTCCGGAGCAAAAATAAACAGGCAAAGTAAGCACAGAAGAGAGGCAAAGACTGGATGTTTCCAAAGAGACCCATTTCCAAGTTATTTAGAGGTGCCATCTACCTTCAGCCTCCACTCTGTACGGTGGATGCTGCACCTGTGATACAAAGTTAAACAAAACCAAACCAAACCCAGATCAACTGCTGCTCTTCAAACACCCACCTCCATGTCAGCTAGATGTGAATCACTGCACCGAGCAAGGTTCCACCTACAGATATTTATTACAGCTCCTTCACTAAAGCCCCAACACCCTTTGCAGTGTCACCACAAACACTCAGCACCATGGAAACGAACAACGATGGATCTTTTACTGGGAATAAAATCCAGCAGAGCACTGTGAGGATTGTATTTCCTGGCTGTAGATACTGGTTCTGCCGGTTCCCTTTATTGGAAAGTTGTACAGCAAGCTAAGGCAGCTTGAGCAACAGTTCAGCTGTCAGGAGAAGTGCAATAAAACAATAGGCTGTCTTGGGAGAAAAGAAAGAGAGAGACACACAGCTAGAGAAAGATTAAATGAAGACACAGAAAAGGCTGGAAGCGGTACCCCTCCTGAACCCAAACATCAGGGGGAAGAAATTAAAACCCCCACAGCTGGAGATAAGAATTAGTACATTATGTCCTGAATACACAGCATTTCATTAAAACACTGCAGACTGTGAGCAAAGGCAGCTTTAATAATGATTGATTTCATTCTCACAATTAACCTACTGTATCTCTGTGGCAACAGAAAGAGCAGGAATAACTTGATAATGACCTGGCTTTATGCTGCAGACGCAGCCAGCACTGTACGCCGGTGGAGAAGAGTCAGAATTGCTGTGCTGGAACACGCAGGCTGCGAGCACAGGGCCAGGCAGGACGTGTGGCTCCACGTATCGTTAATACAACAAAGAATTTGTTAACCAGAGGGCACCTAATCTGTAGCCTCTCACCCTTTTCTGCCCAGGGGAGAAGGAGAATGCTGAAAGCTGAAAGGAGATCAGGATTCCCAGAGTTCAAATGCAGCGCCCTGCCCACATGGCAGGGATCAAGTTCTGTTAAGCCACGGTTAAATCAGAGCAGCAGCAGAGATGTGAGAAATGGCAAGGGACAACACAAATTCACCCCACAGCTCCAGTGGCTATGAGAGATCTGCAGAGGAAGGGGATGGAGAAGCAGCACTCGAAGCCACCAGCAGCCGGTGCCAAGAGCAACTGGGGAACTGCCGTGACATCTTTTGTCACTTTTGTCACCCAGATAAGAGATACGCTGGGCTACACTCAGACAGTTTGCTGGGCTGATGCATGGCTCTGGGTCAAATACAGGGTGTGGTTGATTCCCAGAAGTCCTGGGGGCTCGGGGAGAAAAGATTAAGCATTTTCTTTCTTGGATCCCACCTTAACAAAATCTCATAAAAAAAATAACAACTAAACCAAAATTAAAAGGTACTTGCAAAGCACACACTTGAGTTGCTTAGAGGGGAAGAAGAGTCAGGGAAGGCTGCCAGTAAACTGGCTGATAATATCTTTCTGTGAAGGACTGAGCTTTAGCTGCCCAAACTGGGAAGTTCACTGTTATTACTTCTTAGTGAGATGTCAAGTTGTAATGTCTTTTTTAAAGCAACTTGAACAGTGAGCAGGCATAAATGACATCAGTCAAGTTACAGCACTGCTCCTGTCAGTTTTCATGGCAACCAAACACTCATGAAAATATAACTTGAACTGATATTTTCTTTCCATTGTCTGGCAATGCATAAGTGAAAGGAAAGAAGCAGTTGGATGAGATGAGTTACTAAATGACCAGAAAGGCTTCATGCATTGCTAAGCAAAGCCAACTCTTTCTTCCTTTTGAAAGAGAAGAGGGAGATATCTTTTAATTCACTGAAAAGGAAAATAAACAAACCCCACTTGTGAAAGTGCCCCAGACTCTGGTCAGCATATGCTCAGCCCTCAGCAGAAAGCAACAGCACATTAACAGCAAGTGTCAGGGTGAGGTTCCCAGCTGAGGAGCCACTATCGCATCAATTTTCCACACGCGTTTCAGGAGCCAGAGCCAGTTATAGTCACAAACCAAACCAACATACTGTAATATAAAGAGAGCGACTGCTGGGGAGGTGACAGACACATCATAGCCCACATTCGCAACAGTACTTGGCAGCTTTATTTTGCTCTGTCAGCATGGGACATTCAACTGCCTCCCCCACTTTTTTTCTGCACAGGTTCCAAGAGCCCTCAGGTAGCTTAATACCATTTTCACCTTAGTCTTGGATAATCACATCACTGGTGTAGCAGTGGTCAGGACTACAGAAGCAATCAGAAGACAGTTTAGACTTAATTTCTCACCACCGTGTCTCCCACTTTCTTGTTTTATTTACCCTTTCTGTAAATAATAGCTCAAGCTTCACTAATATGAAAATTCACACTGGGTAAATTATTCCTGGAGACAAAACAATACAGACAGTCGAGCATGAAGTTCAAGCATATAAAATTAACTCCTTGTTGAGGCATTGAAAAACAGAAGAAAATACAGGGGAAATCAATCAAATATGAACAAAGATGCATTTTAACAATTATTGTGTAATCAGTAAAATAAGCCACCCGAGTTCTACACCACTGACTTCTACAATCCTCTGCCTAAACTTCCAAATCTGACTATCCTTGAATCCCAGAGAAGCCACCTAGTCTTACAGAGTATTTTGGAACCAAATAATAATGTTTCTATGACAGACTTGGGAAACATGTATCCAGGGGCATATGGATTCATCCGAAACAATCATACTCTGCTACTAAATTACAAAACTTGCAGTTCACCAGGAATATATTCTTATCTGCCACTTAGCACTCCAGGGTCTATAAAACTAAAGTTATGCGTTGTGGTTGGACATAGTGTTCATGAAAAATCTTTTAGAGGTTGTGCAGCTGCTCTCTATTGAGTCTACTGGCACTTGTAAGATGGATTTTTTACAGTACAGCACCAGACTTCATCTATTAAAGATGTTATTACATAAATGTATAAACAAATATGAACTTGTCTGTAAGCTTATTCACTATTGTTACAGAATTTACCCTTGTTCTTTGAAAATTAAGCTCCTTCATCATTCACTTTCTCAACAGCCTCTAACCCAGGTGGGCTACCAATGGTAGTTATGCTGATTTAGCCTAGGTTAATTTTAATCTGCTTAATTTAGTTGCTGTTGAGCACTTGTATCATCCACCCATCTGTCTCAGCTTAGATAAATTTGGGTATTTTTGAACAAGAACTCCCCTCAATTAGAACTAAAAGGTTCTTGGTTTTAAACAAAAGTCAAAATGAGCAAAGATAGTGTTAGATGATACTTTCCTGAGAAAGGGAGATAAACCAGTGCTGCTGGCTGCAGAGCTCACCTGCTAGTTCTAATGTTTTGGGAAGAAAGCAAGCAAAGTGTCAAGCTCCTCCTGGTCAACCTGGAAGTGCTGGGAAAAGCACATGTTCTAAGTGGACAGAGGGCAGAGGCTGTCACAAGAAAAGCTCCAAGTCAGTACTTCATCCTCACAGGCACAGCACTCTCCCACAGGCTTTACAGAAGTGACCACATTGTAATTACACCAGTCAGAGGTTGACAGAGCAACATCAGCTGAACACTGGCGTATCAGACTGTATACAGTGACACATATCTATATATTTAAAAACCACTAACTAGTCCCTTTCCTGTTGAAAGTAAAGACATTGCATGACCCACATAGAAACAAACTTGAATGTTCCTCACCTTGCCATTTCAGTTATCCCCCTTGCTCTACAAACATAATTACCCATTTGCCTGTGTGCTCGGCTGAAGCAATAGATCCGTTACCCAGTCTGTAAGATTGCTCAGGACACTTAAGAGTTTCCTATTGCTTCTCCTCTCCTCATTTGCTCCTTCTCATTGAACTGTTATTAAGAGAAATAACTTTCCTATTATGTCTTTGTCTTCCATTCTGCCTCAAATCTCAAGAAAGTAGAAGAACAAAAGAAATACAAGTACTTAAGACAATTTGTTCCCTTCTCCATTCCCTCAACATCCACTCTCATCTTTTCTTAAGTTTCCACAAGTAGTAACAGCACTTTATTTTATCCCAGCTGGGTGATACAGTTAATACTGGGATGATTCATCACTACAGCCTATCCCTGGAACAAAGATGTTAGTAGAATTACTGAAAGGATTAGACATGGATGTGAATAACAGCAGCACTTATGTTTACTGTAGGAGAAAGATGCTAAATCACGTTGCAAATTACATAAACCAATTACTAATGCCTGGAATAGAGCTCTTGTTTACAGCCAACTTCTTCCACAGTTGTCCCTTCTGAGCATTTTATACTCTGCAGAAAACCTGTTATCTTCAGGATACTAAGTTTGCTGCCCGGGTCACCTGTGATTCCTGGAGTAGAGAGATCAGGCTTTGGAACCACACACACACAAAAGAAAAAGGAAAAAAGCCCACACAACAACAAAGCAAACAAAACCAGTTAAGATCCTGAAAGACATGAGGTGCAAGGGCATAAAACTTCCTCCCTTAGACATAATGCTTTTGGAAATCCTACACTATCTTTTCTCAATCTGTATGTTAGTTTTCCATCTTACACTTCTGTATTTCCTACCAGTCATGTGTGTCATTAAACACGTTTCCGATACAAGAAGCACTTACAGAAAAACAGAGATCCACTGCGAGACTAGACAAACATCTAGTCCTCCCCCATAGTTTAAATCTGAACCATATGACTCTTTCCAAATCATCCTCAGAGTGTACACATCAATTAGCAAGTGGAAATCTGAGCACAAGCCCACAACATTTTGCAAATAGATTGATGAGAAATGCTTCCAAACAAACTCATGATGCTGATTAATCAAAGGAACCTAATGAGAATGCGCACTGACAGGAGCATATCATCTCTATTAATTCACACTTACTGATAGCTTTTCAAACACAAAAACCAGGGACTGTGAAGTTTCCCTGTTGTTTTGATTCTTGAAAAGCAGTCCCAGTTATATGGATTATCCTATTATAATCAAGAAGAAATTAGTAAGGATTAATAATCAGACTGCTTACTACCTGTGAATTAAAACAGAATCACACTGAAGATGTGAATTGTTCATTGGTGCCCAGTGTGAAACAAACATGAGCAGCCATACCATTGAATTTTTCACGCTCTGCAGCAAGCGCTCGTGTTGTTCCGCTATGGCCAAAGCGGCCGAGTGAACCTTCTGATAGATTGCTTCCCCATCTCTGGTCTGAAAGATAAATAGTCCTTCTCCTGTGTCACACATCCTGCCAAAGTAAAAACAGATGGGATCCAAGTGTGAGATTTACATTTACAGGTCACTACGAACAAGCAAAACTTCACCATCCTGCTCTAGAAGTGATGTTGCACAAGCAAGAAGAAAATAAAGGTTGTTGAAATGCGTAATAAAGTTATTCAAAGGTCTTTGTGTATAGGTCTTAGCAGCCCTGGCCCAATCTTACTATTTAGCCCAGACTTGTGTTGCTTTCAGCAAACAAGGACTCTGAAGTACCACTGATCTCTAAATCCTTAAGCTCCAGAAAGTTCACATGCAACACTCAGATTTTTAATATTTAGATCCTATCTACAATCTGTGTCAGGTAGGATTAATTTGTCTTCCCTTTTCAGACTTTTAATGCTGTCTGTAATGAATTTTGCAATTTTCCCTTCCACTTGAAACACATACATATCCTCAGCATCCCAATTACATTGTCCTGTCATGGCTAATGCATGATCAGCTAAATAAATAGTGTCTTTTCCCTTCTCACAAGGACTAAATTCTGAAGTAATACAGAGGATGGACATTTAAACACCTCTTCCCTTTCAGTGTAAGTTAATAGCATGATCTCTTTCTTTTTTACTATTGTAATTCTTTAATGTGCTTATCTAAAATAATGCATCCATATCCCTTAGAAAGGATTTGATAGTTAAGTTCAATAAACAAGTGCTCTAACTTCATCCAGAAAAAGGCTTCAGCACATTAAGACTGAGCTGCAGGGAGCAATAGAGAACAATATAAAACAAAGAATTGCATTCACATTTTGTATAAATCTATATATCAAAAAGATAGAAAATAGGAGTCTGCTCTCCATTACTTTAGTTTGCTTTTGGGAAACAACTTGGCACTCAGTGCTCTCCACTTCAAACTCCACTTCTGCTAGTACAGGACCCATAACAGTGCCCAAAGGCCCATATTGTACAAACTCTGGAATGATGTTCACTCCTTCCCAGACCTGCCCATCCAATTCTCTGGTTCATATATAGATTTAAGAACCCTATACAGTAACATACAGTGCTGTCAGCCTCCACCCTGCAACCCCCCCGGGATACCTCAGCTCTCCCATACCCATCCTCATACACTTTTATTTGGCAGCTGCTTCCATTCAAGCTGCAAATTGGGATTAAAGGATTTTTATTTATTTTTCTATTTGTTTCAATATTTTTAAATAAGCTGGTGTTTTGGTTTTTAGCAGAGGATCTGTCTGCAGATAAGCTCTCATGTCCTTCAACCACCTTTGGAAGGGGTCCAAAGCACCACCCAGCACCACCAAGGAAAGCAACAGAACAGAGTGACCACACACCTACCTCCCTGCTTCAAAGGTGAACCAAGAGGGGTCCCGCCCGTAGCGTCGGAGGGCACTTAATGGCCAAGAGATGAGTTTTACTCTGGGATTCTGGATGTCCCAAAGACAGATATTCTCAAATGTTATCTGCAAGGTACATTCCCCATGCACATCTAAATTAGGGGATGGCATCAAATACACATTGAATCTCTCTGGGAGAAAAACAAAAGGTTAGTCTAAAATCCCTGCCCGTTAAATGTGCAAGTCATTAAAGGAATTTCCTACTTCCATCTCTAATACAAGATCTTATTTCCACTTAGAACAATTAATTCAAACATAAAGACTCAATCCTTCCAGTAACTCAATAAACTCCCTGTCTGAAGCAGTCTGAATGGTGCACTCAAAGGGTGCCAAACAGTTGTGTGTGCATTCAGAGACTGAAGAGAACTGCACCATCATAATCCTGATATTTGCAAACAATTAATAATACTGTGTGCATGAATAAATACATTGCAATTGCATTTGTGAATGTAATTAATTTGCACAGGAAAGTGAAGTAGCCGCAGGCTCAGGTTTTGCATGCAATTACTATTATTTATGATTTGCTTAATGCTGCCAAAGAGCCTCAGCCACAGACTGAAATTGCTGTGGAGACATTATACCAGAAAACACAACAAAAAAAGATAGTCCTCATCTCCAAGAGCAAGTGACTTGTCTGAGAAAGAAAACTACTACCCCAAAAGAAATCTAGTTGCCTTATTTATTATGTCTAGTAGTGATTAAAAAGAAAAAAAAAAAGCAAACAAAACCAGTCCCCCAGAATAGGAAGGAAGGCTTGGGAAAACAATTTTGTTCCAATTTATTCCTGATATTCATATGCACAGTCCAAAAGATTTTAAAATAACACACTTAAAGATTCAAAAGGTCAACATTTATGTACCTACCGCTCTGCTCCCTCTCTACTCCAGATGCCAACAAGTCAGGCTCTCCAAGGCTAATATCATTAATTCGTGTTCCAAGACACTCCATCTGCAGCACCTTGCACCACTCATCTGCCTCAAGTTCTGTATAAATGCCCAGAAAAATCTGTGTGTAGGTATAATACACTTATAATTTCACAATAATGCTCTTATGATTTCTAATGTGCGTGGCCATTTTACCCACCTGACTCACAAGCAAAGGTTTTTGATGTGTCATCATTAAAATAGATCCCAACAGCATGCTTCTTTGTGCTTTTTGGCAATCGTAATATATTCTTCACGTTATTGAGCTCTGTGACCTGAAAAAGCACAATTTGGAGTTTTATTTAGGAGCTTGAAAAGCTATATATCCATTATTGACTGGAGAAGGAGAGAAAAGAATTACACCATGTTGCAAAGGACAGAGAAAATGAGAGGCAGCGAGGACATGCCTATGATTGCTCTTAAGGAAATGCAGCCTTGACATGAATCACCTCAGACAGTCAACGTGATGACCCTGGATGATGAAGCAGCTGCATCCTCCAGTTCTCTTGTCTGTATGTGAGCTTCAGTGCAACACCAACTGAACAGGATTATAGCCAAGAGGCAGGCAGAATCAAAGCTCACTCCAGTTTGAGAATCATTTATGTGAAGGACATAAGACCAACCTGATACAGCAGAAGCAAAAAGAGGTGAAGATAAAAACAATTTAAAGGATTCATCAATTTGGAGGAGTAAGTCCAGTTCCAGTACAGCTTTCATCATAGAGGACAAAACTGTAAGAACAGTGAAAAGCTGCTCTCTAAATTATTCTTTGATGGAAAGTTGAGAATTTGTTAGAATGATCCACTTAAATAAAATCCATAGTTTTAGTTATTAGAAAGCTTTTTAACCTTAAAGATTCACAGACTTGTAAACACAGATTTCTGTTGCTTAGTTGCCAAAAATTGATTGAAAAAAAAGAGCTTTCACACCAAAACAAACATGTATCTGTTACCCTGCACACAGCTTCAGCAAATACATACTACAGATCCTTTGTATTTCTAACATCTACTTTTCACCCTTGTAACCATAAGTAACACTCCTAAATTTGACCAAGGAGGAATTCTTTGCTATTTAAATTCCTTTTCATATAAAGGCTAACACCCAGACAAGGAATCAGGAAGTTATATTTAAATAGTCATCATCAGAAAACATTTCACTGATTCTTTTACATGGTGAAGGTTGCGGAGAGAGAGAAAAAAAACAGGGACTTTAACAGAAGCATTCCCAAAGTAGTACAACCCCACAACTTTACTACTTTGGTCTCCTTAGTTCCATGGAGTAGTCTTGCATCAAACTATGTCAACTCTAAACAAAGAAATGCAGTAATTGTCTTCTAGATAAGACTTGGGAAGTTAGCAGTGTTGTAGGGTTCAGCAACAGAAACCTCTCTAGAGCACACCTTCCACATCTCTCTCACCCTTCATCCTAAGTCATCTTCCTCTTGGAGTCAATTTATTGCCCATCCCCTGCTAGCAGGGGAGAAGACAAAGTCACTTTTTTCAAGCAAGACTCCTCAAAAGGTCATCCTACTGTGAATGGAAGGAACAAAGAGCAGTTGGTGGGCAACACCTTGCCCAAATAAAAATAAATAATATGTCCAGAAATTCATTCTATGGGCAGTAACAGAAGGAAATAAAGGAAGGAACATCCCACGGGGAACACACCAAACCTTCTGCATAGCTGCCAAATTTAGCACTCAGATTTTATAGCCTCCAGGTTCAAGATTTTGAGAAGTGTCAAAACCGAGACTTCCTAATTGTGTTTAATTTTGCATAAGCATTTTTTATTCTTCCAGGTAATGCTGTGATGGAAGCACATCCCCCACCGCTAACAAGACATCCACAAACTCATTGTTGAATGTGACGAATCTGTCACAACCTATTCCCATCCTGTTCAGCACGTGACAGGTCAAGCACAAATTGCCAGCTGCCAAGTTCAAATCTCATATATTTTTCTCACATGCCAAGAAAAGATAGAAGTGCAAGAGGAAAAAAAACCAAAAAGCTAGACTTCTTCATTCAGGACAGCAAGTACCCTGACATTCATGCTGCGCACATTTACATTTTCTGCAAGTGAACGTGCTAATGAAGTTTTTTACCTATGAATACAAAAGTTAGCAGAACCAGAACACAGTCAGACATTTTGGTAATGAATCATTTAGCTATCTAGGATTTGTCCTAAAGAAAAGCTCATTTTTTAAAATCAGGCATGTCACACTCCTACTGCTGGATTTCCCAGTAATTGTCTCTAGTGTGATGAATCCTGAGGATGCTGTGACAGGGCTCAGTGAGATTATGAAAGGTTTATAGTAGTCAGGGAACAGTAAGCTGCCTCTCCACAGCAGCTCAGTAGCCAAAAGCAATTTCAGCAGTTAGGAAGCTTAGAAGTTCCAACTGGTCAGCTGCTGTCCATGCCCCCTGACAGCCCCTGGTAATGGGCAGCACATGCTGTCCCAGCCTGGACAGGAGACACCGTCCATCCCAGTGAGAGAGACAAAGGACACTGGACCATGTAGGAGGCTGCCAGCTACTGTACAGGGCTAAGAAAAATCAACCAACCAACCCAAACACTAATGACCCTGTGTTCAGACTGAGTCATGCACCTCCGGTCCAGGTGGGAGAAAGTGTTCACAACGCTGCTGGGAAGCTGAGGATGAGAATAAAACATTTGCTTTGTTTGCCTACACTGAAGGACAGACATTTCTGATCACTATTTCTTTAGCTGTGACTCAAATCTTGTACATCTTACCTTCACCACTCCCAGCATCCCTAAGACCACACTTTACTCCCATGTTTGTCCTGCTTTATTCTCAGAGCTGGAAGATGCAACTACTGCCCAATTTCCTTACATGAGCTTCTGCAGTGTCTGCATCCCTGGCAGAGAATGTCCATCACCCACTCCTCTCATTTCTGCACACCAAGGATATCCTGTAGTTTGCAGTCTCTGCACTCCAACCTGAAGCTCACCCCTACCCTCCCCCAAAAGCCTGCACTTTGCACACTTGCTTAATTGTCAGCTCTAGGACTGTCAGCTCTGAGCTCAGCCATGGCGACTGACATTTGCTCCTGCTGACATCTCTGACACCTACAGTCTCCCTCCAGTCTAAAGCGTCACATCAGAAGCAGTTGGTCACTCCAGCAAGACCTACCCAGCACACAGAGTAGGACAGAAGCCATGGACATGACCTGCAACCAAGAATTTTCTATGTTTGGGTCTCCTGGTCATGTTTCACCAAAAGTTACACAGCAGCTCCTCCTTCACCCTATGGCCCAGAACAGCAACCTCTCTTCCCTTCCCTCCGAGTGAGCACAGTTACTTCAGCAGACCATTAGGGAGTTGAGCAAAATTCAAGATGTCCAGAACTAAGGTGTCTGGGCAACTTGACCTCACGACAGCATAACTCACAACTGCATGAAATATGAAAAAAAAACAACAAAAACCAAACCACCCCACACTGTAATGGCATCGTTTTGGAGCTGAGAATAGCAATATTTTTTTTCCTTATCATAAATTCCTCTCAAAAGCCTGTCAGTTACTGCAGTAAAGTACTACTTTGTAATCTCAAATGCAGAGTAATATATTCCAAGAGAGATTTTACAAAAATCAGCTCATGCTTGAAATCCCAAAGTTCATCCTTCTGAAAAGAATTTTTTTCATTTGAATATGCTTTCTACTGCATTTGCTTTTTATTACTGTACTCCCTCTAAGCATACTGTGTTATGAATAAGACAATGCTGATTACCTAAAACATCATTTATCCCTTATCTATTGCCTTTGCAGTATTCACAGTGGTCTATTTTGCTTTTCTAGTGTATCAACCAGCAGTTAATTCATATATAAGAGAAAACTCTCTCTAAGTCAACATTAGAGCAGAGGATGAAGACAAAAAGAACAGGAGTGTGCCATGGACCTGGGTATTAGTACAAGGGCAACAGACTGATGGGCTTTGCCCTGGGTCTGCAGGGTGGGAGGAAGAAAAAAGGGGAACAGAGATGGGGTGAATATGAACTATTTAACCATATGAGGGTTTTTTTTTTTAAATGTGTTTATAAAGCTCTACCACAAGTCCCTTCCTCATCACTTCACCCCCCTCTGAGTGAAATACGCTGGGAGAATGGTCAGGACAGGACTCAGTGTAAATTCATACCCTGCAGCCATGTGCAGTAAGTCAAGTGCTTCCAGGAATCACCTTATGCCCTGTGTGAACACAGACTGGCTGCACTGCAAACCACAGCAGCCACCTACCACAAACACACACCAACACCCCACCTTATAACTTGGTCAAATAAAATTGCAAGAGATTTCACCCATTGGGTGACATCTTGAAGAACTACCAAAATCAATAGTATTGTGTCATTATTTTAACTGAACATCACATTCTTTGTAACTCCTATTTTATCTCCAAACTGGGAGAAAAAGGAGTATATATGCAGAGATATGCTAGCTACAACATTTGGCACCTCCTGGGTTATTTTGTGCTGCATTGACTGTTGGAGAGCTCTTGTATAATGGCATTGCACAGAGCACACTCTAAAAGTCTTCACTTGCATCTGAAGATTTCCTGATAGCATTTGGTTCTGTTGAACTGCACATGCTGACACCAAAGCATCTCCTTTTAAAATGTGACAGACAAGTAGCCCCAATTCTGACCCTTGACCCAGGTCCAAATGTCTACAGCAATATACACACATACTCTAGTCTCTTCCTAGAGAAGTTCAGGCTGGTTTTCCTCAGTAGCCAACCTAGCAGACACGGAGAGATTAACAGATGGACAAAATCTGTCACTCAGGGACTCTTTCTGAAGTCAATGGCACAAATGATAGCATCCAGACAAGTTGTTTGAATTCAGTCTTTCAGCTCACACATACCTTCTGTTCAGGGCACAACCCTGCCGAGACTGATTTCTATGTCTGGGAAAAACCCTACTCCATAAGGAGCTGTGCTCTCTTCCCTTTTGAGGCTGAACTGCTGAAGTTGCCCTCACCTTTCAGAGGTACTCCAGCATGGTAATAACCCCTTCTGGCAAGATCCAGCTTTAGCCAAGAAGGTATTCCTGCTGCCAAGGCTCTGCAGTGCACCTGCACTCCTGAGGGAAAAGTTGTCTAAAGATCACTTGATATTTGACCTGCTGTGCCACCCAGCAATGCCATCATTATCCCCGATGCCAAAATAGCCTTGCTGGTGCTCACCCTTGTGCAACAGATGGGTCAAACTGTCTGGCACATGTGCAAGGAATCCACGCTGCAGAAGTGGCAGGATGCTACACCCCTCTACCATGCTTTTGTAAGTGGGCAGAGGCAGACACCAAACAGCTGCAGTTTGAGGCTGAGTTGTGGTTTTGTGTGTGTGGTTGTGGTGTTGTTGACTGGGGTTTTGTTTGGTTGGTTTTTTTTTTATTTTTTAAAATAACCCTCCTTCTGCCAGGCTCATGCAGAACAGTAGTTTCAGGGTTAGTTTAATTGATGTATGCCTTATTTATCCAAGATTAATAATTAATGTTCCTTTATAAACTTAATTCTAAAAGATTTGTAAACCACAAATATCAGACCTAAGCCAGTATTAACAGAGAAATCACAAGAAGAATGAAGACATGGTTTAGTGGTGACTGGGTCTGTGAGTCTGTAATTCTATGACCTCACCTTGGCATACTTCACCCCTTTTCTTGCAAGTCTCCTTTATGTTAAGATGAAAATCCATGTAATTGAAATACTTTTCATTAGATTTAAACCTAAAATACTTGCAGAGCTGTGTGGTAAGAGAGTTCTGAACCAGAAACAGGGATTAATCATTCATTTCCCAGCTGACAGTACAAGCAGATAGAACTTCACCCTGACCAGATAAACTCAGGCAAAAATTCTTCCTTCCCTCCCATTCCCTTTAAAAACATGGAAAATACAGTTTACTGAAAATGGTCTTTAGCATTAAACTATTGTTTGAATTGGTATATAATTCTCAAATATGGGCAGCCTTTCAGAACACAACAAAAGGGATTCTATTTATTGCCTGCACAACGGCCACTTTCAATGGTTTTCAAGTATCTTGTGGTTTAATCTTAATTAAGGACTTCATGGTTCTGTCTTGGCTTCCTGAAAATTCCCCCCTTGATGAGTACAGGTAAAACACTTCCCAGGACATGCCATGGAAACATTTAATGGAAAATGCTGCTGATTCAATTCCAGTCCAGTTCTGCTTTTACAATTTGCCTGTACATGTCCAGCTTGCTAAGTATACATAACATACTAAAATTTTATCTAGTTTTAAGTATTTTATAAACACAAATATATATAATTAAATCTACACCCATGCCTACGTGTCCCTTTTTTCAGTGGGAAAAATCATCAGCTGCTAGTTTGCACTGGCTCACATGCAGAATTGCACACACTGGCCATAACCCTGCTGGAGTCCAACACTGGCTCACTCAGAGAAATTAAAACCAGAAACAACTCTCAGGTTTAAAGGTTTGTTTTTTACTGTCACTCTCAGAGGCTGCTCCTTCACCCACAGAGTCAGCAGACCCACACATAAGATACATCCTTCCACAGGAAGGACACTTGCCTGCCCCACACAGACTTGCAGTCAGCCTCACAGTACAGCAAGAGAGACAGGATACCAAAATATCCTGACAAGTTACTTTAATTCTTTTAAAGCCTCAAACTAAACATTTCATTCATAGTAAGTGATAGTATTCATTAAAATAAATGTTTAACAGCCAGTTATTAGCAGAGTGGTCATACTTTAAACATTTAATTTGCTACTGATACAGTTTTGCATTAGCAAGCCTGGAAAACAATTACAAATTACACAATTCAATTTTCCAAATGGATTATTCCATAACTAGGCAGAAAGACTGTTTAAATTACTTCTGCTGTTTCGAGGCAAGATTAATACAATCGGATTAAAACTTAGACCCCCTCCAGGAATCAGTATATTCCTGTCAGCAGTATGCAATTAGTTGGTTTTGTACTGGAATATTAAGGATTCTTCTAGCACTTGGCAAAGTCAAAAACCACTTTGAGAAATAAGGACTTCTTCCTTCCTCCAACATTATTTTGTTAAAGCAAATGGCAATTTGTGGTTGATTATTTACATTTAATATGTGAAATCTGGACAGTCACCTGAAAGACAGCTCTCTGCATAGATTTCATAGCCTGGATCCTACTTATTTTCTCTCCCTTGTGGGACCAAATGAATTAAGTGCACAATTTGCTTCGTGTATGCAAATCTCCAGTTCACTTCATAAGCTACAGATGACTGTTCTCAGATAACCTATGTTTTAGGATACTTTAAACTTTCCATGAAAGGAAAAAAAAAAAAAAAAGAACAAGATTAGAAGATTGAAAGGTCAGCAACATTAAAAAAAGTTCTTTGCTTTTGCCGTTTTAAACTTCAAATGGCAATGATGTAAAATACAGCCTCTGGTGCAGGACTGCAGAAGGGGACAATCACATCATGTGTTCAAATGCAAACCAATTGGACCTCCCCATCATGACAGACACACCACCGAGACACCTCAGAAGCACTGCTTGTGACCCAGACTTCAGATAGGTACAGGAGAGACCTTGACTGGATAAAGGTGCCAAGGAGATGTAGGGTCTCAGACCCCAGCAATTAATCTTCAGTGACTGGCACCACCACGGTGCCAACAGAACAAATGCTCTGGACAGTCTCTTTCCACTAATACATCAAAATAACATTTGCACTTTAATTCATCAGAGAAAGAAAGAAAAAAAAATAAAATAAAAAGAGGCTACAAAATGAAGCAATGTAACACTTCAGTGAGGAGGAAGGTGCTATTGAAAAATTAGCTCCATTCATCATTTTTCTTATTCTACCCTTTGCAGTTTTATGATGGATTAAACCTTTCCTGAGATTGATGGGGTGAGCCAGGGCTCCTCAGTTTTCTAGATTTGATGGCACTTTCAAAAGCATTTGAGAATTACTTCAGAATCCAGGTAGGAAGTTAACAGCTATATTTCTGAAACACTGGTAAACTGTAAGTGAAGTTTTCCTCTTACAGTATCATCTATCAGACTGAACTGCATTCCTCCTCAGATTCATTAGCACAAGCTTCTGACACAGCAACACTTGACATGGTAACAGGACTGGCTGGGTTTCTCATTTGTAGGATTAACTTTATTGTCAGAGAGCCTTCTGTCCAGGAGTGACAGAATTAGAGTAGTCACAGAAAAGCCTCTACACTCCATCAATCTGTTACTACAACATCTGTTCTTGCTGACCAACATGCATTGAGACACGAGCAACGACTATCTTAGACCTCTGGATAATGTCTTAAGTGCCAAAGTCCCATTAATATTACATATCAAATCCAGGTGACAAGTAGTTTTAGTTGAAGACTCTGACACGTTGTTTGTTCAGCAGGGGGTATTAATAATTAACTATTATTTTTGTAAGAATCAGTTCAGCTACAGAGCAGTATAGGGCATCAGTGACATGTTCTTTTCCAGCAGTTCATATTTAATAGTGTTAGAAGCTGCATCATTCACCACCTTAGAACTTCACATATTTACTAAGTTTATTTATAAAAACAAACTCATTTTTATCCACCTCTGCTCTTTGTAAGTTAACATACTTTAGCCAGAAAATGCTATTTTAATATTAATCAGCTTCCTCACAGTAAGGTTTGTTAAAAATAAACAGGACTCATCATCTTGCATAGCTGATGACACTAGAAGTAGAAGACCGTCTCATTTAGTATGACAGTGAAAAAACAGGGACACTGTAGAACCCCACTGCCAAATAACACCACTGCAGAAGTGACAACCCACTGTCCTGGGCAATCACGTTTCAACTGCTCTGCTTGGTTGGCACTGCTTCATTTACAGAGTGGCAAGGACAAATGAGTGCTCTAGTCCACAGATCCAGGGGTAGGAATCTGCTGTTAGGTTACATATGCATCAAGTAAGTGCTAATCTACAGATTTTCTCGAAAGAAAAGAAAAAAATCCAGCCTCATTTAGATTCCTCATGGATTTCATATCCATTACCAAATCTGAATTTAAAGTCAGCCTGTGCTGCTGATATACTGCATTAATACAATGGAAGAAACACAGATTTGCATCAATAATTGACAGAGCCATACTTATATAAATGCAACATTTCACACAAAGCTGGAAGCTGTCTTATACACACTGTGCAACCCTCACACATCAAATAAAAACAAAACCAAAAAAGCCTTCTCATTACTTTTAAATGTGACTTAATATAAATTTGAAAGAACTATTTCTGGGCATGACTTACTGACTTACTACAAATAATCTTAGGTTTTATGACCAATGAATTACACTGTGGCACACAGACAGACAAGTCTGAATTGAGATTCAGTATTCCCTCAAGATTTCATCCTAAACATATGTCAGAGTGAGTAAGTGCAGATCAGCCTCAAGCTGAGCTGTGCTCACTGACTCCTAGGAATTTATGCACATAATTCCTAATCTTCTACTATATTAAGCTTTTGCCAACAATGATTATAAATTAAAGGGCTTCTTATTTTCATCTCCATGCCCAGGAGAATTACACATGTAATTTCTCAGATGAATATAAAACGTGCACACAACTCCAGAGAAGTGATTAGAGGAAAACACTTCTTTCTTTTAATACCGGTGAATTTCACAAAGGTTTTCACAACACAGTTGCACAAAAAATTTGCATGTTGCCCTTCATATCTGTAGCTGGCTGTCTCCCACAGATGCAAAATCCTAGTGAAATTGGAACCTCTAAGTATCCAGGTTTTTGAATTCACGCATTTCCTTGGATGTTTGCTACTGAAATTAAGAAGGGAGTAGTCATCCAAAGTATTTCAGCTTTGATTTTAAAGGGCTGAGGAGAGGAAAGGACGTCTTCTCTAAAAATAGTCATTTTCCATTAGCTTAGCAATATGTTTGCTACAAAGCAGAAAATAGAACACTTACTCTGTCTCTACTGAACGAAGGAACGTACGAGTGTAGGACCTTGATAGTAAAAAATATTCCTGTTTTCAGGTCAATTAATACATGACAGCTTTAGATCTTTTTTTTCCCTTCCTTGTCTGTAGAACCAAGTTTGAGAAACAAGCATATTAGCAAGACTTACCTTGTGATAGCATCTAAAGTAAGCAGCCCGTTCATCTGAGAATTTCTCCAGCCTCTTTGGCCCTTTGCTTGAAGCTTTTTTGAATACTAACCAGCATCTCTGGTAAATCTAGAAACACAAAAGAATAAACTTAGCATCTCTGATGATTTGAGTATAACTAATATTTGCATAGAAGTTAAACTCCTAAATCAGCTGCTGCTCTGGAGCTAAAACTAATGGCTCTTGGTAGCTTAGAAAAAAGTTAAAAATAAAAGTTAATGGATAGTTACATCCTATTTCTTTTGAAGTATTGTCATTGTTTAACCCCAGCACCACACAACCACTTGCTCACTCTTCCCCTGCTGCAGTGAGATGGGGAGAACTGAGAAAAAGCAAAACTTGTGGGTTGAAATATGAAAAGTTTAATAACTGAAATGAAAAGTTTATAATAAAGAACAGAAAGATAACAAAAAGAGAAAGAAATAAAACCCAAGAAAAAGGACAAACTGAAAAGTCCTTGACTTAGGACAAGTGCTACATAGCCACAACTAAAACGTCACTGTGTTATCAACATATTCCCAGATGAAACCAGGACTATAACAACCCAATCAGAAATTCTTATGAAGATGGTGCATGCTTGCTTGAAAGGTGAGCGAACGAAAGAGCTCTAACAATGCATGCAAATGTAGGGCTTTCAAGCAAACAGCTTTTTTAAAATAAAGTGACACATTCTTCCATTTGAATTTGTTACTGGTTCCAGCCTTGCATGCTTCAGACAGACATGAAGAACCTCGAGCAGACAGGTAGGACTGGAACTTCTATCACACCAGTAAGAGATAAAACTGTGTGTATTCTCTGTAGAAGGGTAGACAAGAATACATATGGGAGAAGGAATTGTATCACTGTAATGCTAATGGAAAAGACAGATCATTTAACTCTAGAGCTCAGGACCATACTGACAACTGGAAACTTGCTTTCAAGGTCCAGTTGAATTTAAATTCAAGTCACTTGGATGAGACTCTGCATAAAAAGGATCCTTTCCATCTGCAGCATTAAGTCACTTCATCTCTCAAACTTCTGCCCCTATTTCTTGCAATCTTCCCACCTATTCTTTAACTGTACCACACTTTCTACCATCCTCTTATGTTCAAAACCATAGCTCTCAGCTTAGATAACATACTGGCTGTAGAGAAGGAAGGAATCACAAGCCTAGCCAACTGTTCACAGCCTACATTTAATCAGTATTTCCAAAGTAACACCTGGCAAGTTAGAAATAAAACAAAACTGCCACTAAATTTAGTGTGATTTAAAAGAAAAAAAAATAAATAAAATCTCATCAGCCATTATCAAGTAGTTCACAGCTCTGGCAGAGCTCCAGTGCAGCACAAATTCACTTGAGAGACCCATCAAAACCTCTTGCTGCCTCCAGCTAAACCAGCACCCAACAGGTAAGCAGCAGACAAGGCAATGCTATCCTCTGAACCCTGAATGTGTTTCCAAACAATGTGTTCAGCACAAAACAATTATGTCCATGAAAAGTATCTATAACTTTATTTCTGATCCCCAAAATGACAGTTGATTAGCTGTGCTTCTTTAACCAGCTTTTAACTGCTTCTATAAAGATGTTCAGGGAAACATATTATTCCCCTCCAGCTTTATTATTCTGCCTCACACATGGGCACTCACACTCCTGGCCCACTTGGCTGCAGAACCATTTAGCATATGGACAGGCTGCTCTGATGCCAGGCACCAGCTGAACCCATCAAGATTTCCTTCCAATTTTCCAGCTTATTGGCCACTCAACCTGTTCCATTTACTGCAAGGGTTTGGATTGAATTGTTCAAGAATTACTAGACACTGACCACAGTGAAAGCTCACCACCAAAAAAGCAATTCAGATACTCACCCACTTACACTGGAAAAGACTTTCTACGTTTGCCTTCTGAGAATCTTGTTTGCAGGGCTCGGGTAACCTCATCACACTTGACAAGAAAAACTCGCTGAAACCCTACCCTAAAGAGATTGTCAAAAGTTTGAGTATTCAGCCCTTTTGCTTTTCAAGGGCCTGTAGTTTTAACTTAGCCATTAGAAGCCCACAGAAGAGAACAGAATCCTTTAGTAATGCATTTGCCATTGTACAACACACACGAGGACAACTACAACACACTGATGTCCTAATCAGACCATCTGCAGGCAGAAGCAGTGCTCTGGGTCAGCAGCGAGCTCAGCAGCACACAGAATTGGGGGCAGAACAGGAGAATAACATTTTAGTACAAACGAGGACATAAAGTTTTGCTCTGCCTCCAGCAAAGCACAGATCCAGGACAGCTATTGCCCTTTCAAATGCCACTAGGAGCATAAGTACTATTAACAATCACTCCAGTCGAGCACAGTAGATGGCTGCAAGTTGGTGCTACTGGAATTTATTACTGTAGTTCAACAATGACTAATCCAAGACTAATTCTAGGATTTAGATCAGAATCAGGGCACAGCTGGAGGCAGCGAAAACAAACAAAACCAACAAACAAAACCCAAAACTATTACATCTAAGTACCTCCAAGGATGCAAAAGCCAAAGCAGCCTACAATGCAAATACTTGTCCTTGAGTTTTGGTTCCACTCCCATACTACAATAGGTCTTTAATAAAAGATCCCCGTGGCTGGAACACATATGCCACTGCCGCGGGATGACATCATCGCGACCCAAGTAACTACACCTACAAAGAACAAATGGCATTCGTGATGCTAACTTGAGCAAACTGGAGGAAAGTCAGGTCATGAAGGTCCCTCCCCTGAATAGCCTTCTCCTGTACAAGCTAGTCAGCTCTCGCCTTTTATGGAACCTCCAGGCAGAAACATTCTACTACAATTATAGTTTAAAGTAGAATAAAGTAGTATATTGTTTTGATTAGAGACAATGAACTTTTTTTTTGCCTGAATAAACAGTTCAGTAACCCATTAACATTAGTGATCTGATGGTTAACTCCCCTCTGCTGAGCTTACATAAACTCAAGATCTATTCCCTCCCTTGAAACCTGCTTAGCACCTTCAAAAAATGAAGTAATGGAGCCATCAAGTATAAGTACTATTACCACGGACCCATTTCTGTGCTCCCATGACATCTCCCAGGTAAACACCCAGCACCATCTTAACCAAGCTACATGATACCGTAAACCTCTAGCAATAAAGCAGTAAAATAAAATAAGTTTGACTAGATGACCTTTAAAGGTCCTTTCTAACCCAAACCATTCTATCATTCTATGAATAACCAATTTGGCAGCATCTGCCTAGGAGCACTGAAAGCCCTTCAACACAGTCACCACACAGAAAAGCTGATGTACCCAAGACAGAGAGCTAATCATAGACTCTACAGTATAGAGCAAGTAATTAGGTCTTTGATGCCATATGATCTAGTGCATGTCTGAGACTTGTCATTATTTCTTCAAGTAGAAGAATGTGCGCAAACTGTTTACGTTGTTACCTATGTTTTGACAGAAGCAGCAAGAACGAGCCCCTGTGCTCTTAGATGCCTATTTCATCATGAATTCTTGGCTCACTTACACTCAGATCAACAGGCTCACTACTACACCATGAATAGGAATTAGTTGAAACTATTGCTGTAATTACTTCCACTCCAAACACTTGGGCTGACAGTGATTAGATAATCCAAACAGCAAATCAGGACCTGATGTGCTGAGAGAACAGTAATAGCTGTCATTTGCATAACACCTAAAACTTGCAAAGCTCTCTCCCTGTGAGATCTTCCAAGATAGCCTAACTCATATTTTAATTCAAGTATCAAAAATCAACTTCTTATGGTCTCTCCTGAAAATTTCATCTTCTAACAGTCCATCAAGCAGATAACAATGTAAAACTTGAGGTACATAACGTGACTGTTTATGAAGGGGATCATCCGAAATGCAGATAGGTGATCCAATATGCATGTCCAAGGTCATGTCAAAACAGTTCTATTTTTGGCTCTAAAGATCAGCAGATATAAATCATTAACACAACTGAAGCTAAAGGAGTGACTTCAAAGGAATGATGCAATCCAAGTTATTTGGATTCCTGCTCTCAGTGCTGTGCTTTAGGAAGGAGGCAGAATTTCTCAGCCATCCCCATGCTCCTTCTGATGCTGGAAATACACTGTGAAGCAAAGGAGCTATTAACCTCAGCTGGAACTGGTCAGCATCTGGCTGAGTAAAGTGGAAAAAATTCTTTTGACTTTCCTGAGTTTCAGGGTTCAGCTGTGGCTTGAGAATACTCTCATGCAGAGGAGAAAACTGAAACTGAAGGCTTGCTATCCTGTGTGATGACCCAAACACAGTCTGTCCTAGAAATGGGTATGCAGAGGGAGATCTGTCCATTTTCACCACCTCCCAACTGATGAGAAAAGCAAGAGAATTATGAGCTACATTTTCAAGTGCCTAAAATGTCATTCTTTATACATGAAGCACAAACTCTTCCACTCAAGAAACAAACATATGAATTTACAAATTTAAATTTTCATTTCAGTCTACAGCAAATTTACCCCACCTCTCAATCCCTTCATTCATGAACTGATCTACAAAAAAAAAAATCTGGAAGTAGCCAAATATTTAGAAAATAGAGGGGAGAGGCTATTTATTCATATATTGGGGAAGGGGTTTTAAAGCCAGCTATTTTTTTTAAACTAAGACATGTGGTTTCCCCTATGTTGTGGCCAAGCAAGCCTGTTTTAGTGCAGGACCAAACAATCCCACTCACTATTTGTTATTTAAGAGGGACATAGAGGTCAGAGACAGTAGCTCAAACTCTCATCTGGCAAATTTCTACTTTGCAAACAAGTGAACCTTCAGGGAATGCTGCCCTATTTTATTCCTGTGTTGTGTTTTTCTGCTCTCTGCCCTAAAACAAAAGAATCCAAATGAGCTGCATATACAGGGACACAGAACTTAGCGTCAAATAAAGACAAACTTTGCTTTTTTAAAAGCAGTAGCTGAAAGTGGTACAATGAAGCTTGGGATGATAACCAGAAATCCTGGGCTACTGCCAGGAGCTTGCCTTTTGTGACTCTGATAACCTCTAGAAACAGATAATCCAGTAAAGGAACAGCACAAAAAAATTCTCACGGTATGTTCTGAACTTTTTTTTAGGTAGAAAAAAAAATGCTGCCACTTCATCCAAGGCTGGTAGATAGGTCACCCACTGAAGTGCCTCAGCAGAGGGAAAATTATTTGAGCATTTTGGCTGAACTTCGCCAGGCACTCTCCAGTGAACTGGAGTTCCAGGTCCAACCTCCCTTTCAACAGGGACCTGTTCACACGGGAGATTAGCCAGCTAGTGCTAAGTGTCTGAATCTTAATTCTTCCATTTTTTTATTTATTTTTTATAGCCTTAACCTTCTGATTCAAAAGGTGGTAAAGAGCCCTGAAATAGAATTCTTAGCCTGAAGGAAATTAGTGAGGAGACTGGATCTAGAATTTTTCTTTTTATCTACAAAAATGAAACACTGCCAAAGTCAGATTGCAGCTCATTAATTTAATTACATTCACTCCTCAGACACGTCTGAGGCAGGAGATCTCCATTAGGAAGCTGTTTCTTCATGAAAAACTGGAGGACTGGTATCTAGTAAAGAGGTCTAGGTATCAGCAAATATGATGATGCCTTATGTATTGTGATGAATGGAACTTTGTGGCTCTAGTGAAGACCCCACAATCTTTCTATGCCATCACAAAATGGAAGTACTTTATTGGAATGTATTTCTTGCCTCTACTTTTCCAGCCCAGCTCTGTCCCTTGCCCATTTCATCCCCATATTGGCATCTGTGTTCACTCTGGAAAAGCACACAATGTAGGTATAAAACAATTACAAATAGATGGATTACTAAAAGGAATCCTATAGCTGTAAATGTATCCAGCTTGTACTGAAATATGTTTAGCATGATTTAAACGATGCATAGAAATGTAGACAGGTTCACTGGCTTTGTAAAATAAGCAGCAAAGTTGTCCACATGTTGTCTGTAAAGATATTGCTGCGCTTGGCAACAAGACAATTTCACTTTCCCAGAGTACCCATTTAATGTGAGTGTGTTATGAGTAAGCGATATTGCATTATTCATTGTGATCAGGTTATAATGACTACATAAATCAAAGTTGCTTTACATCAAGATATCTTCTTCTCTGGGGGACTAAAGAAAATAATGGAGATTTCTGCTTCCCCCGAGAAACACATTTGTGGAGAGATAAACCTCAGTCTTTCCTCTCATTCAGCATACATCTTCAGAAACAATATTTTATACTAAAAAGTCATCCACAGTTGCTAATAGGGAATGAAGCTGCAATCTTGCCTCTGTGCCTGTTCAGAATGCACAATATTGCTCAGTATTACAAAGTTTTTTCATCAAGTTACAAAATCTAGCTTTGGCACCAGCCAAAACTTGCTATAAGATCAGTGCACAAAAAAGTTTGGCAGATCTTTATGAATCTATACGCCACCTTTTACATTTAGACTTATTAATGCAAGTCACAACAGATGCCTCATGCTCTAAAATAGGAGGCATTTTAACCAGCTTTTCCTCTTCAAAAACTCTTTCTACCCTTACTCTCCCAACTGGAATTGCATCAATGAGAAGTGGGATTTTTGTAAATGGTTCAGCCTCAGAACTCAAACCCATTCCTCTAGCCTTAGTTTAAAACACCAAACAGCTGGGTTTGAGCCTACAGATGCATTCCCACTTGGCACAGTAGCTAGAAGGCAACTTTTTTCTAAATCTTTTTTTTTAATTTATTTTTGGTCCTTCACGATTACATGGGATTCAATCCACAGGCAAGATTTATGCACTGCCAAACCATCCTCAGCCACTGAAAGTCTATGTGCTGTATCCAGGGCACACAGTCCGAGCCGTGGCAGGGTAGTCAGGAGCATACTCTGAGCACAGAGGATAAAATGGCTCGCTCAAGATTATCTAACAATTTTGTAATGGAGCCTTTGTTTTACTTCATGTCTATGCTACGCTGTGTGACAATGAACACTGAGGGGGAAACACAAATGGCATTTTACAGGTTTTGCTTATAACTGGTATCCATTAGTCACTGGTTCAGACAAAGGGGAAAAAATGCCCAACAAAAATGCTGCTGCTGGCACAGGTCACCTCTGGCAGATGGAATGGGCTCATTAAAAGACAAGAAGGGATTTGCTGATACATTCCAGCCTGGTAGAACATTATTAAAAAAAAAAAATTAAAGGTACCTCCAGGAACTTATGAGAGCCCTTTACAGCAAATCACTGCAACAGCCAATGAAGTAGTTTCAAAGCAAGGTACCCTTTCAAATTGTTGATGCACTCAACAGCTGGAAGTCTGGAGTTCAGAGGCATCTTAATTACAGATCCAGATGATGAAGCACATTGCCAGTGAAGTCTCCCCGATATACAGTCTTCGGAGAGCTTCAGAAGGACTCTGTGGTTCTGTTCAGACTGGGCAGAGAAGCCACCAGACTTGGAGGGATACCTAAAACAGCACTCTGCACCTCAAGGGGCAGGGAAGGGGCTCCAGGAATGCAGCACACGCAGGAGGTTGGCACCTGGAATAGAACAGCAATAGCTGCTAATGCAAAATATCATGAAGACAACAGGGGTGGGATTTAGGACTCTCTCACATGTGAATCATAAGCATTCTGCAAAGGAGTCATTTCTTTCCCTTCTCTACTCAGTGCAATGGTGCCTTGAATTTGCATTGTCAGGTGCTCATTACAAGCTACTCACAGGAGACTTATTGATAAATTTATGTGTAAATAAATTACACCATGTAATAAGCTACACAGGGGATGTAAGGGATAAGCAGACATGCTGTTTGGTGTGGAGGGCAGTAAGGAAGAATTTTAGGACCTAAGAGACATTAAAAGCAAGATTTCAATTTCCACTCTACTCTTCCTGCAAAAATGATGAGTAGATGCAGTATCATTAGAGAGAGAGCATTACCTGAAATATCCTTCCACTTTCAGGCCCTTTTTTATGGACTTACAGCCTTCAAACTATAGAGTTGATGGTTGGTTGGGTTTCTTAAAAATCATACACAGGAAAGGTTATAATTCTGGGCTGCATAAGACCCTTAGAGGAGAGTGCCTCCAAGTACCAAAGAGTATTTACAGCAGAAGCCCTCTCACTAGTGACAGTTTCAAAAAA
>VWZY01014441.1:1321881-1333548 GCA_013399075.1 Chloroceryle aenea | reverse complement strand
AAAAAAAAAAAAATCAGACTGGAGTTAAGTATCTATTTGGTTCCTTGAACATCTGCTAAGCTTTATATATGGGTACAGTTAATTCTAGGATGAAACTGGACAGGAGAAAATCAGCCTAGGACTCTACGAGAGGAAGGGGAAAAAAAAAAAGATAGTAAAGCCTTCAATACAGACTAAAAACTGATTGTGCAACCAGCTCCTGCTGCCCAAGCTCTACGAAGGGCAGTTGGATGTGCTGTCCTGCTGGGTCAGGCCGTTAGCATGGTCCAGTGAATTAAAACAATTTAGTACTGGGGCAGAATTAGGTAAGTGCTGAATAACTTGAAAAGCCTGTGATGAATTATGGTTTGGAGTTAATTTTTTTTTGTCACTAAGTATCTAATCTGGTTACTTTAATTACATGGGCTATAGGGGGAAAATGGCATTGATACAGCTCATTAACAGTTCACAGAGCTCACTAATTAGTACATCAGATGCAAAGAGGCTGCAGAGCAGAGATGCGCTAGCGCTTCGTAACAGCCACGCACAGCTTTCACAAGAACACAAGCTCACCTGGCTAAAGCCACCGCAGGGGGATGCTCTCTTGCACTCAGATGCCAGAAGGCACAGATGGGACTGGGTCTCTGTTTGGAGAAGAACTGTACTTCCTCACAAACTCCCAGGCTGTGTTTCAGCCCCTCAGTGCATACAACCATTTCTAAGAGTTGTACTTCAGAGTAGGACTTTTAATGTTAAGACTACACATAATGAGATTTTTAAAAATTAAAAAAAAAAAAAAAAAGCATAAGGATTAGGCCTTCATCTCAGTAAATTCTTCAGCATTAAGCTGCCAGCATCCAAATCCAGGCATGGGAGAAGGGCTTTAGCTTCTCAATCTTCAGTGTATGACTTGAACAACTCAGCTGTACCTGTTGCCACTTGCCCACCTGTTAAGTTCAGTTAATGATGCTTGTTATGTACTGCTTGGAGAGCCAAGGATGACAAATGCCCTGCAAGCCCATTACTAACAGATGGGTATAACTGCCCATTTCTGGCCTGCTGTCATTCTTCACCCTTCATCAATTAATTTAACTGCAAGCCTCAGAGAGCATCACAGGTTTTCCGTAACAAAGACATTACCTCCCATAGCCTACAGACACCTCAAGTAAATCTCAAGGTTAGTTCATCATATGGTCCCAACACAAGGTAAACTTATCTTATTCCTTTCAAGTTTTTCTTTCAAACCTGACATCAAAGCTACACAGTCACAGGTCATTCCATCAGACACTCTGGAGCTTGGATCAGTTTTAAAAATCAAAGTGAATCTGCATGAAAAGGCAAATAATGCTAACAAATGAATCACTGCAAGCTGGACTTCACCAAAACACAGTGCTTTGTTAAGAGTGACAGAATTACAGCCCATTAAATCATAGTAACAAGCATTTCAGCTTTGCCTTCCAGGATTGCAGCAAATAATTGAAGTCATTTGCCTAGACTGCTAGATGGACTGATACTCTGTTCAAAGCTGCTACAGGGAGAAGTCCATGGCAGGCAAAATGCATTTCCTTTTTCAAGCACTTTGGTGCCCTGGCTTCAGAGCAATAACCTGCAGTGTGTCTTGAATTACTGAAGGCATGTGCAGAAAAAGATCTAAGTCACAGCAGAGAGCCCACAGGGCCTATGATCAGTAGACAGACTCCATCCTGGGTATAAACTGAAGCCCTGATGCTGTGACAGAACTTTTAATGCTACCAAGCAGATGAAACACATCACCAGTTTGTCCAATAGTTTAAAAGCCAAATTGAGCCAGTTTTCTAGAAAAACTGAGGCCGGGGTGAGGTTATGTTTGTTTTAATGTATTTTTAATTATTTATTTATTTTTGTTTGGGCTGGGGGGATGGACTAATACTGACTTAAAGAAATGCTGATTAAAACAAGGAATCCTGAGCTAATATTTGCCTAGTAGACTTCAGCTTTCCACTGGCTCTTGCAGTCCTCTTGCATAATCTACAGATCGGTTCAAGCAGACAAACCCAACCTCTATTAATTTCTCATGTCCCAGCTGTGTAGTACTAAGAAAGAGTTCAGGAGTTCACTCACATTTAGGTAGACTTCATCCTCAAGGAAGTATGACTGCTGCATAAAAAAATGTCTATGAAAGCTTAGCAGAATACTGTCTTAATTTGCACTACTTCATTTAACAGAGAATAGCCACTTGTATTTTACCATAAGCACTGTGCCAAGAATACACCACTCAATAGCATGCTGATAATTCAGTGCAATCAGCTAACATCCATCCTCACTGCTGCAGAAATATTAGTGAGACCATTAAGAGGAATTTTTTCTTTGCCAACCACAGGGCGTTGATAGTTCCCCAGATAAACATTACTTGGTAAGTAAAGGGAAAACTTAATCTCTTGGATTAACATTACTGGGGAGAAATAGCACTGATTTTACCATATTGATATTTTGAATTGAAACATCATTTTCAGTAAAGGGGAAAAAACTGTCTCTATTCATTCCAATAGCTTGATCTTTCTCGAGTATTTCTGACAGCCCTTGATGAAGTCAGACAAGAAGATAATAGGAACAGTCCATCAACTTCCATGGTACACCTAAAACTACACAATCATCAAATTAAGATGTCAGTCTCAGGTGCAGACCTTACATCTGTGACTTTCTTTCAAGTGTTTCCACAAACACTGCAAAATGTTAATTTATCACCAATCTGACTGCAGGGCAGTGACCATATACACCAGCAGGAGAATTACCTCCACACTGTCGTATGAATTGATGATGAAAAGGCATCAAAATCATGAAAGACTAGATTTCACCTGTTCATAATTGGGTTTGCTTTCTTCTTTTTTCCTCACTTCATTTATGCTCACTCTTGGCACACCCATTCATATGCAGTGCAGCCAGTGCAGTCACCACCAGAAACTGGCTTGCTTCACAAACTAAATCCATCTTCCAAAGAAGACACCTAAAAGTAATTTACTACAAAATGTATGCTAGAAAGAAAAGCTGTTTCTGCTCCTAAAAAGGGCCACCATTAAACCAGGAATTTCAAACTCTGAATGACGCATAACCTCCCATCTTCTACCTCTTAAAGCCTGGAACAGTTCTTAGGCTTGTTTTTTGGCATTTGGGTAGGTGGAGGTTTTTTGGAAGCAAATTAGGTTCTCTTCTGTTTGCACACCATCCTGAAGATCATATTTCCCTATTTTTAAGGCACACAAACCTTCAGATTTTCCAGCTCAGTTTAGAATCATAGCTTGGCCTATGAGTGATACCAAAGCAAACTCAGATGCTGCCCCAAAATGAAACTGAGACAGGAAAAGCAGTGTGATGAAAAGTGGGGAGTCATGGGAAAGATATTAGACCTTTGCTTCACCATCCTGTTTTCAGAAGGCAAAAATTAAGATACCTTGAGAGAAGAAACAAGATATAATTGCATCCAGTGAGGTGCAAAACCTCCTTTTAACTCACCCTGGGTTCAGAGCTAAGCACCCTTGTCCTCTAACACATAGATCAAGCAAGGTGAGCAGCTCCTGAAGGACAAGACTTTTCCCCACTCGATTGCTCTGCTTCAAGGACCTTTGCTTCAATTCCAGAGATAACCCCACCAAGGTACCTACAGACTTGGACTCAAATCCCATTAACTTTGTGCCAGAGGAAAACTAAAGGGGACCTGCTCAAGGGCTGACAAACCAAACACCAGCAGCCAGACAGATCTACATATAGGGCTCGAATGACATTTAGGGGTAGTCCCCCCTTATCAGCTCAAGGATAAAAACTGGAACTTTCTAAGCAATGTCCTGAATCCTATCCCTACTGCCACCAACAAGTTCCAAGGTGTAAGAAATCTTAATATCTGTGAATATGTTCCAACACCTTATTTAACAGTTTTCTAAAAATATGACTAATATCTTGCAGGTTAAAGTTGGTACATCAGAAATCTGTTCAGTTTTTCTCAATGCTTTCAGACTGAAAGGAGCTGTATAGGTGAATGCAAGAGTTTTATTAATAAAACTGTTTCAAATGGAGATCTAGGCAGACAACTCATCCTTCTCCTCCCCCCCTCCTTCCCAGGCTTACATCATTCTTGTTTCAAGTTTTCACAGCTCATACTCTGAAATCCCCATATTAACTTTCTGGCACGCTTATTCAAGCACCAATCTCTTTAACCATATGGTTCTAGTCCTGCAGATTGTCTCTCCCCCATTTTACCTCTCCTCCCACAGAGTTTCACAGAAACAGTGCTATGCAAAGCTTGTAAAAGTACATGTCATTTTAAACGTTCAGCACCAATCTTCTCAATGAAGTTTCCACAGAAGTCACTTTAATTAAAATCAAGAACAGAAAACAATGAAAGCTCCATCACTTTTCAGCTTTTGACAATCAAAAAAAAATTTCAATGAAGTTTAAAAAGATTTAAAAAAGGGTTGAAGTGGACAAGTCCAAAACTTGAAGCTTCTAAGCATAAATCAAAGTTTTCCTCTCTAGTCCTAAAACGAGTGTAAGCAGTAAGTGTTAACGCTGTGCTTCCTGGGAAACAGTCTAAAGCACAGAATTGTATTTTCCCACTAAAGCTAGCATATGGCCACAGTCCAACATATAAATTCTCACACAATACTCAAATACACAAGAGATTAACATTTCCCTTATTTTAGGTGAATGGTTAATATTGTCAATAAAGCATTAATTTAAGTAAGAAGCAGGCAGCCCAGAAATATAAGAATGATTTTCATATTGAGTTTTTAAATTAATCCAGACATATTTGACTACTGTTCACATTACTTAAGCAAGCATCTCCTAGAAACAAGCGACTAGTTACAAAGTTGTGCAGAAGTCAGCTCCCTCCTCCATCACAAACTGAAGACTAAATTGTTACAAATTCCTGCTACAGGGTTAGCCAAGGAGAGCCCTAGCTCTGCATTAGAGGACACCACTTACACCACATTCCTTCATACTGATGTGATTAAGAGGTTTGGGGCTAGTCAGACCCATCAAGCAAAGAAAATTGACACGCATAGATCTAGTTTCTCTCCTCAATAAGGTTAACACGAAAGAGAGAACATCTACTGATGTAATTCTAGCAGTCATGTCTTTCTGAAAAGATTGTTACCTACTAATTTTTACTTCCCCAATTTCATTATGATCACAACTTTACTGACTTTGGTTAAGCTGGTTCAGATCAGTGTTAAACAGCAATTCAGGACAACAGCACCCATACAAACTTTTTCTACTATATGTTAATGTGATGTGTGCACCACTGAGATCAATAAATCTGCTTTCAGAAGTTCAACTTCTGATTTTTCTCCCTCCCTCCACCCCAAGAAGTCAGGCCCTACTGAGCAGCCACATTTCCAATGCATTCATCACTTGCATAAGGCCACCTTTTCAATGGGACATCACTTAATCATGCCCACGTTGATTTGGTTGGGGGGGTAATTGCCCTCCCAACACCAAGCAGGAAAGGCTGAATCCCCTGACCCACACAGCCCCACTACAGCCAGGAAAGTTCCCTACAAAGGGAGCAGTTGGAAGGAAGAGGCCCAGGCTGAACTTAGCTCATCTTTAGCTCTTCAAATAACCTTGCTGCTAGATGTATGGGCAGAAGTTTCTCCATCTTTGACAAAGGTGGTGAAAGCCGTAATTTAAAACTCTGTTTTACACATTTGATCCCAGAAGATCTGTCCCAGTCAGAGGATAATAACAGGACCCCCCCCCAAGGCAGGAATGCAGGACCATGCCAGATGCTAGACAACATGGTGTTTGCCATGACTAAAAACTTGGAGGACAACGGCTGATCTCTGTGCCCGTAGGAAACTCCCATGGACAAATACAAGTTGCATCAGAATTGCACTTTGGGGCTTCAGCTGCTAAAACCCTGCTAACCTTCACACTGGGTGCCCAGATCTTTTTCTTGGATCCAGCCCAAATTTCCATGGAGGACCCACTCTTAACAGACAGATGAGGCTGATCATTCCTTGCATAACAAGGAGGTGCCTCCAACAGATGGGGTTACAGACAACCCCAAGAGCAGGCTGTGCAGACTGCAGATTTAATTAGAAGTGTTGTTAAACAGCTATGACTGCAAGAACAGTTCTGTGCCTCACCTCGTAAGTGCAAAGTGGAAGATACCTCATGAGACAGGATTCTGAAAAAAATCTGTTAGCAGCATTTCCTTTGCCAGACAGAGGTACAAGAAACAGATTGCTAGGTAGAAAAAAAAAAATCCACTTTACCCTGCTCTTCCTCTCTATGAGCTTTATTCTCTGACAAACAGATATAGAAGTCTCTGCAGAGATCTGCATTTTAGGAACACTTAGCTGTTAGCACGGCTCCATTAAAGTCAATGGATTCTCCCAAATGAGTGTTTTCCATAGCCTGTAATAATTGGATAGTAATACCAACTTGTGGAGCAGACTCCCAGACCTCCATATGCAGGAAATACCTTCATAAAGTCATGGCAATAATAAAATAAATCAGGCTGCCTGTTAATAATGTCCGATTTTGAGAGTTGAGCACTTTTTTCTTTTAGTGTTCAGATTGTTTTTCTGCGTTGTAAACAACCAGTGGATGTAGTTAGCAACAGTAGGTGTTCTAAAAAGACAAACACTTTGTAAAGCTTTACTAACAAACAACAACTTGCCAGGACTGTGTGTTTTGAGTCCTTCCCTCACACAAAAAAGTAATCTATGTATATTATTAGATCAGCAGCATGTGCTGTCCTACAGATTTCTAATTTCAGTAAGTCTGACTTTTATAAAGGTAAAAACTTTGCCAGAGAATGGAAATACTCTCAATGTTCAAGACAAGTTTGCTGAAGCAGAAAGCATCACAACTGTTACACTTATGCTTTTTAATGAAAGAAATAAGTATACCAACAACTGTACACACCATTTTTAAACCATAATTCATTTATTCTTTCAACCTGGATTTATATTAGATTATGGCTTAGACCTCTTATATCAAAATAGGCAATTTAAGAGTTTTAGTAGCAGGACAGATACAGCTTGCTTCATCACTGGGAAGTTTGTGACCAGTGAACAAAGCACACGTGAGCACACAAACTACTGTAGATTGATCCAATCTATTTTTAAGTCTTAATTCAAGAGATGCTGTCCATCCTTGCTGCTGGATTTTGTTTTGGTTGTTCATCACATTCCATACAGAGACTTTGATCCACCTTGTACCACAGCAGGTCACAGTACACAGAATGAAGCTCCCATTTTGATACACCTGTTACATTAATGAGTTAAAAGTGATGCTGAGAAATGGGGATACAATGGAAACACCTGCACATAAGTCAGGAAAGTATCCGTAGAAGACATAATGATGCAAATATGACTGTAATCTATCTGCCAAGTCATAAATTATGCTCAGAAAGGCATCCTACCCTTCTTGGAAAGCAGCAACATGTAGACACAGCCAAACCCTCTGTCAGGAATAAGATACCTAGTTGCCAAGCAAGCCAGAAAGAATGTTTTTGAACATTAATGTTTTCCAGTCAATCAAGTATTATGCAGAGCCAAAACAGATTCTACAAGGCTTTGCATAGCTGTGAACATGTACAAATCCTTAACAAAGACATCTCTGCTCACCACCAGCACATCTCAGCTGGTTCGTGTTTAATCAGCATTATTTTGCTTTTAGCTGCAGACAGCTCAAGGCAGTTACTGTTCATCCAAAAGATTGTTTCCCTCTGACACTAACAGCACTTCATCACTTAATGCAACAAGACACTCCAAGTGTGTTACTGGCATACCAGAAACTAGGGGCTGACAGCTAACCCCATGGCATCTTGCTCCAGCAGTCTCCCATACATCAAGAGGCAGGGACAGGCCAGATGCCTGCAAACTCCACAGGGTCTTCTGAGGGGAACAGCATCACCTTCAAAGCCCAGCACACGGGACAGCAGCCAGCACCCTCCCAGTCCCACATCGACACTCCCAACACTGCTGCCTGTAGCCTGAGGATCAGGCCTTAGGAACACCACCTGCCTTCACTTTGAGCTTCCAGCACACGTAAGTGCCTCCACTTTGACAACAGCAGGAGCAGAAATCCTTAGGGCAGCTTCTGTGCTCCATAATTCTTACTCAGATTGGAACATGGCTTCCAGCAAACCTGAGTTTAGGTGCAGACACAGGGAGGGTAAGCTAAGCCCCAACAACAGGGAGTTCAACAGAAGTGTTAGACTGCAATCAACACACACCACTGGAGCCTCCCCCCACAGCAGGAGAGGTGGGCTGGCTGTGCCTCCAACACTGTCAAGTGCCTCTCTGCTTTCAAAGTGCTTCAGGCTCACCACTGTAATAAGGGCCCTCTATTTCAAAGATTTGTTCCTGGTTTGATATTTAATTGTTATTTGAACACTCAGCTGAGTGAGTCCAACCTAAAATAAAAGCTCAAGCATGTTCACAAGCAGTGCACATCTACTCATCCTTAAAATAAAGCACAAGAACAAGACTTTTCATTACGTAAACATCTCCGTAACATATTCCTCCTCAGAAAGGTCACATCTGTATCACAGAACAAGACATCTGAAAAACATAAGCACAAAAACCAAAAACACACACCCACAAACAAAACACCTTTTTAGGTAGGGAGGCCATAAAATGATCCCACATTTCATATGTGGATATAAAGCATGCAATCAGGTGAAAGGTGACTACAACAGCACAAACAAAAGCACTGAGCACAAAGAGTATCTTCTTTCCAAAACAAAGGTCCAGCGGTCACTGATGGCAGCACTACTCTCAGAGCAAAGCTGATTTCTCTTTTGTTTTACAGAACTCTGGAAGTTTGGGCTTTTACACCATCAGCATTTTTCTAGCACGCAACCTCCTCTGTATCACCGCTAACAGCGTAACAGAGGGAGACCATTGGCTGAGGGAATTATTTTTCTCCCTACAAGGATGGAAAGAATCAAGAGTAGTGAGCTTTTTCCTGAATATATTTGGTTTGCAGAAGACACATGTGGTACAAATGTTGCTATGGAAACTATTCTATTAAATAATATTAAATTAAATTTACATATTTAAAGTGCGCAAACCCAGTCCAGGTACAAAACTAATTAGTCTAAATTCAATCTTGACATTACAAAGTGAGGCCTAGCAGAATTCTCATTTTTCTTTTAAAAGAGGTTTCGAGAAAGCTGCTTCCCCGCACCCCTTTCTTTCCAAATGTAGCACCTGCACCCCAGTTATTCAGAAAAGTCATTTCTTGAGTTAATTTGTAGATACAAGCTCTGCTCCTAGTTCCCTTGGTGATGGGATTACCACAGCATTACAGAGAAAAACCCAGGAGCTGAATTCAGTCTGAAAAGACAATGCACCGATTACAGCTGTGCCACCATAATATTGGAATGTATTTTAATAACTTCCACCACATGCACAGAGCACCGAAATCCTTCTCAATTAAACAGGAGTCCTACACAGGGCTGAAGTAGGCTTGTCCTTCCTCATGTTTTCACAGTATGGGAAAGTTCTTTGATAGTTAATATTTTAAGGTCTAAAGTATTTTTGTCCTTTTCCATCTCTATCTACCAGCCCTTCCCAGCACAGCTACCAGAAAACAAGCTGTTTTAGTAGCTCCTTCCCCTCTGAAGCCAAGCTCCCATTAGCCACTGAGTAAGCCTGAATTCAAGCTCTTGCTAATGCCAGGCAGCAGCCCCAGATGCTCAGCTAGCTTCAGTACCAGCCCTGCACATACCCATCTGCAGCAAGGAGGAAAACACCCCAAAGAGAAAGGGCTCGTATTAGCTGGGGTTGTGTACTGAGAAGCGGGTGCTGACAGTTGCACTGTTGCCACAAGCAACACAAGCCTGTCCTGCATTTAAAGAGCTCAGGTTAACCATAATTACCCACTTCTACTTGGGTGTTGTAAATCAGTAAATCACTGGGCTTTTAAGCAGCTTATAGAAAATGCAAGTTACAGGAAAAAATCTGCAGTCATGTTTCAACCATCAGTTCTTAAGGAGTGGGCCAGTCCTCTAAACTGAAAACTACAAGAAGAAAAGAGCATTACTGCTGATGAAATGACTTATTTCATAGCAAATGGAGCAGCAAGATTTGAATAGGTCACCTCTCCCTGACAGCACAGGCCTGCATCACCAACTCTAAAGTGGTGACAGCCAGATCACAGCAGCTACCTACCCTCCTCATGTCCTCCACAGCACTGGAAAGCTGTTGGGACAGCATGCCCAGAGCCAAGGGCAGCTTAGGACAGCAAACGCAGGACTCTTCATTTTAACAAATGTAGGGCCACAGCAACTCTTTAGGACTTGGCTTGGACTTGTTCACAAAAGCACTTTCCATCACCCCTTTCAGCTTCCAGCCATTGGTAATGATACAAACCTTTGGAATTACAAGGAATGAGGTCAAATAAACCTGTCCTTTCAAAGAAACAGTCAACATTTGGTCTATTTCCATGAACTCACTGTCATTCTCCATTCTTCCTCCTGCTTTTGCATTCAGCTGTAGAATGCACTTCTACTGAGCAGGTACTGAGCACTTCCTCACCACCCACCCCCCCAGCACCCCAAAGTGTTTTAGAAACCTTAATAAGGCAAAGGCACAGGCATGAACAGAATTTCCACCTATCTCAGTTAGGTGCACCTTATTCACGTGCCCACTGAGTTTCAGTTACAGTATGTAAAGCTGTATCAAAGTTTATTCTTACTCTTCATTTATGCTGGAGCAAGCTACACACCAATATGCTGTCAGGAATGAAAGGTTAGGTTAGTTACAACATACTAATTCTGCCAAATTACTACAAGCTTTCTTATAATGATGTTACCTCCACCTGTCACAGAATCGTGGTTCTTAAAGAACGACCTATGCCTGCAAGTTCAGGTACAAGAAAAACAGCCTGGTGGAATACTTTAAAATGATTTCCAGTTTCCATACAAGACAGAGACAAGCAAAACTGTAGAGAAGCCATTGAACGTGGATACAGCAAGAGAATGAAACTGTAGCAAGCCAGCAAAAGCTTTCACATGACTGCGCACACACCCCCATAATAAATCTTAATGCAAAACTCATGCTATGAACAATTTGGAATTGCCAACCCACCAGTGCTTAGTTCCTTTCCTATCCCGAGAGACAGATACATCAATCACAGCATTTTAGATGCACAAAACCTTCCTCCAGTTTGCATCTCCTTTAAGCAACATTAGCCCACTAAGGGGGACAGGAGTTGGGGAGCCCACAAGCGCCATCGCTGGAGCTGCTCTGCTGGCTTGCTCAGGGGAGCAGGTAGCAGAACCCACGAACTGTAGGAAGAGCCCATGCTTTAGGAGAGCGTGTGCCACGCCAGGCACTGGACGGAACTGGCCCGCTACGCTGCTTATCGCATACCTACGAGTGAAACTAGGAACTAGCATGGTAGTAAAAACAACCTTCAAATGAGTCTATAATTAAATAAAAAGCTAAAAGGGGCTTTTTGGCTTTTCAGTTTATGCAACTCCGATGAACTTAGCCTAAAGACAATGCAAGGTCTTCACCTGTCCCACACAAAACCTTAAAGCCCTGACTTGCTGCCGGCCCCTCACAGGAACCCCAAATCTTCAGCAGCTACGGACGGCTCTCAGCCCTCAGCCCTGCCCGAAGTTCCCCTGCACCCTCAGAACGCCAGTCCCCGGCGGACAGGCACCCCCAGCCCCCCCCTTACTCCGTCCGG
>VWZY01014441.1:1272655-1321843 GCA_013399075.1 Chloroceryle aenea | reverse complement strand
CTCCCCCCTCCTGCCCGGCCAGCCGCCCCGCTCCGGCCCAAAGTGGGCGGCGGCTGCCGAGCTCCGGGGAGCTCGGTACGAAGGGCAGAGCCAGGAGGGGCAGGCAGCAAAGCCCTTCGGGCTGGGAGCATCCCCATCGCCCAGCGGGAGAGAGAGANCTGCCCTGCCCTGCCCTGCCCTGTCCTGCCGGCCCCGGGTCCTCGCCCCCCAAAGTCAGCCCTAAGGAGCCAACCGCTGAGGGCTCGCCCCTGTCCCCACCATCACGAGCTCCTTCGGGAGCTGCACTGACAGCTGCTTACATGGTTTATAGCAGCCCACCTTGCACCAAGCGTGTCATTTCCGCCAGCTGCAGGTGGGTCAGCTGAGAATAACCAGATCTGCCCCGGTGTGCTGAGGCGATGTGGCTCAGACCCGTGGTTTTCCTCAGGAAAGTGGGTTTCCCAGAAAGTCTTTCAGATGCCTGAAAGTCTGCCAAGTGGCACAGCTCCAGGATCTCCTTGTAAAGCCCGGTAACCTGAGCTGTTGTTCTGTGGTGCACTTCATGTCGTGGAAATGTCACACGAGCATATGCTGCATTTTCTAGGCGATGTGCGGCTGCAGTAAGGAAAGACTCTACCTGGCACTGGGCCTGGGGGTTGCCTTCTGCGTCCCCCGAGTTCTCCTTTTCCAAGAACGTACAAACCTTGCCAGGAGAGACGGGGGCTCCGGTGACTCCGCTTGCTCTACATGGGTTACCTGTTAGTGATGCGCTATAAATACTGTGTCCTGGAAAGAGGGACTGTTCATCTCTTCAACATCTTTTAATAGCATTACAAATATAGGCAGTCTGAGGAGGTCAGCGAGACTTCGACTTTGAGAATTATCGTGCCACGGCAATTACAAACAGGGTAACAAGGAGGAAGACAGAGCAGAGAATCGCCGAGGAGCGTAAAAAAGAGACCACCTGGCAGCTGTGCCGAGCGCAGGGTGATGTGGAAGCGATGCCCACTTTCATTTAGTCGTTCCACGACTACAAAACTCACCTATGACAAACATGACCCCTTTCTGGTTTAAATACATAGCTCCTTCCCTTTGGGACCAGCCAGAAGTGATGGTGGTTGCTGGGCTGTGGTAACAGCGTGGTGCTTTCCGTTCTTGCTTG
Source organism: Chloroceryle aenea (assembly GCA_013399075.1). Lineage (NCBI taxonomy): Eukaryota > Metazoa > Chordata > Aves > Coraciiformes > Cerylidae > Chloroceryle > Chloroceryle aenea. The sequence goes on along the minus strand of VWZY01014441.1, from coordinate 1,320,702 downwards.
AAGAGGTGATTATGCTTTGCAAGGCTTTACAAAATATTAATTGATGGAGCGGATTACAGAGATTGAGTGTAAGACTCTCTAGCTGAAGGGCTAATTCACTTAGGACGAAGGAGACGAGTCTGCAGTCCTTGCCTCTGAGTCTACTTTACAATTTTACACTTCCCTCTCTCTCCGTTTTACTGATCTATTTTACAGAATGCATAAAATAGAACAGCTTCAGCTAGAAACAGCAAAAACTTCCACACCCATGCACCAAAATACACCAGCAATGAGAATAATATTGAGACAAGTCTGTTCTCTAGGATAACATGACCCTAAGCCAATGCCTAAGTTGCACCTTACAAAGCACAGGTTCCTCACTGCAAAATTGCCAAGCAAGGTGTTTTTGTTAAGGGTATCACACAGCCCCAAGAAGCCCATTAGTACCAGTTCCATAGTACTGTTCGTTAGGTTTCATTGCTGGTCGAAAGCTCGGAAAGTTAAGACACGCAGCCTGCTTCATCTTGTAGAGAAATGTGTATTCAGCACAGAAACATATTTCACAATCTCAAGCACCATAAAAATACTAATGCTGGAAGCATCAAGTATATTCTGAATCCAGGAAAAAAAAAAAAAAGAAGCAAACCAGAGCGTGCTTATTTTGGTTTCAAAGACATTTGTAGCAGGAAACAAATTACAGAGCCACTTTAAATGTCTTTTCAACAAGTTTAGACGTTTCTTCTAATCCCTTCCCGTACCTGCAAACACACACTGCTGATTTCATTAGCCACTAGCATATTCTTGCAGGTAAACACATTCCTAAGAGCTTTGCTAAGTAAAGGTGGATTTAAGCCTGTGCTTATTCTTTGATGAATTAGGATATTAGTGTCCACTTACGTTTTCACTTTGAACAACATAAATCCCTTACACATGCTATGGTTCAAAGAGAAAATGCATTTCAATCCCCATGTGTGCAATATGTTCCAAGAACGTGCCAGAAAATCTCATTGTTCAGGTTTTCAACTCAATACTATCAGTAGAAAAAACCTTGTTTACCAGGTTTTCAATCCCGATGCAAATGTGCGCTCTCATTGTTTTGACAAGAGTCCTTCTTTCCCTTCCCTGGGGGTCCATTGACCATTTGCACTCCCTAGGAGGAAACGCTGCACATATTTATCTATATTCAAAACTGTACAAAACGAGCTTTCATTGAAATTCAGATTATTTTCCTTTTAATGACAATGTTATTGCTATTATTTCTTATGAAGATAAGAGTCAAGGGGCACTTTGAAGTACTCGCCTGTTGTTAATAAATTAAGTGGATTATTGTTATATTCTAATCTCCTACTCCCTATCTTGGTATCACCCTATCACCCTGCAATGAGCTCATTTGCTTTTCGGGCTCTGGAAACAGAAATCACTGGTATGCATTTTAACAGAAAATGAGGGTATTGGTTTTTTTTCAAAATGCCATACTGACATTTTAAAAAGAAGTTACATTCACCTTATTGTATTTGCAGCATGTCATCCCCCATGTCCATGGTTTTATTTCATCACAGTCTACAGGTGAAATTTGACAACCGTCTCTCAGCCTTACCAAGTTAAAGAACAAGAAAACTGCGGAGGCCATTTTAAGGAAGCAGTATTTTCTGTGAAAGTTATTTCCTTGAACAGATGGAGCTGGTACTACTCAAGTATTTCCTGACAAAAAAAAAAGCAAAAAAAAAAAAACCAAAACACCCAAAAAACCCAACTTTCTTATTTGATCACCATGAAAAGATTTTCTGGAAATGTATCACATGCATCAATGTATTTTTTTTATGAAAGCTCCCATAACATTTTCTTTCCATAAGGTCAAGATGCCAACATTTTCCCACTATTGTTTTGATTTTTCGGGATAGTTTAGAAGTGATAACGTCACAATGAAGTGTTCTGACCTTATCAAGTACTCTGAGGTTACTGGAATGCAGTATTTCAAACACAGTAACTTCATGAGAAGCTTTTTGGCATTCCTATGTCTAATTTTGTTCTGGTGTGAGATACATTTTTGACATTTCTTTCCGATTTCTTGCAATGGAACTTCTGAATTTGGACTAGTTCTAACTGCAAGGAAACGCAGCAGATAATGAGCAAAAATGAAAGAGTCTCATTCTTTAAAATAAAAGTCTTTTTTTTCCTGTTCTTGCAAATCTTGAAATTGAAACCTTGAAGTCCCTTAGTCACCTTTCTGCAAAACCAGTGCTGCCTTTTGGATCATTAGGACAGCCACATTTAATTTTGGAAAAAGAAAAAAAGAAGTTTATTCTGAATTTCTTTCTATCACAATGCAGAAATTTGACTACTTTTGCCTTATAACTGTGGCTTGTTCTACCACTGGTGCTAAGGAAAACCATACGCTGGATCCACGGTACAAAACCTTGCAGAAATTCTCTTCCTTCACCATTTATGTAACATTGTGCTAACTGAGTTTGAGTGAATGAATTCTGCAGAAATGAAGGTTTCTCAGACACTTTTCTCTGCTGTTACATCATATTCCGTGTCTTTGTTTCTAATATGCCCATACGGCTGCCTGTGCAATGGCCAGCACTGCCAGGCTTCAGCCAGAAGAGCACTGTGGTGGGTCACAGAATTTAGGAAACCTTCATAAATTTCGGGATAGCCTTGAGTTATCTTACCTGGTAAAGTGAGGGCAGGACCCTTGGTTAAAACACCCTCACTCACTCCAGGGAATTTTGAAAGCATTAGCTATAAAACTGCATTAATGAAATGCACACATAATGTATTGGCAGAATTAGTATGCAGATGTCAGTCAGTGCCAAAACATGAAAATTCATGAGACTGAACAGTTAACTTTAAAAAATCCCTGCCATAACAGAATGTAGGCATATAGCTACTTGCACAGTAAACAGGAAAGTGCCTGCCAGCATAAGCCACTGATAATCAATATTTAATGAAAATAAATAATCTATTAACCAGGCTAACATGTCATTTTGCACAGTAATATTGCAGTATCAGGCACTGAAATTACCTTGCCTCTGCACGATTCATTCATATATAGTTCTGCTTCATGTAGACCAAGGTGGTGAGAGTCAGAGAAGATGGTGGAGGGCAGAGTCGGGGGGGAACAGCAAATGAAATGCAGCCTTTTACTGGAAACGCTGGTTTTGATTATAATATTTTGTCCTTAGCAAAATTACTGTCAACACAGTGAATGTTAAGATAGAAATAAATATATGCTGACTGAATCTGCAAGGAAAATGAATCCAGGTTAACATTAGCTATTGAGAAACCCAACATTCATTTTGCTTGCTTTGTATTTCCGTGACAGTTACAAGCATTTAAGCAACTTTTTCATCCTTGCTCTTCTGAAGACATACATCAAGGGACCTTCCTGCATCTGCAGAACAGGGCTGGAGGGATTAACCGGGACTGAATGGTGGGTCACAAGGTCACCAGCCATCCTCCCTTTTCCTATAGGTAATTTATCAGAGTCTGCAGAGTATCAAAGCACAGCTCTAGGACCGGCAGCTCGCTCTGATCTTTGGCTGTGGCAGAGCTGGAGTGATATAACCCGTGCAATTGCAGTCTCCCTGACTGCCTGTTTGAGATTTCCCATTTGAGCCAGCACAAGAACATTAATCCCAGAGTTGGTCCCAAAATATGCGACATGTAATCTTTATCGAGCCATGAGTGGAAAATGCAGCAGTGCCACAGACTCAGCTCAGCAGCAGCTCCATTTACGCCATGTGCACATGAGAAACACTCATTCACATTTGTCTGTGTGCTTGAATTTAATTGTGTTGCTTGTGTAGGTGGATTTCACAGCATGACATACGTGGTTGTCATTGGGGCTGGCCCAGCTAAACCCCACAGATCATTGAATAATTCCTCCAAGCGATCCTTCAAAACAGGACCTACCACCACTGATGGTAAAATCAATATCTTCTGGGAAAAGGCAACATTTTCCAAGACAGTGAAGATAACCCTGCTAAAGGATATCTCAACACTCAAATTGCCAACATCAAGCTGTGAGACTTAGACAAAGTCTAATGGACATTTTCCCTATTGTATGCTCAAAAAGCAACTTGACTGGGAAACTATTAATGGTACACAGGGAAATATTTAAGCCAGGTCCTATATTAATGGTATTTGAAATTTCTAAGGACATTCTGCAGGAACCTAAACCTTGTCTCTGGTAAACATAAGGAAGAGGGTTTGGTGTTCCCACTAGCACTCAGGCTGCAGTTTGCCTCATCAGTGCTGTAACAGGATGCTGTTTGCTATTACAGTGCATATAAATAAATAATCTACTATTACCACCCTGCAAGAAAAACAGCAGTTCACTTCCAGCTGAAACTCTAATGGTAAGGTTTTCACCTGAAAATTCAAAGAGGCTTCTTTACATTAAATCACAATTTTAGACATGAGAAATTGTTTCTAAATTAGACTTCAATGTATATATTTATAGATTTCCTATACTGACTGATTCCAGTGAAATTTATTTGCTGTTGTTTTGCCCTAAATACTAATTAATGAGCCAATGTCAAGATAATTTGATGTCTGTGTTAACAATATGTCTACAAGGCAAATTCTTATCTTGACTCAGTGCATATTTAAGCATTTATTGCTGCATGTCTACTGAAAATTTATGCCTGAAAGTTTTTTGATCTTTTTGTTGCTGTTAAACGAGTTAGAAAAAAAAAAGTATATATTCTAATTATAGTATTTGCAGATGGCATTTGGAAAAGATATCAAATAGAGTCAGTTTACAATACGAAGTTTGATATGTGCTGCCTTATATAATCAGTAGATCTTGGGGCTGGATTTTAACATTTTATTGTGCAGTTGCAAGGTTACATTTGCATGAGCATTTACCAGAATGGGGCACCTGAATAAAATGAAATTTTATGAAAATAAATACCGTTCTCCATTCGCTGCAGCATGATTCACAGGTAGGAAAAGCCAAAGCTCCCACAAAAACCTGCACCCTGGAGCTATTGAAGAGGGTGGATTTTGTTCTCCCTGTCATTCTCCCAACATATCAAGACCTTTGCATAGAGGTGGTGCAAGAAGAGTTGTGCTTCGTAATGCACTAAAAGGCTAAAACAAGTTCTTTCCCTTTAGAAACAAGACAAATTACTAGAAGGAATGATGACTAAATGGCAGTACCTTCACACCGAAATATCAGAAAGGATAGCTAACTAAAAAGATTCCCTTTCTGACTCTCCTTACCTAGAGCTGAAACAAGAGACTACACCAGTCACCCTCCCGCACATGCAGTTGTAAACATTCGGTTCACATATGAAAACCTGCATGGCACTTTTAGAAAAAGGCAGCCCAAATTTACAGATGTTCTTTGCTAACTTTGAAAGTGGAAATTCAAAACAGCCATTATAACACAAAGAGAAATTCAAATAAGGCAGACACCAGGACAGCAAGTCATTCTTTTTATGATGTGCAAACAAATCTGGAATTTGTATTTCAGTATTGAACTAAAAATATTATGATTGCTTTCAGAGGGGTAAAATGCAAATGACAGGCCCTCTGCTCAAAAAGTGATCATAGCTACTTGCATGACTCCCTAACACCATGTAGCAAAAGGCTCTGTGTAGAATACAGGTTTTGTAAATTCTGCTAATTGCCCAGCAACTGCAAGTACCTTAAATTAAGTCACTTGTGACCTTTCTTTGTGAGACACCATTTATTATTTGTATTTACACTCAGAATGAAGTTCAAGCCTTAGTGAAGATTTAAGGGGACTTGGCTGGATTCAGCCACAGTGCTTCCTAGTCTCTTGCCAAACTGTGCCAACAAGTCTGGTATGCAAATGGGAAGGATCCAAAGGCTAAATGATTTCTCAGATTTCCAGGGTCTTGGTGAGAAATAGCATGAGAATTTGTAGCTACACCTCCCGAGGGTGCAAATATTGCTGCTGTTCAATATTTTGAGAAGCAATGCTGGAATGCACAGACATAGATTGTCTAGAACAGGAAACATTTTCCAAAAGATAACATCAATTTTATTTCAGGTCATTCAAAAGCAATGCAAAAAAAGTCAGGAGTTTTGACTGTAGAAATGTAGGCCCTATCAGTAAAAATATTTGTTTACTATTACCAAAGTTTAACAAGTTTTCTAACAAAGCTGCCATAAATTGAACATCTGGCTGTACTGGGTGGAATTTACAGACCTTTCTCATGCAGCTACTTCCCTGAGGAGCTGAGAAGAATGACTTAACGCCCAATTATCCTTGATTTTCCTGCAATTTACACAGAAAATATTGTAAATTGCATCTCTCATGTAAATTATTTCAAATGAGTATTCATTAACACAGGTGACTTTGCTTGCCAAGGCTCAGCTGGCTCTGGGGACTCATCAGTTGTCCTAAATGGTGGATATACACACTGATTAGCAGCAACAGAGAGGGGGAGAAAAGCACAGGCATAAATAAATATACAAAGCACACTCATTCATAAACAAAAACAACAAAGACAACTTGAGAAACCTGCACTGCCCAACATTAACAAGTCTTGTCAGCTCTGCCTTTGTTTCCTTACTGGTATTTAAGTGTTGGGTTAATTCAAGTTTAACTTTGTCACCATTTTTGGCCAGACACATCTATCTCACTTTATGCTAACACTCTTTCATTGAGTAGCTTATGACACATTAGAAATGTTAAATGAATATTAATAATATGTGAGTTTGGGTGGTAAAAAGCACTAAGCTAACAGGTTATAGGTTATTATAAAATATAGTGCTGAAGAATTGCTAACACACAGCACAACCTGCACACTCTACAACCCATAACAAACCATTTGCTGAGACTTCCACCGGTTTGGTAGAACTTTATAATATCTTTATATAGGGGATTCTTATGGGCTACTGAAGATAACTCAGATCCCTCTCTGAAGCACACTAACTTGCAGTTCGATCACACTTCCATCTTTCACCTGCCAGGACAGAAACCTTTGGTGATGAGATGGTGAGAAACAGCAGCCCAGGATGTATCCAGCCCAGTTCTTCACAGAAAAAGTATCCGAAGGCTGAAGATGAGTATGACCACTGTGCCCTTTGCACTCCTTTTAGTTTGGGTCATTCTTTGACACATGTACAAATCCAAACCACAATTAATTTCCCTTTAAATAGATTACACTGATTTTTCCTTTGAATGATTAACTCATGTGCATGGCTGTACAGCACACGTAGATCAGGTGCCTTAGCCAGTGAACAGCCATCCTGATAATTATCTGTTCAGCTTTGCTTTGATCTTTTTCCATACATTTTAGTAAACAACAGGAGACTGAATAGAAGGATTCCATGTACAATTTATGAACAAACTCAACTTGCCATCTGTCTTAAGGTATTGAAATTCAAATTGTGGTCATTTGGGGTGTATCCTTACGAATTTATACACTCCAGAGCAAAAACTCTTTCAAAACAAATTATAGCCAAAAGACTGGAGGGGAAAGTAATTTCTAAATTGTAGCTAATCTCACTGTAACACTACTACCTGTCCCTTTTGATTGCCAAAGCTTGAAGCAGGAGTGAAAAACTGGCAGTATACTCTGCTTTTGGCACTGTTGCAGAATTTCTGGGCATCACTTCCATGATTCAGAAATCACTTGTGTGCATTGGGCTTTTCAGAAGAGCTTAAGGAAGCCCAGCTCTTAATGAATTTTCAGTGGGGTTTGAATGCCTACCTCTGTCAGGTTCCTCTGAGAGCCTGGTTATTACATTTTGGAGGAGGCTTTTGCAATATACAGAAGGAGCATTCAGAGTTCTCCCATTCTGCTATGGACTTTGGAGGCTTTAGGCAGGGCCATAACGTGCAATCAAGAGGGCAAGGAGCAAACATGCTCCACAGAGGTGTACATCTCTGGGGCTCCTGGTAGTAGTGAAAGTGCACACCCAACAGGAAGCTTCATTGTCCTTAAACTAGTTGCCACACTCCCCTCGCCCCTTCCCCACCTCCCCCTGGGAGACTGTCTGTCACTCGGGTTAGATGTGGGGAAGGATTTCTTTCTCTCCTGCTAATCTCTGCTTGGTCATTTTTGACCAGGAGTGCTGAAATGCTATAGCCTTGACTCAAGAGCCTTAACTATGAACCTAATTTAAAGCAGTTCCATAGTGACATTATAAATTAATGGTCTTACTTATGTAATAATGTTTGCTATGTGCTCAGGCAATGGCTGTTCTGGGGCCTCATCCCTTGAATGACAGATGAGTAATTCCGAGGCCTCTGTTTAACTCTCTATCAATAACACTAGTTTGAGGGTTTTTTTCTGGAGAAACTGGTGTTTGCTCACTGTAACTTTATTATGAGCTTTTGGTTGGAGTCTCAGTAAATCTAAACTGGCAGAATTTCATTCCCTTCAGCTGAATGATGCCAGTTTGCAGTAGCAGACACGTCGGTCTTTATCTTTTGTCTTGGGAGCTTTTCTCACAGTCTACAATCCCAACGCATGCTGCAAACTCAAGATGTCAAGTAATTGTCCACAATTAATCTTCCACTGCAGGAGTTCACATAAGACCTAAAATTTTAATACAGAAGGTGGGGGCACCAGTAATGACATGCAGGCTGTCAGGGCAATTCATTTGGCCATCAACATGTTTTCTGCCAGCTTCCTTGCAGAGCAAGCCCTTAGATCTGGATAGGTGTCACCAACTCATACATTTTCCTGGCAGCTCATTCCCTCTTTTCTGAACATCCTGCAGCTACACATGGGGCAAATAGTGCATTTGTCACTTGATGAAAATATGGGCAATTTATCTCATGTAACACATGGATCCGTGTGTGGCTGGTGCGAGCTCCTGGGCTCAGTTTTTATCCACCATTGCACAGCCTGGCATGGCTGTGCCAGTGTGAGTGGGTTGAACAATTCCTTGGTTAATTGAAAAGTCTGTCTGGTAAGATTGAGAGGAAGGTAAGGCTGATGAGCTTTATTGACAGGAAAGTTTAATTCCCACAGAAAACACTAATCCTGGTTCAGTTTGGGATAGCAGAAGAAATGCTCATATTTAGTCATGGAAATAAATAATGCATGAGTGTTACCATGGCATTTTAGCAGCATTTGGGTCTGAAACAGGCATTGCTGTCATCCTTCCTCAGTCTGTTCAAGCCTTATACTTTGTGACAGTTCATTTCCTTAACATTAAACTTTAACCAAATATTATTTCCTTTTCTGAAAATCAGTGGTTTCCATTAGACTTGCTTGGAGTAGATTTGCTAAAAAGCTTTTAAGTGTAATATTTAGTGTCATCCAAAAGCTACTCATCACATTTTCTTCTTTGTTTCAAACTGCAGAAGGAATGTTTGCCAATAAACAAAATGTATAATTGTGAATCTAATTGCACATATTGTCTTTAGAAATGTGCTTGCCAGTTGGTTATTTTCATGAGCAAAACAAACACCTACAACTACTAGTTTTAAAGGTCCAGCTGTGAGATTTCTAGTCAACTGGTAATCAACTGGTGACTTTTTTTAGCAGAATTCCTCAGGGGCTTTTCTACATGAGCATCCATCTTAAATTAAGGAAGTTGACTATACTTCATTATTAACAGTTCCTTTAAAACATGTTAGAATCAAATGCCTAGTGCTAAACCTGTTAATCCATTTTAGATATCTTCAGGTAATGTTGCCACCTCTGAAGACTGGTTTACAAATGAGAAAATTTGAAGGTTTTTAAAGCCCTAACACCTTGTTTAATTACACTACTAATTGTTGGGGGTTTCTTAATTTTGTAAATTACATTTCTATGTACTTCAGAGTACCATGAATAACAGCTTTGTTTGAACCACATTTTAGTTACAGTACTCAGAGTGTGTATGACAGGAGTTGTGATAGAGGTTTTCACACAGTTCTGCACATTTCGTTATGGATATCTCAGCCCAGACAACCTCAATAATCCCAGAAAACATTTTGCAACTGATTCACTGCTATTTCTGGACATTTTTTGCTTGTACCTTGATTTCTAAAAGAAAGGCAGAAAATTTATGATATGTATTTATGTCGATTTCACTTACTGACTCTTTTTAAGGAATTACAGTTAAAGCCACCAGCTAAGCAGACAGAAAAACTGATCTAGTGTGCACTTAGCAACATCGAACTACAGCAAAAGCACTGTGACAAACAATAAAACACTCTCATATATAAAACACTGTGGACTTTTTGGTCTAAAATTCCTAAACTAATCCAAAAGGAAGATTATCCTTTCATTCAACAAGTTGCAGTGGAGAAGATAAGCAATCATGCAAGAAGATTAGAAAGACTCCAAAATATCCTTGTAAAATAAACTCTTAGGACTTTGATGTTACCTTATCTGCCAGCGAAGGGTTTTCCAAATGTTGCAAAATATAAACAACTGTACTTCAAAATTGAAAGGCCCAGCACTAAACTCTGTGTGCACTTTTTCAGCCATTAATAACTGAGCCAGTGTAAAATGCAGCCCAATCTTTAAGGCAGCAGAAACCATACAGTTGTATGCGAGCTGCATCTACAGAAAAAAAAATCAAGACTAAACAAAATATAATTTGTCTCAGAGAAAGTTTATCAGTAATAAACCCCTTTAAAAGAGCCAGGAGTATGCAGAGCCGTTCCTAAGGCTGATGTGAGTCAAACACCCAGCTCCTCTCCCAGCAAACAGGCACAGAGAGGTAACCCCTACCCAGACTTGCCCCACTTAACAGCCCAGATACCAGCACAAACCATCAATGCAACAAGCTTAATAACTGGACAAGGATCAGAAATGAGACATGGTATGGGACACAGAGGAGGAAAAGGTACTTTGAGAGCTCGTGTCCATCACTAGGAATAACAGGGTCTATCCATCCCCTTCTCTGCCTCCTCTGTCATCTGAACAGCAGGGCAGGACAGGGGGCAATGCTGTCTGAGACCTACACTACAAGCACATTAGGACAGCAATTTTTACCTTCTTAGGATGGTGAAAGACACTGTACAATCTCATGTACAGACAAGAGAAACCCATAAAGCCCAGAAAACCTGCTGCCTTTCATTTCCCAAAGGTAGCTCCATGTGAACAGCCACACCACATGTAAAAAGCTCTTTGACCAACAAAACCATTTTCCATGCAAGAGTGTAATACTGTAAGTTTTGTGTGCATGCAGATATGGAAACTAAATAGTTCCCTTTAACTTAATGCAAAGAATCAATTGAGTCAGGCAATATTTTTACTGATAAGTATATGAAATGGGAGGGAAATAAAGTAATAGTTCAAGAATGTGATTCAACACATTAAAAAAATATATATAAATTAAATTACCTATGTGAACTTTGCAATATTTCTAAGGATATTTTTGGCAAAAAAGTTGCTCAAATCTGATGAACAAGAACCAGGATCCTGAAGCTAGAAGGCTGCTTCTGAATATAAAAATAAGATTGAAAGAGGGTTTCAGGTTTATTAAAAAGATCTGCTTAACTGAAACTGAATAACTGCAAATGACCATGTCAGCAGTGCATTTCATGTAGAGAAGATTTCATATGGTTAATGGTAATTACAAAATATGTGACAAATTAACTCAAAGCAAGTAAGAATGTATATGACAGGCAGATAGGAGCAAATATTACACTACTGCTTAGAACTCCTAAGTCTTTCAGTGATGAAAATTTTTTGAAGCAGTGAGAAATTACCTTTGAAAAAAGAAAAACTATACAAAAGCAGTTTTGGAAGATGTAATCACTGCAATTTCAATGGAACTATCCAGTTTGATGTTCCTTGGCATTTTAGATCTGGTCAGTCTTCATGGCCTTTAGTAAAATTAAGAATTAAAAAACAACCTGTCAAAAATCATATTTGTGCTTCACATTAATTCTCTGTAACTCTTATTCATTGTCACACCAGCTATTGATACCTTCCCTTTTAACAGGAAGGAAAAAATGAGTATCTGCTGTGTGAAAGTAAAAACATTCCCTGCTCTATTCCACTGATAACCCACAAACAACATCATGTACTGTACATCCCCTTTCTCTATTGCCAAATGGAAAAACACTCTTTGTTGCTTACTGAAGCTTAACCCAATGAAGCACTTAAAAACTTAATGGTGTGCTAATGAGACTGACTTTGTGGCAGTTATCACATAAGAACATGTTGCCTTATTGGTTTCCCATTGACACCCTGTAGCAGCAAGCAGAGGTGCCTTCCCCAATGCTTTGTGTTTCACTTCACATTCACCATTGCCACCCAGTTTGTAGTGGAGAGCACAGGGACATGTGACTGCTCTCCCTATGGTGTGTGTACAGACTTCACCCACCTGCTCTGGCCAGTGTATGGACTTGCTGGCCTTGGAGGCAAACCATTCTTCTTACCCAAATTCCAGGAAAACCCCTATTGCCCTTGCAGGCAATAACTGAGCTGCTCAGGATGTTATGACTGGTAGTGGCATGCTTGCAGTCCCACAGCTACTCTTGCCAGCCCCTCCTACATGTGGTTGGGGTCAGAAGACCTGTGAGAATACTAATGACCACCAGAGGTGGTCATTCCAGAGGCAGCTTAACAGGAGCTGAACTGTCTGTGGCTCCACTTTATTTCTTGATAGACAATTCACACTGTCTTTCCTTTAAACAGAATCACCCCAATAACATTTTTTTCATCATTAAACTGAGGAATCTTGGTTCTTGTCCTGACTTCACCCTGTGAAAACTGGTACAAATTCCTACAAAAATGGTGTTGCCCTTTTGTGGTCTAAAAAGCCTCTTCTGGTTTTAGCATAGCACCTCATTTGAAAGCAAGAGCCAAAGAGAGAGACAACATATGGGATCTGCCACCACAGAGCCACAGTGCAAACAAACTTCTTGGTGATTCAGAATTTGCACAGGGGAAAAAGAATGTGCACTTCCTTCGTCCAGCACACTGTGAGGTCGTGGTGGCAATATCTCATGAGGGAGACATGCCTATTTTATGCTTCAGAGCATGTTTCATTACAAAGAACATCTTGCATGAATCACTGCCAGATAAAAAGTACGAGGCAGTTAAAAGCACCATTTGTACTGCGATATGAATGCCTGTATACATGTGGATGTATATGTCTGCACAGGAATTAGCCTTTGCACCATTCTGTGAAGCTCACAGGACTTGTGCCATGCAGGTAAATTGTTGGGGGTTTGGGGTTAGTTTGGGTTATTTTTTCAATTTACAGGTACTGAAGTGCAGGCAAAATGTTTAGTCACTTTTTTTAGTATGATTTCACTGTGGTGGCATTATTGCAGTTCTGCAAACAACATTGGCTAGTGGATAAGGAGCATTAGGAACATGACATCAAGCCCAGACAACAGGTGGTGGAGGCTCTCACCTCTTCCTAACAGCTAGCAGAAGGAAAGTAGAGCAGCTTTGCAATAGGAAAATAATCCAACACACACTGAGAGTTTAATGGGATTTGCATCAAACCTGTAATTCACTGAAGACAGGAGAAAACAATACGACAAAGTGCTTCATTTGTCTCCTTGCTGATAAGGCTGGAAGTCAGTAAAAGCCCCATTCCCTTGGGGGAATTAACAAGACTCCAGCAATCAACATCAGTGGTATTCAAGAACAAGTTATAAATGAGAGATCGGGAGGAAAAGATGTTAGCAATCACAAAGATGGCTATATTTTATTTAGCTAAATGGATATTTATACTTCCCCTATGGGGAAGTAAAAGCTGAACATGTCAGACTATTTTTCCTATGTAAATGTAAGTAAACACACATATGCATCAAGTGGATAAATATGGCCTCTCAGACAGATTCCTCTCTTACAATCATTCTTGCAAATGAGGTCATTACTAAATAAAAATGCTTCTCTAGTTTTGCTCCAGTTTTTCACCTGCGACTGCAAAGGCATCTCTATCACCACATGCTGTATGGGAGCTTGTTTATGTTTGCTCAGAAGTCAAAGGTGATGCAAAACCTGGAAAATACTTCAGTGCAGCATCTGCTCTTCTGCACCACTTTTATGTAACATTTTGTACTGAAAACATGGACGTCACTGAGGATGGATGATGTGCAATATGATGATTTAACCCTGAAAGTTGAATTTGCTATAGAGGTTTCAAAACGGTGCAATTAGGACAGACTGTCACAAAATGATTAACACCACAAGGTACCTATCATTTCTTTCAGTCATACCAGAGTAGCCCATTAATTTGAAATCCACACGGTCACAAGTGTCACTCGCTCCCACATTTATCCATGGGGACCAAGAAGCCGTCTTTATAGGGAAATCAATACTGAGTATTGTTGTGATGCCTTCAGACTAATCAAAAGCATGGGTGATGTGAAGGGGGAGGAGGATTTCATTAAAGTTAACAAATTATCAGTGTGGCATGATGGTACGATGGTAAATGGATGTCACAGTGCAGACAGCTCATGGTTTAAAAAATGCTCATTACATTTTGCTCTGGAGTAATGATTTATGTGATTAGGATGTTTTCATCTAACCTCTCTCCTTGTCTTCACGTTTTCTACTGCCAACCATCTTCATTATACTGGAGCACCTTCAATGCAAGATTTATAGCAATAGTCAAATTTCTAGGAAGCTGCTGTTCAGCACTTTTTTTGAAAAGTGCCACAAATTAAGAAATAAAGACAACTAAATTGTTTCACTGCTCAGTCATAAAAATCTTGGAAGTATTCATTTTAAACCTATCCATGCCACACCTCTGATACATTGCAGAGACCACCGATGATATTGTAGTAATGCTCATGTTCTGTAATGATCTACCTTCCTAGATTACTCAACAACCATTAATGTATATTATTAAAAACCAATTTTCTCAAGGGAAAAATCTGTTCCTTCTCATCCCCCAGTTTGATTCTCAGCCCAGTGTATGTCACAAGGATCAGCATGCTACACTGATTTGGATCTCAATAGTTTGAAACCACAATATACTTACTGTTACATTCTTTTGATGAATATGCACATGAATATGTCCTAGAAACCCAGGGCTTGCCTTTCAGGCCAAAGGTGATCATCACACAGTTGTCCTACACCAGCATCCTATACTAGTTCTAAATGAGAACTAGCACAGCAGCATCTGCCATCATATTCTTAGGAGTTTCAGAGAATAGAGAGACTATATAATTAACAAGTCAGCACCCTGCAACTACCCTGAGGCAATGTGAGATCTAAAAATGACTGAAGAAATGCAAGGAGTGGCAGAAGGGCTTGTTATGTTCATTCAAATAATGAATTTGCTTTAAAAAAATCAAGTGGAGCTGTTGTCTTAGTAACCCAGTCTGAGAAAGAAAACATGTCAGTAAGTTGGCATGCAGTCATTGCAACATCTGCACACCAAGACAGGTTGGTGAGTCCTGCATAAGGATCCAGATTCTTTGGAAATATTCGGCACAGATTATCTTGGAATTTAGCTAGCACTCAAGTAGACAGAAGAAAAGAAGTTCACTATCCCCCCATATGTCCCTCATTTCCCAGGGAGATTCAGAGAAAAATAGAATTGTCAGGCTAATTCAGGATACACTACACTGGCCTATATTCTGGGCTTAAAATCAGTGCAAACACCCAGCACAGACAAGATGTTGTTGCTTTCCTTATTTATTGGAGTGTCACCTGGAGAAAAGACTGATTTGCTCAAGAATAAAAGGAACCTGCACCAGACTGATTGCTGCTCCCCAGATGACACTGCCTCTCCCCAGGCTCCCCTGCTGCTGGAGACTGAGTCCCTCCTTGGGCAAAAACTCTCCACTCAGTTAACAAAACTCACCAGTTACAAAACTCAGGCATCGTGTGTGGGAGAGCATTTGCTATTAGCATATTTGAAAGGGCTGTCGACATTCTGCATGTATAGGTGCGAAACAGTTATCAAAATATTCAATAAAATAAGAAAGTATGTTCAAATGATGATCAGTGCAAGAACTCTGTCATGGAAATGTGTTTTGCAATTACAATCTGTTAAAAATACATAATTTCCCCCAGGCTGGACCATCTGCAGTAATTCAGCTTACCTTTGTGGACATTTACAGGAGAAAAAAAAAGAAAAAAAAATCCATCCTATCTGAAAATGAATCTTCAATCACAAAAAAAATTCTTTTATAAGCCCCACTGTTATTGTACGTGAGCAATTAATGTACCAAATAGAAAGATTTACCTAGAATGCTTGAAATGATCTCTTACAAACAATCTTTCGTAAACACGTCCCTATTTCATTAGGTTGCTCTGCAGATAGGAGAGCACTCAGAGTGATTGCACAACAAATAATCTTTGCAAACCCACTTTTCTCTTCTAGTGATCTGAAGTACTGGTGTAACAGCCAATAATGAATTTCAGATCGCCTGTGATCCCTTGCTGGAATTTTAAATGTGTTCTCAAATTGAGAGAATGGTGCTTGTGAATCTGAAGTTCAATTGGCATTAGTGGTATAAATGCAAAAGAAAGTTAATTAGTCATAAAAAATGGTATATGACAAACACGGCACCCCAATTTATATTCAAACTTGACTTCTTCTGGTCTAAAATAGAAAGCAAAGCAATTAGCCAGCGAAGGCATTAACTGCGTGGGTTATTTAGTACATAATGAGCAAATGCATCCACCCAGCACTTTACTTTCCAATGTTGTTTTTCATTTACTTTTAATGCATTCATAACATTAGGTTTTGTTTACCATTATGGTGATTAACAAGAAGGAAACTGGATCAAACTGCTCTCTGTTGTTTTACAAGACCAGAAAAGTTATTGTAGGAACAGCGTTTGGCCCGCTGCAATTTCTGAATTTAAATCACAGGCAATTTAGCAAAGAAGTAATGGAATGGAAATAATTTTATATTTGAGTTCGTGTTTCATTCTCCGCTGCTTGAAACAAACTGGAGCTGAGGTTAAGAGTAAACAGAGAGCAGTGTACCTGTAGTAAATTGTAAAAACAAACCAAAACCAAAACAACACCCCAAAAACAAACCCACCAAAAAAACACACACACCCCCAAAAAACCACCACCACAAACAAACAAAAAAAACCCACCCAACCAAATCAACAAAACCAACCCACTCAACCCATAGAAGTGATTTTGATCAAAAAACCCTATTGGCAAATCTGATAATCGCACTCAGTGGATCAAATCCTGGCAAGGGACACTGTGAGGAAGCAAAACCAAAGGCACTTGGCAGAGCTCACTGAAGCAGTGAAGTTCAGCTCCAAACTTCTGAAGAAACCATGGGTGATGGAGATGGCTAGAAACTTGCTCAAAGAGCTGAAGGACAAACAGTTTTCGGGGGTAGGTTTGACACAAAGTTTTTGCTAGATCTTCCTTTTCTGCCAAAAACTTATTCTACCCGAAAGAAACTGGAGGCTTCAGTAACTCCAGGCTGGCTGCCTGGTGCTCACAAGTACTTTGTGCTGCACACAAAGTCCCACTGAGGTGTCTGGCCTTAACATGTATGCAGTCACCCTTCTTTCCAAGATTTCCTCATTGAAAGGAAGCACAACAGCATTCTACTAATACTAATAGCTCACTTCTGCTCTCTACAAGTCATTTCTGGAATAAAGAGGAAGAAAATTCAATCTTAGTATTTCTAACTGTACCTGAAATGAATATACTCAATTTGAGCATAGAAAATTCAGCACTGACTGCAAGAAGCTTTTCACCACATACCCCTACATGTTACCTGCTGGATTATTTTGCCTCCAGTTTTAGAGTTCTACTTAACATTGTCTAAAAAGCAACACCCATATATCCTTCCCATTAGCTGATGGATTCCCCTGCCAGGACATAAAGACTTAAGTTGCAAGCTTAGCTAGGGGGATTTTCCACTTAAAGCTCAATTAAGCTTACTCACACACTTCTGTAAAACCCAGAGATGTAAACCAAGATGTTTTCTCATTAGTACAGTCTAGCACTCTTGCATCCTATGAGACAGCACCTAAATCTATTTAATTTCATTAAGTTTTCTGGAAAAAAGTGCCCATTTACAAAAATTTCATGTGATTAATTTAGAGCACTTCTGATATTCACGGACTTGTGCACAAGGCTCACTTAGTCTCTCTAATCCTGTTTTGATGGCTTTCCTCACAGACAAGTGTGTTAAGCTTTTGTTTAGTCATTGAACTGAATCCTCCATGAAACATACCACACTGCAGCCTCGCAGCATCACTTCTTGTAGTGATGATGTTTTTTTCAAGAGGCATCTGTAGCTACTCTTGGTGCTCTGGGAAAACTGTATTACACGTAATTATGTTCAGTGTAAGTAGCCTTACAGTTTCAGTTGGATATGATAGCCTTCTGCATTCTGTTCCCAAAGCCATTTGGTAATCTTGTCTGTGAAAGAGTTGTTGCAGCCCACTCCCCAGTTTGCTCTACTTAGTGATGCATGAAATTATCTCAGTAGGCTTTTAGTGCATGCGAATGTTATGCAAGGCCCTTTGAGATCTCTGAAGAAAAGCTCAACAGAAAAGCACTGTGTAATTGTTTATTTCTAACATGTCAGCAAGTTGGATGCAGTATGAAGGTCCCTGGAGAAAGCATCATTTTAAAACTGTCTCTTCTGATAACATCCTTTAGGAGCTATGACCCAGAAGAGGTATCCTGCTTGTTTTCACTGCCCCAAATCTCTGCCAAAGCAGCACAGGGAAGAACTAAAGTCCTAAAGACCATACACCTTCCCTAGTGAGCAGAAGGGCTGATCCAAATGGATGCAAACCAGCACTGAAGGTCTGCTAATGACGTTCAGTTCTCAGTGAATTGAACAGGGAATCTTCCCATGGGACTGAATCATTAGTAAAATAGAGAAATGAATAGAAGAAATGGAGTGTTATTCACCCATGTACCCAAACTGTCCCAACAAATGTTGCTTCCTGAGAATAAGTAGAAAAATGGGGTGGAAAATCCTGCTTCTGCCAAGAGGGCAAATGACTAATACCTAAATATGAATCCAGCTTCACTGCCATTCCATTGGAGAAGAGAAAAATTTGCTAAGTGAAAGGCATATTAGGGGTAATAGGATTAAAAGGAGTCAAAAGTCTGTATAGGAATTACAAAGAGCAGGAAATAAAGTATGAGAAAATTAAAAGTGAAAAGGAACACCTTTGACTACATCTCTGTTTAAATTGTGAACTACATTTTAAAAGTCTCTACCAAAGTATAATGCCATTTTGGATAGCTGTTTTCATGTCTAGATGCTCTTTGCTGAAATTGTGTACCACTTAAGAATTTGCCAGCTGCACAGCAAATACCACACACTGAGGGCAGGAACACACACAGACAAATAATAATTCTTTCCGCTGGCTAGTCTAATTTTATTCTATGCAGTTCACTAATGAATAATTTACATGCTAATGTAAATTAGATCAATTACTGTTTTCATTTGTGTGAAATCATTATTATTATTAAAACAGTTCATCCTTACAGATTGGAAGTGCACCTGTTCTCTGCTCTGACATTAGGGGACACTATACATTATTAATGCCAGCTATAAATGCTTTTTGCCTAATACCTAGCTCTACCTTTTTTCCCCCCTCTTGAATCCATCTCTCAACAAATTTGCATGCAAATTAAAGTCCTTTCAGTAGAGCAAGATTTTGTTTTATCTTCCAGCTTACCTATGTACTAATGTATGATTTCAGAGATCAGTCCATAGAAAAGCTCTGTGTAATACATTATATGAACTTATTGAGGCTATATAATGTAGAAATAGAGGTGTTTATTGTTCACAGTTTTTCTATTCAGTGGATGACAGAAAAGTTTTATAACTTGGTGTAGAATGGGCTTATATTTTCTTCACCTTTGTTTAAAAACTATCATGTATTATATCAGGAGTAGATACAGTAATGAAGAGAATCATCATCTTTGTTTATTTCCAAAGAAGGACAATTTGTTACTTCTGTCATTATTTTGCCAGGTATAATTTTTTCCTGAACTTGAACAAAGAATTATTATATAACAGATTTGGGTTCATCTAAGAGCATTGTAATATGGCTGCAAGTAAGAAGGTAAGAAAAAGTGCATCCACAGAATCATCATTATAAAAACTGCACAGTAAGAGCCTTTTCCATAGTCGCTCTGCATCAGAAAGGACACACACTTGGACTGATGGTGCATTAAGATAAGAAGTCCCAGGGAGGAAGAACTGCATGTCTCTTGTCAGAGAGACATGTACTAAAAAACTCTGGCCTGAGATGACTGGTTCCTTGCCCAATGACATGAACAGGTTAGGTGAGCAAAATTCACCTTGGAAAAATGGCAATAGATTGCTGATTAAGATGTGTGAGACCTGCAGCCTGGAAAACTTGACCAGAAAAATACAACACAAAATGAGAACCAATCAGCTTAAACAGATCCCTGACAAACAGCAAAGAAGCTAGAACATTGTACTTAATGTGAATATCACGATCCTAGAGCACAGAAAGGGTTTGCAACAGTACATCTAGGGGTTAGAAATGCTACCATCTGTGATATTTGGAGAGGTAATGCAGAACCTGACCTGGCTGTAACAGATTGCTGACCTTTGGAGATCACCAAAACCAAAAGGATAAGAATAAAGGTAGCAGCAGCAAAGATGAAGCTAAGCTTCTGACATTCCTACTCAGAAATTTCTGCTAGAAATATTTCAGATTTCACACAAGAACTGGCTTTGTTTTCATGTGCTTAATCTCGCCTGAAGTCACAGAGAAGTATTCATTTGATCTTAGTGAACTCTGAAGCAGGTCAAAGAAGTGCTTTGCATGTTGCCCTCCTCTATCACACTTAATATAAGCATCACGATGACTATGTCTATATTTTATAGACATCAAAGCGAAGGATTTTTTTTTTAATTAAATCTAACACCTGCACCTCTCAAGAAAAAGTTTTAATGCTATTTCCTGGACTGCTTTGAAACATCCTCTCAGTTTTCCTATAGCAAGAAAAGCCACTTAAGAGTAAACAGTTAATTTCACTTCCTTTTATTACAGAGATATCATTCAAGCAAGCCCCATTTGTGCAGATAGCAGACATCCAAACTTAAGGGCACCCAGTTGTCATTTCTTATTCAGTGCCACATAGCTTGTATCATTGGCTGGGTGCTACTGGCTTTTTATAACAGCCTTTCACTTTTGGCACAGATAGAGATACAGCTCTAGTCATGATGCGCTCTTGCTAAACAACCACTTGTCAGAAAGCTTCAGTTAAGGCTGAGGAAAACCATGGACAGTTGTGCTTCTCTCAGTGCTCTTAGAAGTGGGAGGACAAAGCATTTTCTGCATTGCTAGTCTAGCTACTTCCAGCCAGAAATGTACCAGTTCAGACTCATTCAGTCATCAAAACTCTTTGGTAGTTCTACATGTATGTGAGCAATGGCTGGCTCAAAAGGAAATTGAAGACAAAGATTTTTCCATACTGTCAAATTAAGAGCTGAATACTGAGTTCCAGAAATTTCAAGTGAAGATATGAATACAAATGATAACTGAAATATCAATAAAAATGTATTTAATACATCCATTTAAGCAAAATGTGTTGTTTGTTGTGCATGTCACAACGACACGTTCAAATGGCATTACAATGTGTTTATTCAAATGTGCCTTTGGGGGCCTGCACAGATTCATTTGTGAAGGCCAGCTAGCATCTGAATGTGGAAAACATTCCTCAAAGTGTGAAGACAGTGTCTGCTGCCCTGCTGGGTATTTGACTTCATGTCTTTTAAAATGTAAATAATAAACTCTGAAATATCTACAGCTAATGGAATGTCTGGAAAGAAAATATTTGTTTTCACTGAGAGAAATGTGCAAATGATAAATAGAGCAGTGAATGGCATACACCAAGAAACATACACCAAGAAACAAGTAGCTTCATAGCTTAAGGCACAGCTGTTGACTGGCAAGGCAGGAGCAGGAACAAGGACAGAGAAAACAAAAAACCTGAGCCAGCCACTTCTTTCTAGAGGCACAAAGGCAGGGATCAAACTGCCACTGTTTCACTGCAGTCGGACATCATACGTGCAGAGTAATACCTCAAAGTAATATCTAAGATATTCAAAGGGAGAACTTCCAAATCCTAACTCAAATGATTTAACCTAATTTGAATTGCATTACTTTTCCTCCCTCTCTGAATATTAATTGGGATTTTTGACAGATAGGTTTACTATCAGTGAGATGAAAGATATGCCTGTCAGCTAATGTTTACAAGTCAGTCTTCAAGCTGAGAGATGAAATTAAAACCATTACCATAGCACCAGTTTCAAGCCAAACTTAATATCATACCCAATACTTTGCAATTAAGATGAATTAGAAGAAAATAAGCAAAGAATCCTTCACCTTGGCTAGAGTAGGAGTTTTTGAACTTCAGCACATTGAGTCACACAATACCACAGATTTTGGGAGCAAGGAGTGGAAAGCAAGTTCACCAAAATATTTATGGGTTCTAAGTTCACACTTTCAGAGCCAGGTTCTTACTCCAGGTCTACCAGGATGCTCTGCTCAGATCTGTCAGAGATACAGCAGAGTGTGACTTATCTCCTGTATGTGGTGGCTTGTTCCAGGCATCCGTTGGCACTGGGAATTGTTCTCTCTGCTATTTTTTGCCCAAATTTTCACCCAGCTGTATTCTGGCAGAATTAGCCATTTTGATTACCCCTTCTTAAAACAAGCCACTGTTCCCCAGTCAGAGATGACAGCAGCAGCAGCCATGGCATCCCTCAGTTTCCTCACCCACTGTCACTTTGATGCACAGGAAAGGTTGAGTGGGAACTACAGGGTCATAGATGGAACCTATGCCTACCCCACCACTGGGCCAGGGAAGATTTTCTTGCTGTCTCAGCAGATTTCCCCAGTGCCCAGCTAACATCTTGTGCCTGTGTGGGTCATGGCCACGGCATCTCAGTTCACATTAACAGCAAGAAACAGTCTAGTAAGTTGTTTTGAGAATGTGCTTGGGCCCGGTGAGTAATTGGATGAGACAGGAGAAGCCTGAGGCACTTTTTGAGGCCCATCTGAGGTACTAAGACAAAAATAAAACAGGGCGATTTGCAATACTGATTTATCTTGCAAATAGTGCGCATCAGCTTCAAATATTTCTCAGCCGTGACTCACTTCATGGTGACAGGTAGAAAGGTCAATGTTTTCTTCTTCTTGAACAGAGTAAACTGGCGCTGCTAACAGAAAATCAGTTTTCCCATTACTGGCTTAGCAAATAATAATCAGTTTTAGCCCATCTTTAGCTTGAAAAACCTGAGGCTGTTGGGAATAACAAATTGGATTTTCAAATGCTCTAGAAAATTTAACTATTTAGTATGTACTGAAAAGCATCCAGAATTAAATGGGAAAGGCAAGTAGGTGAAGGGCAGTGGAGAACACTGTCTGGAGCAAGTGGGAGGAGGAAGAGACATCTGGTGTAAATTTTTCACTAAAAAAATATTTTCTTTTTCATTACTGATTGTAATTACGATCCAATCCAATAAACTCCAGCTACTTTTTCTCCCCTATAGTACAGTCTTGCTAACGTTTTAATAGACTATGTTACCATATAAGTTAATATTTTAATTTTTTGTTCTCCACAAGACTTCTAAACCCCATCCTTTAGTGTTGCAGCACTAAATATGGAAAGAAAAAAAATCCTTCAAAACAGTTTGGGAGTATGAGAACAGAGAAGGAATAGCAACAATTTTTAATTTTTTTTTTAACACCAATCTTGGCAATTTTATGACAAAGCATCAGGGTGGGAAGTGGGAAATGTGAGTGTGAGTTAGCAAATGATCTTCTAGGGGACGTCCGGGCAGAGTTTGTCCTTTGGGAAAAACTATAAAATAGTTACCCCCTTTCTTGGGTTCACAGGTGTAAGAGCTTGTTCAGAGGCAGACTGCAATTTAGAAAGGATTAGCTACTAGTATCCAAGATGATATTTTAGCGAGAGGAATTCAGTGCACAGTTTTTAAGTATCTTTATGCCCCTTTTCCTGTTGTTTCAGACATGCATCAAATACGGACAACTGCTAAATCCACACCTGTTCAATGGGATTATTTCACTTTTTTCTCCTATGGCCTCTTGATTTATTCCACCAAAAAGCGTGACACGCAGACGCACCCACGCCACACCCCACTCTGGTATGGAATATTATCTCTCTTACAAACTGTTTGTATTTTATACAGAATATTAGGAATCTTACACATACATTTGTGCCTATTAACCTTTTTAAAAGCACTCCGAATGGAGTGGAATTTCAGAAAACAGGCCAGAAGATGCCATGGGCCAATACTGTAACAGCTGTTCATTTTGTTCTAAACCCCATTGTTTTGAAATATTTCAGTTTGGATATTTTCTGGGGGCCGACAGGCAGAAGGTAGAATCCAAGTTGCTTCTGCCAGTACAATGCCTGTCTCATGCATTTTCAGCAGCCAGCATAGGAATGAGTTCATTTTGAATTGAAATTAGCTTATTATAAGTTTTTTTATTACTGGCTTCTGATCAAGTGAGGAGGTGCTTTCTAATATTCAGAACATGCTGTACAATTTATTTCTTCCTTCACAAAAAAATTCTAGAAAAATATTATGATCAGAGGATTCGACTCTATAAATTATACCCTATTTTTTATTCATTTAGGCTAGTAACAGAAGTTTGCAAAAACAAATTTTGGTTAAATTATTCCTTAAGACTTTTATTCACCAATATTGTGTTCACTTTAATATTTCAGTAGTAATTAATACAGAGGTACTTTATGAACCTGTTTGCTCTCCTTAGCTTTGCTCTCTCTATGCTAGCATTGTCATAAAAAAACCCAAACCAACACATTTCTGAGCATTTAAAAGAACTCCAGCATAAAATTTTGCTTTGCACAGCAATATAGCCTAGATGATCTTCTGACTGAAGAAATAAAAATTATAGTTTTGAGGGGAAATTCAGTGACAGAATAGCAAAACCAGCAACAAAACTGCTGGGCACAGGAGGGAAAGGATGGTGAATAGATCAGGAAGGCTCCCGTAGTCACCGGCAGCTCCGTAGTCTGCCTCTGAATGATTTATAAGCTCTCTTGTAGCTTTCACAGAATTCTGCATTTCAAAAACATGCCAGAACAGCTGTTTGTAGATGTACCCAGGCTTTGCATGCTATAAATAATGAAACAGTTATTTAGATAGTACCACACCCAAGTGGTTTCTTCAAACTGAAGCTGTTGTACAAAGGGCAGAAGTCACAACAGTTTCGTTTCACCTCTGGCTGGAGACAACTGATGTAAAAGTGGGAAGAAATACCATTTTTTCCAAGTCTCATTCTAGCAGTCTTCAAAGCCCTGTTTTCCCTCGGACTGTCACAAAAGCACACAGAGAAACATACTGCACAAGTATCTGTAGTTTCGAGGAGGCAGTGCTGGCTTAGCTCCATATGTGTCTGTTGCACTGATGCTATTTAATTGCATTACTTTTTCCAATGTCCTTAAGGTCACCAGATATCCATATAATTTAATCCAAGGAAACTTGCTGAAGGTCTGGGGCACTGAGAAGCATCAGGACAGGTTCCTGGCCAGCATCATTTTAGGACCACTAGTTCTGTGTGGCTTGGAACACCACAAAGAATAAAGAAGAGCAGGAGAGGTCCTTCAGTTGCTTGGACCAAGAAGAGGGAACATGATCCAAGCAGATTTCCCACAAACCTGACAAAATCATGGACTAAATACAACTGTGCAACAGCCAACTTCCAGAGAAGGTGAAAGTTCCTGCTGTTCCCAGACTGAACATAAGTGTGAACAGTAGGAAGTCTGCTCAAGTCTAATTTATACACTGCTGCTCAGCCTGAAAACAAAAAAAAAAGGAGCTTAATTTTTAAAGGAGATGGTTTTTGATCCGCTCTTGGTCTTCACTTAATACAAGGTCCTTCAGATGCAATTCATGTCAATTCATGCTGTGACAGCTTTAGAACAACTGAGACTGTAAATAATGGGGTGTTTTGTTCATTTTGGAGACGCTTACAAAAGGGCACTGTCTCGCTGCTTAGGTTATTGGCAGCCCATAGAATGAATTGAACTTTCATTTTTTAATGAAGGATCAATCCTGCCAAAAGAGTAAATAAGAGAACTGTAGAGATGGTTATTTCAAAGACTGGCTCCTCACTTATGTCAAAGAAAAAGTCATATTTCTAAGCAATTTCACAATTTTCTTAAAACTGAAGATGGAGAGGGAAGAGCTCATAATTTTCTAGGTAGTGAGAATTTAACAAGGCTGTTTACTTCTCACCTTCTGACACTGCCTTTTCTTACTGCTTTGTATTCAAAGATGTTGCTTCTCTAGCTTTCTGTCCACATTAATGTAGAAAAGAGCTAACTAATGTCCTGCCTTTCCCATGTGCACCCCGTGCCCCCCAGGAAGCCAAGACCTGAACTGGAGATGTAGATGTGCTCAAACCAAAAATATCTTTCCATTACTTCTCCAGGTCCAGAAGTTCCCTGATGCTTTATAAACCTTGACACAGCTTATGCCAGAACTGGGATCCTCCAGAGCTGTTTTGTTGCATCCAAGTCAAGGTTAAAAAAAAAAAAAAGGCAAAAATTGCTTGTGGCTGGATCATCACAGCGATGAGATAATGAGCTAATTTTTTTCAAGGGACAACTAAAAGATTATATAATTAGATAAAAACAAATGATAATTATATGGAATAATTTTAATGAAAGCCATCCGAAACATTCATTTCAGAAGCAAATAGTCTACATTAAGCTATCAGAAATGCAAATGGCTAAAAGCACAATAGGACATTTGGGAAAAAGCATAATATCTGAGTATCACGTACCTTCTTGGGAAATGCAACCAACTTTTTAAAAGAGGAAAATAGATCCCTTCACAGAATCTACGCTGAAGTTAAGGAAGGTCTAGGAAAAATACTGTACTACATCACTCCATTTTCCTAGTCTGTATTTGACAGAAAGGTCTTGTCTTTCCATATTTATTTCATAATAATGGAAAAGCTTTTTTTTATTTATTTCATAATTATGAAAAGCTCACATGTGCACGTTGCACTGGAGAAGTGCACAAATTCTCCACAGCCTAAAGCAAAAGTAAACTTTTACCTTAATCTTCAGCTATATAACAGTGCCTTATTTCCTTCCATCTCTCCATTAATTATATTTTTCATTGATATGCAAGGTTTCTAAAGGCAAAAGCTGATACGCAGCCTATGTCATGATAGAGATGTGATTTGAATGTATTTTATCACATTCAGTGCAGAAAAGTGATAGAAGTCTCTCTCCTAATATTGGGACTGTTATAACCAATCCAAAACCATTTTCTCAGTTAAATGAGACACCATCTTTTTCCTTCCTGTTGTTTTCCAGTCCAAATGAGAACTGTGTACAGCAGCAGTGAAGAGAGGAATTTGATAAACTGATGATAAATGACCAACCTTCTACTGACTTTATAAGGGATATTATCTTGTGCAATATTGCAGACAGGTCTGATTATTGTCAGAAAACTGGACCATGACAAAAACCACACCACCTTACAAAATAAATCTGTTTCTTCTGTATCTTCGATTCATATCTCTGGGCTTCACTAAAGAAATACATTTTTTCCCTTAGCACTTGCAGAGCTGTGATTTCTTAAGAATGATCAATGTCTGACAAGAACCACAAACTATTCTGGGGCTCAGACAACCTGGCCTTCCAAAATTAAAAAGTTTCCTCTTTCATACAAGTACCACAAACATTTATAAAGAGCCTGAAAGAAGAATTTAGCTGATAATGTAACTGCATGAACAAAGATGTGGAGAAGAGATTAGAGCTTTTTTTTCCACAACAGCTTTGACTTTCAATCTCAGCTGTGTTTACCACTATGGCAGAAAGCACTCTGGCTTGTAAACTGACCAAACGACCTAGAAGTGAGAGAAATTAATGTAGCATTTTCTTAATCCGATCTTTTTTCTAACCATACAGAATTTTACAGCCTATCATGTATAGCAGGTTGAAGAAGTGGGAATAGATTAATAAAATATTACAGCTTTTATTTAATCTGTGCTAAACCCAGGCAAATGCTTTCAAACCTGTTTCTCCAAATGTACAATGGGATCAAAATCCAGCACTTTTCAGAACTGTCCCCAGCATCTGCAGACAACACCAAAGGAAAGAATACTGAAATTAAAAATCATCTAGCTGGAGATAGATGCACAGCCTTCTCTCCCACTGTTCCTCACTATACTCAGTTCACAAATTCATCTTCTCTCCTCCCTTCTTTATTAGGATATATTAGTTCTTATGCTACCTGATACTGACTGGCAACTGCTGCCATGTGATCTGCCCTTTGATAATAGGGCTGAAGTATTTTACTTTGCCTTGTCAAGCACAGGTAGTAAGACCCATACTGAATTTCAGGCATTAGTGACAAAAATGAATAGGATTTCTGGGACTGCAAATATTTTTTTCAAATTAACAGTGCAGCTCAGGCTGGATATTGCATCTTTTCACAGAAACACAGCGGGTCACCTCTAGATGGTCCCACTGGATAATTTCAACTCATTTGTTCCAGGACTTTGGCCAAGCCACTGTTGAAACAGAAGTTTATTTCACCACAAAGTTGAGAAGTCTCTGAAGGGATTCACCAGCACTTAGGCTGCAATAAGCCTGAATCTCTCTCATTAGGCACCAAGAAACCTTTTGTCTCGAGGGTGTTATGGCAATGGTGGTATGCAGCCATAAGCAAGCACATTTGCAGGTCGTTGTCCTCCTGCACTGTGTGCTCCTGATCCACATCTGGGTGAAAAACAATCTCACCATGCATTACTTCCTGGCATCCTAGTCATTATTTACCATGAGCATCATTACCTGCTCCTTGGAAACTTATTTACAATTCTCCTCACTTTCACACCGGGGCTCCAAATGATGTATATTCAAACTGATACCATTAATACACACAGATATGGAAAAGAATTTGCAAAACAAATACCAAAGAAAACAGCTTCTAAAACTGGTCAAGACATTCTGCAGTGACATTCAGGAGGAAAAAGCCTGTGCTTCACTGGAATAATAATCAAACAGTTTATATAATAACAATAATAATTATTATTATCTGAACACTCCAAATCACAGGAATATAAACAGAAAAGAAAAAAAAAAACTGAATACGAATAAGAACAAAAATCTATGACTGATCTTCTGTAATGCTTTGAAGGCAAAATGAAGCAGCTTATTTTTTCAGTTAAGTTATTTTGAAATATTATCTATTATTACATCTGTTAAGAAAATCAGCCATATATTCCATGGAGTACTGTATATTTTGACATTTATTTTTGTTCTGTTTCAGACCAAAGTGAACATTTGGATGTTCTTCACAGACTGAAAATACCATATTTTTTTCATGTATTAAAATATTAAATGTCAAAATTAATTATGATGTATCTTATGTAATATGTAGTGATTAATATTAATTATTGTATTTAAAATCTGGAACTAAATAAAGTAAGGAATTAAAGATTATCAGAACAAAATAAGAAAGCTTAAATGACATGTTTTCATAAACTGCTATCAAAAACATTGCCAAAATTGACACATCCAGTGAAATATTCTTCTGACAATACTAATTTTCTTTTGGAAAATTTATGATGGGAAAAAAAAAAAGTCACAGAGATTCAGTTATGGTTTGAGTATTGCTCAATTCATGGGATAAAAATCCCTTGAACTATTTACCAGTGAGGTTAGAGGCCAAAATATTCAAATAGGAGAAAAAATGCCCTGGAGAGGACTGATGAGCTGACACTTGAGGGCTCCATACATGACCACCTTCCATCTGGGTATTCCTCACCCTTATGCAAACTGCTTCACACCTATTTACAGCATGGGAACCGAAGGTCAAAGACAGATGAGCTATGTAAGGGGTAAACGCGCACGCAGCCCAGCTCTGTGTGCAAAACTGCCAAAACTGTGGGGGGAATAAAGCCGTGCTCATAATAACAGGAAGAAAATGAGTCAGAGAAAGAATGACTACATGTGGTTTTACCCAGCAGGAACTTTCCTCCTAATGAAGTCTGTCTGTGCAATTTCACACAGAACTCACTCTAAACTGCACTTCTCACCACTGGTAGGTTAGTGAAAATTACTGCCGGGTCCATGTTCTTCTGCCTTCTGGCAATTAGGCTTACTCAATTTAAAGACCATTTTTCTTTCTAGTTCTCAGGAAGAAGGGAAAGAAGCTCTGCCAACTTATCCACAGAGCTTCAAAACTGCATTTGAGAATAGTGAAGCAGAGAAAGTCCCAATTTAATCTACTGCAATACTCATTTTGAACCAATCTTACCCTTTCCAATTTCCTCCTCCTTTTATAACAGGCGCCCAACTATGAAAGCCCTAAATTGAGAATAATGAATCAAATAACCTTTGTTGTGTAATTCAGCTGAAATCTTCTCTCGGCACAGCTCCCCGTGTTGCTATTAAAACTTGGGTGTGTCACTGCCCTACTCCACAAGTAATGAGTTTTGTCATCCAAGTGGCAGGATACAGAGAGATGCAATTAATGACACAGAGGAAACCATGGCATAATTGACTTTTCTTCTAAAGGAGTTTGTCTCTCTCAACAGAACTCTTGACAGCTAAATAATCCAAATTTTGTTATCTTCTCAAACATCCTTAATCTATTAAATATAAAAAATAATCTGGGGCAGGGCTGCCATGCCATTTGAGGAAATTGCTCTATTCACTTGAAACATAGGTTGGAGTTTATGTACCTTACTGAGATTAATGGGCTTGAAAATATTTTTATTTATACTGGGCTAGCTTATTATCAAGGGATGCACTTGCACATGTTCCATAGGGAAAAAGTGTTATTTAGGTTAAGCTAAAGTACTCTTCCTGGTAGGACATTATTAAACTGAAGGCAACCAGAAAAGAGAATTAAAAGATTTCATTCCTATGCTTTGATACACTATTTGTTTAAAAAGGTGGCAATTCACAAAGTAAATGATTTGTAGTGCAGGTAGTATCCAAACAGGAATGTTTCTCAGTTTTCCATATGGTTTATTGGAAAAAAAAAAAAAAAAAAAAAGAAAAAAAAGAGCAGCAAGAACCATGCAGTTTCTGCATTTGCCATTTCTTTGCTGAAAGAGAATAAAAATTTGGCATCAACTCTGTCTCTGCTCTAAAGAAAACAACGCTATTAATACAGCAGGAATTTCTAAATCTATTGGATACAGACCCAAGGCAGTAGCAGGAAGTAGAACAGTGATATTAAAGCAATTATGAAGAAAGATCAGTGCAATTAAAAGATCTGTGTGTATTATTTAATCAAACATACAAGGTCTGTAAGTAAGCATATAGCTTCTGAATCACAGTCAGCTATGAACAATATCTGAAGTGTAAATAGTTTAGATCTCAGACTGAGAAAGTGCATAATCACATTTCAATTCCGTTGAGGCAACGGTTCAACAAGTACAGATTTCTCTTGAGTAGTGGCATTTTATTGAATAAAGTGATATGAAGGAGCCTGTTTTCTTGCTTCCTATATATTTCTCTACATCAGCAAAATAAAAAGTAGTCAAAAGGAGCTACGCCATGCTCATGAATGTTCAAGTATCAAACCAGATGCAAACAAGAATGAACAAAAAGTCCAAGCTGCAATGTAATTGTGATGTAATATTCTGAGGATACCTGAGTTACAGTAATGATGAGACATTATTTCAGTTTCCTATTTATGACAAATGGTGAAGGAAACAAAGCCTATTTGGAAATGCATATGTAAATTACCTGGTTTTGGGGATTTTTTTACACCATCTTCAAACTACCTGTATAATTAATTACTTGTAATAATGTTTAGGCCATGTCCTCTTCTAACCCTCAAGGAACCTCTGCAGCCCTTCAGAGCATCACAATCCAGGCCGTGCTATTCATTCCTACGAGTGGATTATCATCACTGCCAAAGGTTCAGGGTAAAGTAGGCTGCTTTGTTCCTGAGCCAAAAAATTTTAATTGTTTCTGCTTCAGCAAAAATTTAATAGATACATCCATTTCCCTTCCAGTCCATTATTCGATTAATAAGGGGATGAAGAAGGCCAGGTATCTTCTATTAGTAAGCTGTTTCACAACTGGTTGTTAAATGAACAAGTGTCATGAAGGGAGTCTATTGCAATGGGGATTAGAACCAACAGGCTGCATGTCACTACTTCTGGAAAGCCTGAAACTGCAGACTATTTATTACTATGGTTGTGATGCTTCACAAGAAATACCATTAGTGCTCCAGAAAGGTTGTTTGCAGTTTAAGGCTTGTTCTATTTCATCACAAGTAGTACGATTCCCAATTATACATTGATTTTTGCTGATATACAGGTGTATAGTGCTTAGCTCTGTTCGCTCGGGAGCACATTTACTAAGGCCATGGCTGCCAACACAACAGAGTAGAGCACAGGATAACAAAAACTGAGCCATCCTAACAGGCATCAGCAATACCCTCCTCTTGTCAGCCATCAAATCATGAGGAACAGGACACAAAGCAGAAAGCAGCATAGTTCTTGGGTTTGCTGCCGTCAGTAGTAACATGCGAAAGACTTTGGTACCTGGTGCAAGGCTTTGTGTGCAAAGGGAAAATAGCAGTCAGGATTGAGGTGTGGTGACACAGGAAAATATCAGAAGACAGTACTGGGGAATATACAGACAGCTGTGGGATTTTACATGAATTAATTGTGAGTCATTATTTAGACCAGGATGAAAAGCATCAAATGGCTGGTTTAAGTTTACCTGAATTACTCTGAGCTGGCTTCACATAGTTAAGGCTCCTGCTTCATTTTTCAGTCATGATTAATTCATTACTGCTCCTAATACTGCATACACCCTGCACCAGCCCTACTCGTTATATACTTTCTGCTTGGATCTGTGGGTCTTCAGAATGCGATATCCAAAGGAATTTTTATGCCTTCTACCACAGTAGCACTGGGCTACTACAGCTTTTCAGTGAGAAGAGAGCTTGTTACGAGGGTTCATCCATCACACGCACGTGCTGATCACATCCTGCCTACTCTCCACCTGGGCTGCCACTGAGCAAAATGAGACCGAGGGCTGCAGTCAGACTTGGTTGTTAGCCAAAGCAGCACTCAGACCTTGGGAACAAGTTACTTCAAGTCAGGAACTACTGCTTCTAATAACATAGGTTTCAGAAAGACAATTCTCACCTTGGGTGACTTAATAGTCACTAGTAATATATTCGAGACATGGTAGACTTTTCAAGAATCCACAGAAGACCATTCTCAGGAATCTGATCCATATTTTTGCCAAACAAAGGTTAAATGGAAGCCAGACTGGAGAGAGTTGTACATATTACCCTTGAATAATTGCAAAACTGGAAATAAGAACAGATAAAGTAGTGGACCAGCTGACATGAAGTGCACAGTATCCTAGCATCGAAAGAGAACAAAAAAAGGAAAAAAAAAAAACCAGCAACAACCTGCAAATGAAAGAAGGGAAAAATACAAAACACTCTGCTATAATCATATTAAAAAAACAAATGCCCACAGACAGCAGAACATTCATTTCTCCTGAACAATGGTGCACCAGCCATTCATATCTCCTATGCCCTCGCCACACATTCTCAGACCCTGTGCAAATAAACCTCTGGCAGCTTCTGCTGTTTTCCAGGAGCAAGACATGAAATGCACACAATCATAAGCATTGTGTGGGCTTCCTGGGGAGCATTCAGAGAACAAAACTCACAAACAGATGCAGCTGGAATTCACTGCAGGATGTTTTTATTTGCCTAATAAAAAGGAAATAAGAATCTGTTCAGAAATCATCAAATTGTATCCCTGCTTGCAGCTAAGCCTTGGATCCTATCATCAGAGCGTACCAGGTTTGGGCAGTTGTTTTGAAGAAGAATTAGAAGCAATGAAGTTGGATTCATTAGTCCAAGGTCTTGAAGTTCATGGGCTTTTTTCCCAAGGTTCAGCTGTCATGCTGTTGCATTATGCCCTGTATATCCTAGATTGCTTGAAGAGGTTCCACCAGAAAGGTCAGAACAAACACTGTGGCTGAAGTTGAAATTAAATCACTTCAGTAACTGCAGTACATGTCCAGAAGGCCTGACTGTTAACTGACTTGTTAAAACCTTACCATTTTTCCAGAGCTAGATCCAATTTAATTGGTTACTTATTATATCTTCTGAGCCTTGTGCTTTTGCTGCAAAACCCAGTTTTCAAGCATCTAAACTGAGTATTTTCATTGCTTCCTTAAAATAGTTTTTAAGAAGCGATCATTTTACAAACTGCATTATATTCACTTGAGGCTGTAAGTACTCCAGTCTGAAGAAACTAAAAGAAAAATCCATTACTTGAGGTTGGAATGCCTGCATACCTTTAAAGCCTGATGAATTTTGAAGGGTGGATAACAGTTCTTTCAATCCCCACCTCTGATTTTTCTTCTATTTATTAGCAGCTGGTTGGGAGAATTAAACCATCTGCTCTTTGAAAAATGAGTATTGCCGAAAATAAATAGTTTAGCCTTGGCAGTAAATTCATCCAGGCTGCAACTTTTCTTACCATTGCTGCTTCTACTAATAAGATTACAGCTAGAATATTACATCTGTCAAGAACCTTCATAATTGCTTTTAAAAGTGAGATATAGTTCAGATCAAAATCGTTAGCTAGCTGTTGAGTAATCTCTGTGCTTAGTTCTTCCAGTGTCTGAAAGAGTGATTTCCTTGTAACACAAGCTAAGTGAGTAAAGCAATAGGCATAGATGTTCATTAATTTAACACTATTTGAAAATAAAAACTAATGGGACAGATTACAAACAATAGCCTTTGTTTTATGCTTGTAGTTTATGGAAACAAAATTCTGTGATTTAGAGAATGCAGGTTCTGAAGTTTCTACTTAGCTGTGCAAACCAAGCAAAGGAAAACACAAAAAATTTGCTTCAGTGGCCATGGAAAAAAGCCTACATCCATACATGATAAATAGTTCTGACTGGAAAACTGGGATAATCTGTTGTCCACCTCACTGCTGATATTTCCAGTTAATACCCTTCTTGCAATATGACAGAAGGCAGTTCAGTTCAGTGTGCTCTGTTCACACTTGAAGCAAGTCACTTCCCATTAGCTTCTAGGTCTGAATAAAGGGAATACTTATGCCTTTGAAAAGAGATTTACAGAGAAGTCTAGTCAGTATTACCACTATAACACATAGCTCAAAATGCAGCTTATTACAGAACCTGCAGATGTTGCACACATACTTCCATGGGCGGATCTTACTTCCCCTATATTCTAACCTCCCAAACTTCTGGTTTATGGTATCACTGATTGTCTAGCGTAAGTCTTGACCTGGTTAGTAAACAGAGACACTGAAGACTGTATTTTAACACTGCTGCTGTTCTTATTCTTCACTTGCAAAACCTTTTAAGGATTTCAAAAGGCATTAGGAACACGGTAATCTTCACAAATTCCTTCCGAGTTAAAATCTCTAGGGACACAAAAGTCTGGGATTCTCAAGTGTGGGTGCCTGGCATTATCTTAAATGTCTCAGGATGTAATGAAGATGTCAGTGGGATCTTTGTCACTTCTGAAAAATTAGGCCAATTATTTCAGTGCCAGCTCACTGCACAGCTTCGGAAATCTGCCCTGGAAAATGTCAGCCCAATACTGGTCTCTGAGTCACTGATAAACAAGTTAAAAGGCTTGGGAGCAGCACAGACATTTCAAGGGACTGCAGACAAAAGCAGAGACAGACCTTTTTTCATATCCTGTGAGGTGATAAAGCTGCATCCTCTCTTGCTTTTCAGAGAATGGTAGGGATTGGAAGGGACCTCTGGAGACCATTGAGTCCAAA
Organism: Chloroceryle aenea; assembly: GCA_013399075.1. Lineage (NCBI taxonomy): Eukaryota > Metazoa > Chordata > Aves > Coraciiformes > Cerylidae > Chloroceryle > Chloroceryle aenea. The sequence continues at coordinate 1,285,052 of VWZY01014441.1, read as the reverse complement.
CCCCCTGCCAGTGCAGGAACACCCAGGGCAGGCCACACAAGAACAGATCCAGGTGGGTCTTGAAAATGTCTAGAGAAGGAGATCCCACAATCTCTCTGGGCAGCCTGTTCCAGGCTCTGTCACCCTCACAGGTAAAAAAGGTTTTCCTCATGTTGAGGTAGAAATTCTTGTGTTTCAGCTTGCTACCGTTACCTCTTGTCCTATCACAAGGAACAACTGAAAAGAGACTGGCCCCTTCTACTTGACACCCACCCTTCAGATATTTGTAAATATTAATAAGATCCCCTCTCAGTCTTCTCTTTTTCAAGCTAAACAGCCCTAGGGCTCTCAGCCTTTCCTCTACACTTATCACTGCTGAACTTCACTAGGTTTGCCTTTGCCCAGCTCTCCAGTCTGTCCAGATCTCAGTGGCTGGCAGCCCAGCCTTCCAATGTATTGGCCACTCCTCCCAGTTTAGTATCAGCAGCAAACTTACTGAGGGTCCACTATTTGTTCATCCAGGTCATTGATGAAGATGTTGAATAAGACCAGACCCAGTACTGGCCCCTGGGGGAACACCACTGGTTACAGGTCACCAACTGGACTCTGCACCACTGATCACAACTCTGGTTGAGAACTGGCTGACCAGCAGAGCTCAATCTCACTGTCCACTCTTCTAACCCACACTTCCTGAGCTTACCCACGAGGATGTCGTGGGAGACAGTGTCAAAAGCCTTGCTGAAGTCAAGGTGGACAACACCCACTGCTCTCCCTGCATCTCCCCATTCAGTCACACCATCATAGAAGGCTAATAGATTAGTCAGACATGACTTCACTTCAGTGAATCCGTGCTGCCTACTCTTGATAACCTGAACACCAGGACTTTTGGAAACTATAATTGTATACAATATATAAAATATTTTTTTCTTGTTACACTTCTCATCTCCAAGGAGTACAAGCTGACAGCACTGTTAGTTTTGGGGCAAAACAGCAGAGGATAGGAGCAAGTATTTTATGCAGTGGTCACCATTTTTGGCTCAGGGGATGAATAAATATACCGCATTTCTTTCAGGCAGTGAACAAAGATGAATTACTTGAGAATAAGGCAAAGTGAAAATCAATCTGCGGAATTAAAAAATATGTTAATATTTTAATTGACACATTGCATGTCAGCAGGAGTAAAATGAAATAATCTATCTTTTTGAACACACGATCATTTGTGTTGCTAGAAAACTGTTCCTGTTTTTTTTTTTTGGACGAGAAGAATGTCCCTCTATCCTTCTCTATATATGGAATATGCCATACCCCTAATGATATAACTATATATAACTACACCAGAGAGAATAGAATTTATATTCATGAGATACAGATGGCTTCATAATTCACAAGCAATGGAGGCCAGGGTGAGTAATTAGGGCCTCCCCTATGGAGCAGAAAGCAACTCCAAATTTCAGTACGGTTAGTAGCTAATTTACCTAAGGAAACATAGGTGCTTTCACTGGCTCTGCTTCAACCTGCTCTGTGACATTAGGCACCTCCTACCTCTACCTTTTTGACAACCTCTTTATTATATCATTAGACTGGCAGGATTTTGTTTAGAGGAAAACTATCTCTAGGTTTACCAGTGAACAGGTCTTTTTCCTGTGTAGAATATAATTGCAAAAGGTCCCCCACTAAGATTGGGGGAATTCAAAAAGACAGTTGATTTTTCATAAAAAAAATAAGTTATCATCCAATTTTTATTCTAAACTAGTGAAATTCAAGCTGTCCATTCTTGCAACAAATATAATCCACATGTTCAACACTAGACATCACCAAGACTGCAGAATGGTCTTAGTCTCTAGGATTTCAGACCTGCTAAACTAGCTCAAAACACATTAAATCTTTTGCTAACAGGAAGCAAAGTCACACCTTGCTGAGATGTGTGGGAGTCATCCTCTCCCCATCCCTCCAAGTCCATTTGCTGCTGTTAGAAGAATGTAACAGTTTTAGTCAAGGCTTCAAGGTATCAATGAAGACACCTCGGTAGCTATGAGGATATATCCCAATGCTCATTAAAACCCACAGAAATAACCCAGGAGAAGAATGAAGAAGTGGACTGCATGCTACACAAACAAACAAATGAAATATCACAAACCAGCTACTACCTGCCATATATAAAGCTCAAACGTAAATCAGTGCCAAGTAGTTAGCTAAAAACAGGCTGAAAGTTTAGAATGTGAACGGGCTTTTTTCAAATCAATAAAAATTCCCCTATGTCTTATGAGATAAGGTACTTCATAAGAGCAGATCAAAACATCTGGAACAACCTTCCTTCACATGCAAGAAGTGCTTTTTACTCTCTTCTTGTTTTTTAACTTGCTCACAAACTCCAAGCTAAGTACACTCTGCAACTACAAAAAAAAGGGACTTTTAGCAATTCTTAAAGACTTTATAAAAAGTGAGCTTATAAGCAATTGTTCAGTAACAAAACATCCTAAGAGCTTTTTGTGTTTGTGCTAAAAAGTGAAAAAAATAAATATATTTCCTTACTGATAGAAGTCAGAATGTATTATAAGAATGGAGCAAATGCTATCTTTTTTTCTTTTTGCCACTCACAATCTATGCTACAGCTTTATAACAACTTGTGGTTGTTTCGTTATACACAGAAAGAAGATAGTATAGCATTTCCATTTATATAAAGCTTTAGAAAAAAACCTGCAGAGACACAGTTAAACTGCTACATAGAAGAACCCAGTCATAGACTATCCCATTAGGCAAAAATCATCTGAGACTTACAGCATACCTTTGAAACACACATCTTCAGAAAATAAACCTCTGCAGATGAGTAAAAACCATAGTGAAGGTGGGGTTTTTTTCCCCAGCCTTCTTTCACTAAAAAAACCAAACAAACAAAAAAAAAACCCAAAAAAAAAACCACCAAAAAAACCAAACCACTACCTTTCTTTTTCAGTGCAAAGTATTTTTCTACCCTACAAATTCCCCTCTGTCTCTAAAAGAATGAGCCATACACTAATCTCACCACAATTTATAGGGACAAATAATGAAGGGGTGGGTTGATGTATAATCTCAGCTGGGATTACTTAATTTGAGACTAACTATAAATACATCCTACTTTTAAAAAAACAAAAAACAAGCAAACTTATTTTCCTTCTTTGATATTTGAAAAAAGTTAGCAGTATTAGATGGGACATCACTTAGGTGACTGTTGCAGTTGGTAAGTTGATTTAAGGTACAAATAGATTCTTGCTTTACTTCTGTAGCATTTGGCTAACAAGGAAAATAAAATTCAGCTTTTCAGCAAAAATAAGGAATTTAATTTTTAGGGGTCTTAATGCTGCTTTTTAAGTGAGCACTTTTTGCTTTTATTATGCAGTTAAGAAAAGTGATACTTGCTAACGCTTCTAAATTGATAAAGATTTTTTTTACAGCTATTTAGCTATTATATGATGCAAAATCTTTTCAGACTAGGAAACTTTGTTCTACTTTGAGCTTAGGAAAGAATATCTACTGAGCAGGGGGGAAGTTCTATTTGGAAAGGTTAGAAATATGCTATTTCAACTTCTAGCTATGCATCCATATGATTCCTGAGGTAATGATATGCTTTCAGCTATGGAAAAATCCAAACACGCTAAACTTTCTCATTGAAAGAATCTTTTCTGAAATGTAATGTGCTATATATTATATGGATTAGGTTTACTAACATAGTGTGGGTTTTTTAAGTCAATTAATGAAGATGAAAAAACTAAACAGAAAACTTCTCTTCTATTGAGCTTTCCTAAAGGGGATACAAAGCCTGCTAGGCTTCTAATAAACAAGTGAAAAAGAGTAACAACAGTGCTCAGGTAAGAATTATTCTTGAAAAATCTTTCCTGGGGGCTAGGGAATTCCCCTAAAAAGATAACAATAAAGGTTATATCACTTACAGATTGTGGCTGAAAAGTAGTAGATTGGGTAAAGCAGGCTGCAGAACAGGGAGGAGAGAGTTTAGGCTCAGGGATCTGCTTTCCTTCCCATGTGCTCTACTCTGGTTTGCAAAAAACTCTACATCTGTGGATGCAGCTGCATCTCTTTAAAATTCAGACAGTAAACAGGCTTTCTCATCTTGAAACAGAAGAGTGGGAATCAGTGTATCTAAAGAGAATATACTTTGGCTTGGTTGCTTTTAAACCAGCCTTTTCATTCACCCTTTTCCAGAGGGTTATGTTTTTCAGCCAGGATCAACTTGTACCTGCTTCCTTTATGTCTGGATTGCAGAAGAGATCTTTGAAATGCAGCAAAGGAGAGCAATACAAGCATAGAACTTGGGACTGCATAAATCCACAAGATATAGTCTACAAACATAACACCACCTGTGTTTTATGCCCAATACATACTGAACATTTACCTCAATTCATCTGCAGAATCATTTCTCACTGCTTCAAATTACTGTCATTCTCAGAAGTTAGATGTAATTTAGACAGTCACAATCTCTTTATCTTTCAGGTTGTGAACTTGAGAATTTTATCTGGTTCTGAATTTTAAATACTTCACTTAAATTGCATTATGATCTCCAACACCCAGCACAGTTGCAAACCAAGCAGATAGTAATTTTGGGTTGAAGTAAACAAGGGAAAAAGACAAACTTATAGACAGGAAGATCACATTTGCATGGACATGCCTCAAATGATAAAATCAGGAGAAGCCTTACGGTAAGAATTAGTAATAAAGATGTATCTAAATTTAAATGGTACTGTCTGGAACATCATTTCCTCTTCAGAGCCGGAGTTAACCAGAAAGAGCTTAGGAAAGTGTAATGGTCATTCTAATTTAACCTATTTTCCCAACTCTACAAATTATGGCTTCTACTAATCAGGCAACCATTTAAGGAAGGCAAAGTAGGCAAATTAATTCTTATTTATTTTTGGCTTCAAGATAATTTATTTAATGAAGAGACTAGATCTGCAATGAATCAGCAGTTAGCCTTGTTACCAGACTTTATTTCCCACTGATGGGAAGATGATGATACCCCAGAACCACTCTGCATAGTGGCTGGTGAGATACCTGCCTCTCCCCAGTTTTACTACAGTAAAGGTTGTATACTGAATGGCTTGGCTGCTGCTCTGGTTCCTGTCACAATTTCTGCCTGTCAGTTCAGTCCCTGACATTTACTTCAGGTAACCAACAGAACTATGAAACTGGAAGATTAGTTACAGGACCTGGGTCCCTGCTATTTATTTTCTTTGGTTTAAATATTTGAAGCTCTGAAAGGATAATTTTAAAATATCCCATTGCCCTTTATGGAAAGAGACCTGAGAAGATGATTAACTCTTTAGAATGTGATTGATGCCATTTGATTTCAGTGTAACTTCAGCACATGTTTAGAAATTAGCCATATTTGTGCATGCAAATACTTAGCCCTGTATTAGAAGCAAACAAGATTTGTATATGTGAGCTGTCAGTTTATTTGATCTGTGCATTCACTCAAATGCTATTTGCATGCAAGTGCAATTACACATGTAAAGTGCAGAGAAAAATGGATCAAGCAGGTTTGGAACCTCTCAAAAAAAATTCAGCCATAGTGTGTTTTAAACTAGGCTCTTCAGAACAGCTATAAATTCTACTCAAATGTATTACACTTGCCAAGCATCCTCTCCAGAATTATCCAGCAGAGGGAATGTGATCTATTGGTTTACAGACGATTTGGGCAGCTGTAACATTTGAGTTCTTCATTGTTTTGAGTCATGCTGAGCAAAGTATATGAACATCTTTTGTTCCTTGTCTGTAAACAAAAGATTGGTGAAATAAAACAAAAAAGTAACTTCTACCCTCAGTTGATGCAACAAATAATTGTTGAACACTTAGTGGTTTAAGATTCTTGTATGAAAGAATAAGGATGAAGTAGGACTAATGGTAGAAATGTAATTAGACTCCAACAGTGTTAGCTGCCTGCAGCTGGGGCTGAGTCATGACACTACATATATACCATTTTCTTGAATAAAACATTAACTGACAAAACAGAGCTGCCTTCTAGATCAGAGGCTCCCCTTGGATGTCTTTTATGTATTTTTCCCTAAAAGGGCTTTTGACATTGGGTTTATAAAACTCCAGATATGCTGCCAGATGTGATAATATTATCATTTGCCTCTTTAGGGATGAGAGCTAAAGAGATTTTCTTCTGGTCACAGGGGACATATAAAGATCCCATAATGCCTTTTTTTTTTGAAGCAGTCAACTCTCCCCCTCACCCCCCCCAATGACCATACCAAAGTCCTGCCACATCTTGTGTGTTCCTAGTCCTTGTTTGGATTATTCTATATAATACCAGAAAACTAAGGTGAACAGATCTAATATCCTACCTAAGGCTGCTCACGCTGACTATATTTAGTGTTTCAGTTATCTGTCACTCCACTTCTTTCAAAACTTTTATTGTAACTGATGAAAGTGAACTTTTAACAAATCTCTTAAGACTGAGGTTGCCATGAAAGGGAACATGAGCGAATGTGACTATACTGGCAAAGCAGCCACATATGAGAACATTTGTACTTCCACATAGAAGAATCGTGCACTAAAAATGATTCAAACACTGGTACTGAACACAGGTGCAAATTGTCACAAAATAAATGTGATATTTGTATTTCCTCTGGAAAAAAGGAAAATATATTGTAAGAATGTAGGGAAAGAAAAGGGAACTAGAAGAAAAGATGCCTTCTAGATCTAGGAGAAACTAACTTCTAATTTCAGTAGTGTTTTCTCTTGATACAAGTAATTTTTCAGCCAAAGTGCAGGAATACTGACTCTTCTTTGCCTAGAATAGTATGTTCTTTCCCCAGAAGTAAAAAGCTGCTTGAGTAGCTCTGAATATGTTGTGCTCAATTCACTTAAGAATTCCACAGGAGTACTGTGTTATCAATACAATTATCAAAGGTGACAGGGTCTGATGCCAGTCTGGCATCTGCTGGGTAAGTCAGTTGTGTAAAATTCTGGATTCCCTCAGGCACAAAGAAATTAAAAACATATAGACTTAAACTATAAAATCTAATAGTTAATGCTGATCAAAACACAAATGTTTTATTTGAGTTTTAGTAGAGATTTTCAACTGTTACTGATCTGCTCTATTAAATAATGCAATGGAATCTACTAGATATTTACAGTCTGGATTAATTCCAGCTCATAACTTTGGATAACCTATGTGATATTTTGCTTTTTATTTCCTAAACTATGCATGTAATTGTGACCACTTTTGTGATTACATGATGTGTTTTTTTTCCTGGGTCATACTTTTCTCAAATATTGTTTCCATTGAAGTTTCTTATCAAGCTTCATAACCAGGAATGCTTTTTTCAGATGCTGAAGCAGCCCCTTGTCAATATAAATATTATGCTTGCTTCTTGATAAATCTAGATATTGCCTTTTGATTGTAATAAAATTAAATCAGCTTACACAAACCTACCCCACAGTCAGATTTTTTACTTTAATTTTACATCCCCCCCGGGCTGTTTTATTATACAATGAAGCCTTCAGTATTTTTTTGCTTTGTATTCTGATTCAGAGAACTGAGAGCCTGTGATAAATTACTATTTTATGACACTTGGACTTCATTTTTTTGCAAGTAAACACTTCTGATTTGTTTAATATAAATAATACATTATACAGATCTTGCTGTACTAAGAAGCTTAAGTAATTCAAAAAAGCTTTGTCTGCTTCAGACAAATGAGGTATTGTGATGGAAAACAAAACCACAACAGCTTTAGGGTAGGTAGGGTGAATGCAGGGGCGATGGCACTGCTACTTTGGGGGTGGGGGTTCTTGGTTACTATGGGCAGTAATTGCCAGGAGGGTAGGTGACTTTGAAGCCATGCTTCTGATTCTGGCCCACACTGGTCCATCTAGTCGGCAGGTACAAAGTGGAGGGAACCCTTGGTTCTCGTGTAGCTGTACAGCACACTACAGCTGAGAGCCTGGGTACTCTTGATGCCATCATCAAATGCTGCCTTTCTAAAGGCTTCTGACTATGTACTACCTGCTTTCAACTAGTATCACTACACTTTCATTCCAGAAACTTCCTTGTGTCTNTTCCTGGTGCCTAAATCAAAAAAAAAAAAAAAAAAAAAACAAAAAACAAAAAAACACCCCCCCAGTATGTCCAGTGGGTCTGCAGATCAAATGGCAGGAGGATTAAATGCACAGGCAACTATGGAAGTGTCTGGAACAATCACCCAATACACATAATTTGGCTGGGCAAAAGAACCTGTATTTGGACTGCTCTTTGAAATCCTGAATGCTATGTTCTCCGAGTGATGCTTTTCCACATATTTTTTGTCTTCATTTACAGTGTAGTAATGTTCTCTAGCATTAATGAAAACCATTTATTTGTGCCATCATTAGCATTTCAAAATGCCCTGAAGCAATTACTGGTCTATTGGCCTGCAGAAATGGATCTGAAAATTGAACTCATGAACATTACTTAGAATACTTTGAATCACATCATAATGTTTCTTTCTATAGACCTGGTCATTAGTATTTTAGATGCTTAACTACATGAGAAATAGCTCAACTCAAAACATCTGTCACTTAAACTCCCACATGAACTACTTGCCTATATAACCCATTTGAACAAATCACTGGAACCACGTTAGCAATACAAACGAGACCTTGCTATGGTATATATTCAGTATAAAATCACAAAGAATAAGCCAAAAGTGCAACTTAATTTTCTTCACTAATAGCCTTTAACTACTCAAGTAATAATCCTATCCAAGCAAGTCTTCTTCATGGGCATGTCTTATTTCTTTTTCATCTAAGCAAATGTTCCCAAGTTATCCTTGTTGTGCAGTATGGGGAAGACCATGTTTTGAAGAGCATCAGTCCAGGCCAAGAGGTATGAGAGGGACCCAAGGGCCAGAAGGACCAGTTTTTCTATTTGGCTGTTATGTGAAGTCAGTTGAGTTGTTTTCTGGAGATGGTGGCAGTGCCATTCTTATCTTTTCTGATTGAGATTTGAGAAGTCAACCTCATAGCAAGACTTGTGGGTGACTGAACAGACTGCAAACAGTGGGGTCATAGAATTAACTACTCCTTTAATTAAAACTCAAACTGGATATACTCTTTCCTGGTTTTATCTGTTAATAATCCCAGTTGCAGTAAAAGCTTGCATTTGACATTGTGCAGGATGTGGTAACAACTATTAGAGCTGGCTGTAAAAACCACCTGTCTAAGACTAGTGATCTCTACATACCTACTGAAGGAATTGCAGCAATAAAAAAATACAAATTGTATAGACTACGTTCCTTGATACTTTAGTGGCCAGAGCAACGTGTCTCTTCTTAAAAGCTAATTATGTAACTATTTGTTTTTACAAATGTGTAGCTATTCTCATCTCAGTGGGTAAATTGTTTACTTTATTAAGCTTCTCTTGATCAAAGTCTTTATATTTCTAGGTGACTCTCAACACTTTGAATGAGAAGGGGTTAAACTTGCCTAGCATATGTTAGGCACATTCAGAAGACAGTTCCATATCTATATGCTGCAGTTGTATCTTTATTTTGTAGTCAGCTACATCCGGTATGTCTGTACAACACAACTGGCTTTACTCCAAGAGCAATCAAACACACAACACAGACATACATTTCTTTTCAGTTGTTTTTCATATATTCTTTTTTTTTTTTTTTAATATAAAATCAAAAATTGCTCTCTGGAACTTGTTTCTGTTTTGGTTTAAAAACTCAAATTACAAAAAATTGCTGTGGAATTTCAATGCAACACAAAATATGGACTTTGCTGAGAAGGGTATAATCTTCTGTTCAATGCTTTGGTTGTATTCTTAAGGATTTGATAAGTTAGGATGGCAATACAGAATTGAACTATTATGAATTTTATAGCAGTCAGAACCTGTTGGGTATTCTTTAATTTTTCAGGAAGAAAAAATAAGTATCTCCAGACTTCAAACAAACTGGTCAGAAAAGACAGCTGTCTGGGCTGGCTGCTTTTCATAACCCTAAAAATACTCCAGAGAACAATGTCTCAAAAGAACAGAAGTGATATTTTATTGTAGTAGGATTTATATATCAAGACTATTTATAAATATATATTTGTTATGAAAGAAAGAGTATATTAAATTTTTATATGAGCTTCCAGTATCCACATAACAAATGTACTATCAGTTCAGTAAGCTACTAAGCAATTGCTGCCTCCTCACCTCTGTCCTCTGCCCCATGTCACAACTGTCAACCTGAAGTACAGTCATGCTGAGAGTTCAGCCCTGCAACTGGAGGATAAATAATCTCTCAGTTGGTCATAAGCTAGTCACTAAAGTTTACAGTTCTTCTGAAAACAGCCTAATATGCTTAACTTCATGCTAATACTGACATTTTCCTTTTTGAAGAGTACTTTTGTGTACATGGAAATTGCAGCAAGCACAGTAGGACTCCCAAGGGGGCTTGTTTGAGCCACGGAGGTTACACAAATTCCTTATTAGCTGTAGTCAAAACTGATGTACTCAGCATGATTAACTTGTAGCTCCATTACAAAATGCTTAAGTAAAAAAGCAGAATACCAGTTTAAACAGAAAAGGGTTTTTAAAAAGGAAAATAAATAAAACCTTAAATAAAGGGAAATAGGGGAAGGCATTTGTTTTAACCCTGTTGTGATTGCCCTGGTACAGAAACAAGTGTACTGTAAAATAGATTCAAAATACCTCAGAAATTGTCAGTAAGCCTTAAATTCAGACTGTTTGGCCAGGCCAATTTCTAGGTTAGAAATAACAGTTGTTGTCTTTTCATGTTCAGTACTTCAGGCATAACTTCTAAGAGCAATAATCTGCTTCAGTCATTAACTGGACCTAAGTCATGAGTCTGCAAAAGTGTAATGAGGTTCTGTTCTGCATTTTTCAATGATTGATGTATCTAATAATTTAATCACACATCATCCTTTATGTTCTCCTATGAGTTATTCAACACTATCAAGCCATCTGCAAAGACTGTAGAAATCCTGCTTTGATTAGTTGCATGTCTTTTTCTTGTCCTTTATAATCTATAAATTAACAGATCCAAGGTGAGATCAAGGGGTAGTAAAATGATCCATCCAACTCCGACACTCATTAAATGTGTGATGAAACACCAGTTTTCAGTTCAAAGTAGGTCTTCCACAGTGTGAAGGCTATTTTAAGAAGTGTTAAGAATTTTTGTTCAGTATCCACAAAATATAACAACCATGAGAAGCAGAATTATGCTCTTGAGTGTATCTGTAAATGCAACAGGTGGAAGTTGATGGTTTGTTTTTACCAGCTTTGTAACATATTTTCTGAGCATCCTAATGCATTTGCTAACACCACTCAAGTTCAAAAAACTTTGTTCATTTAGCTACTGCAATTCATGATGGTCTTTAAAATTGACCCCAGCATAATGGTTTCCAGTTTCTGATGACATTTAGTTTCTCTGGGTATGAAGACCCAGGAATTCAAACTGACCTTTTCCTTACTCAGGCCAAATTGTCATGCGCCTAGGAATGTTATAAGGCATTTAATCATTTCAAGTGAACAAACAAAAACCTATGGAGTATTTTGAAATCTGCATCATGTACCATGTTATTTTTTTGTCCGATGTTTAATGTGTCTGCCTTTTGGCATGTGGCAATGCCAGATGAGCGCTACTCCCTGGTATTCACACAGTTGAAGAAAACTTTGTTTCTATGTAGTCCTTGCATTATATGCTACCAAAAAAAAAAAAAAAAAGGGATAAGGATGAGGCATGCTCCTCCTTTTTAGGGGGAAAACAATCTTAAAATGGTAACTCTTTAGTTCAAGAATAATGTAACCAGTTTTGGTATCTATAAATTCTGTCAGAACACTTAGCACCTTTTTTATGAAAAATGAAATCCCCAGTGCTTGTCTTTTTGTGAGGCTCTACAAAGATTTGCTATCCAAATTGCAGTGAAATTAATGGGAAATCATTCTGACAAAGTTTTAATTAAAAACTAGTATGCAGCAGCGTGAGGGGTGAAGGAAGACATGCAGAGTATGGTCAAATATGTTGACCACAGTTTTTTATACACCTCATGTCAGCGAGTTTAATTGTTCATAGAGAGGATATTAACATTTTTACCAATCCAAACAAAAAGCAAATTCATTAGTGCCATGAGAGAATAATTATCAGATCGTCCACAGGTAGTTATGCAGCTAATGACCTGAAGATGGGAGTGTAATTAAAGCCTTTACTCACGGGTTTCACTCACTCTAATATCTTTTCCTGTCTCTTCATTTATGTTCTATTCATTAAAACGGTACAGATCATTAACTCATTAATAACTGCAGAATGCAAATGCAGTGAAGTGGTGTGAATTTAATGTCTCCTTGGTTGTGAAGTATGTTCCAATGCTGTGGTGATAATTTTTTACAACTGCTATTAGAGTGGATCTGTCAATGAAAGAAGCTCCTAAAAAA